>JARYZH020000007.1:9537500-9945000 GCA_030021035.2 Notholithocarpus densiflorus
CTTTTGGGTATTCCTCACAAATGGGCTGCTTTCATTTGGCTCTGTGGTCCTATCTCCGGCATGCTTGTTCAACCCATAGTTGGCTATTACAGCGACCGTTCCACCTCTCGTTTCGGTCGCCGTAGACCCTTTATTGCCGCCGGAGCTGCCCTCGTCGCCGCCTCTGTTTTCCTCATCGGATATGCTGCTGACTTTGGTCACCTCTCTGGTGATTCCTTAAACAAACCCTTGAAGCCACGTGCAGTCGCTGTGTTTGTGGTTGGGTTTTGGATCCTTGATGTTGCTAACAACATGTTACAAGGTCCATGTCGTGCTCTTCTAGCTGATCTTTCCGCAAATGACCAGAAAAGAATGCGTATATCCAATAATTTGTTCTCTTTCTTCATGGCTGTTGGTAACGTATTAGGCTATACTGCTGGTTCACTCAAAAAACTCTACACTATTTTGCCTTTCACACACACTAAAGCTTGTGATGTGTATTGTGCAAATCTCAAGACTTGTTTTTTCATCTCTATTGCATTGTTGTTGACTTTGACCACATTGGCTCTCACTTTGGTGAAAGAAAAAACTTTTTCAGAACCAGAAGGAGATTCTGCAGAAGAGGATGGAAAAGTACCATGTTTTGGTGAAATAGTGGGGGCTTTCAAAGAGCTTAAAAGACCCATGCGGATTTTGCTCTTGGTGACATGTTTCAATTGGATTGCATGGTTCCCTTTCGTTCTCTTTGACACTGATTGGATGGGGAGAGAGGTGTTTGGAGGTGATGCTGCTGCGAAAGGAAAGCTGGAGGACTTGTACAACGTGGGTGTACGCACTGGTGCATTGGGGTTGATGCTTAACTCTGTGGTGTTGGGTTTCACATCTTTAGGGGTGGAGCACTTGGCGCGTGGGGTTGGGGGAGTGAAGCGTTTATGGGGTATTGCTAATTTCTTGCTAGCTGCGTGTTTGGCCATGACTGTGTTGGTTACCAAGTTGGCCGAGGAGGCTCGCAATGGTCATCCGGTGGCGAAGCCACCACCGGGAGGCATTAAGGCCGGCGCTTTGGCTCTCTTCACGGTGTTGGGTGTACCGCAAGCGGTAAGCATTTCTACTCGATATAAAACGTTTCTCATGCATTGCATATATTTATTATGTCATATATAATTGAAGAATTAGAAATTTGAATTGCCTTTGTTATAAAAATTATCCAATAAGATTGTTTTATGAGACATTTTTCTCGTAACATGCATGGGTCCCACAATATTGTGAGTAATAAGTCTCATGACATATTTTTTCTTAGTTAAAATCACTTTGAAGTACAAGTTGAACTTTAAGATCTTTGACTTTGACTGACTGACATATATCTATTTGTCATATATCTAATAGTATATTATAGGTCACGTTAATTAGTGTTCTTAGAAAGTTTATTAATAGATAATTTTAAGAAAATTTTAATATAAATTTAATAAAAAATATAAAAACTGTCAAAAAGTTAAAAAAAAAAAAAAATTTCCATAAAAAGTTTATACTTATCATAATATGTGAGTCCTACATGATTGTGCATCTACACACTATGATAATACATAATCAATGCATATAATAATTACTCTTACCCAACACGACAATAATAATAATTCTTTTCTGGGTGATGTTAAAGATAATATAAATTAATTTTATTATATAAATCTTATAAATTAATGCCATCTATTATTAAAAAAAAAGTAAATTTTTTTTTTTGAGAAATAATTACAACATGCTGCTAACCCCGCAGTTCGAATCATTTTCCCCCAGACCCCCAAGCACTTTGTGCATGGGGATGTGCCAATTCAGCTATAAGGCATTTGGAAAAAAAAAAAAGTAATTTAAACAATCATTTATCATGGTGTTTAAATAGTACCAATTATATGCTTACCACATCACTTTATTAAGTTTTTTTTTTTTTTTTTGGTAAGATTTGTAAGATTGAGATCTCGTACATCAACACCGGATGTAATTAGATCCAAATCCAATATGACAAATAAAAAAAAGTTAAAAAATTAACTTTTATAGCTTCCATTAGATTAGACATCATTTGATATTGCACAAGATGTCGATCCAAATTTGTAATATCATTTTTCTTTCTTTCTTTGTTGATTCTTGATATCTTTGCATGTTCTCTAGATGTGTTACAATTCTTTTTCTCACTTCCTCCCGTTTTCTATTTTTGGCCCCATCCTGCTTTGTGAGCCACACTTTGCCTTTTCTTTCTCTCTCCTCTATTATTTAATTTGTAATTCATTTCGATAAATGTTGATTGCGTTTACGTTACAATTCTTGGACATGAAAGAGGGAGACAGAGAGATCTATAGTTTTTGGAATTTAATGCTTAATCCTTGTCACTTTTTGAATTTTATGTCAAATTATTTAATGTCATTATGTTACGCTCAAATTATTTAGTGCATGCCAGAAGATCTGTATTTTAGTGAGATTACCAAATAGAATCAAAATTCAAACCATCATTCTAATAATTGAATTTAAAAATAATAATAATTCAATACTTCCCTCTTTCTCAACTATTAAATTATAACCACCTCACATCCTTGGTGTAGTGGTCACTCCACAAGTATAAATGCTTGTGGGGTGTAGGGGGTAAGGGCCGGAGTTCAAGTCTTCAGGAATGAACTTTACACACATATACACTTAGATTAAGCTAGAGTAGAAATTCTATCTTGTATCAAAAAAAAAATTTTAATTATAAATAAATTAAAAAAAAAGGAAAAAAAAAATGTTATACTTTTTAAGATTCAAAATAAATGTTAAAGCTAGAGTTATATAAATTAATGTAGGGACAATATTCAAATAAAGGAACTATTTTTTGAGAGAAAAATAAATATAAAACATTCCTTGCATATTGGTGCAGGTGACTTATAGCATTCCTTTCGCTTTAGCTTCCATATTTTCTAGCACATCAGGCGCGGGCCAAGGTATGGTTTCTTTTATCCTATAAATATATATATATATATATATATAAATAAATAAATAAATATTTATTTATATATATCTAAACTAATTCTTTGATTGCTTTGAGGTATATTTCTCTTATAAGTGTTGGATCTTTGCAGGACTTTCTTTGGGAGTTCTGAATCTTGCAATCGTGATACCTCAGGTAGATTTCACTTCAGTTTGCTTTATTCTTTTATCTTTTATTTTTCAGTCACATTTCCCAGGTTCTAGTTACTTCAACTCATCATAAAGTTTTTTTTGTTGTTAAATAGATACTTTAATCCGATTTTTTCCTACACTAAACATATATATCATAACGGAGGGGGCAGTTTAGATATTATTGTATCTATTTTTTTTTTCTTTAAAATCTTCCAATCAACACATATGTATTTAATGGTGTTTTTAATAAATTTTAAATGCACGACCTCAGCTTTCATCTTATATGATATTTTTTGGATTAGTTAGATATTTGTTTAATAAATTTTGAATTCACAACCTCATCTTTCACCTTATCTTCTTCTTTTTTCTTTTTTTTTAAGATGCTCGTATCGGTTACTAGTGGACCCTGGGATTCCTTATTCGGAGGTGGTAATCTACCAGCATTTGTGGTGGGGGCTATTGCAGCTGCGATAAGTGGAATATTGGCACTCACCATGCTCCCATCTCCACCCCCTGATGTTCCTAATTCCAAAAATGCAAGGCCTATCATCGCTGCCTGCCATTGAGAATTCCCAAGTTCTTTTAGGTTCATCCCCCCACTTTTATCGTGGGACAGTTGTAATAGAATAATTATTAGGTTCTCTTAGAATATGGTAATATGGTGTTTATTATGAATATAAAAAAAGGAAGCAACATGTAATCGTATTCAGAAAAAAACTTAATAATTTTCCGTTGTAATAGACATATGTGTCCTAAGGTCACCAAATACTATCACAGCCATTTTTGTTTTAATGGCATCAATGGCTACAAAATCCAAAGCGTCAATGCCGGCCTGCATCATGTGTGATGCTGCCTTTTTTTTTTCTTTCTTTTTTTTGGGTCTGTAATACTTTCATGCCTAATAGAAGGAAGGAGAATATGATATAGTCTTTTTTTTTTTTATCTGTTTTTTTTTTTGGTGATTTTAAAAATCATATCCCATGTATATATATTGTGGTGATAAATGTAACTTTTTACATCTCATAACCCCAGTCAAGATGATGGAGTTGTCCAATAAATACTACAAATATAATGAGACAATCTAAATATAAATTAGGCCCTATTTTGGTAAACATATGGCCAATTGGGCAAAGAAGAAAGGAGTTTGTTTAGCCCACATTGAGTAGCATAAAAACTTCAAGACTGGAAAGTTCGTTTGTTATCCCAAACTGGAAAGGTAATGCTCATTACAGGGTATTTAGTATTTATAGACTATCTTGCTTTGAATTTTTAAAGTAGTTGCAACTTGCAAGTGAAAACTCAGTTTGTATGACATTCTTTGTAGTTTAAGTTTGTAATTCGAATCTCACCTCCCTAGTTAGTGTCTATCTATCAAAGAAAAAAAAAACAAAGTGGGCTTGCCAAAATATAGACAATATAATGTGATCAACTTTCTAGTGGGACATTCTCAAAAAAAAAAAAAAAACTTTCTAGTGAGACATTGTTATGCTTAACAACTTGTCAAATTATTCGGTGTATGTCAAAAGACTTATAGTTTAGTGATATTATGGGATCTCTTTTGGTTAATCCTTATGACTTTTTGAATTTTATGTCAAGTAAATTAATGTCATGTGTTACACCATGATCGGGGTTTTACTTTTGTACCAGTAGTTAGTAATGAGTTTTAACAGCTGTGTGGTCAGTTAGTTAGTTAGTCAAGAAATTGTAACTGATTGTATAACAGAATTCATAAGTGTACCAATGTATAGCAGATAGCTCAACTATAAGAGGGTGATCTGGATTGTAACAAAGGACATTGAAGAATGATACGCAATTTCCTTCTTTTTGCTCTCTCTATTCTCTTCTCTATTCTATTCTACTCTAGGAGGCCTAGTTCCCTCGAAGAACTACCATAGCTAAATCTGTTACTTGATTAAGAACTACTAAGTTCTTACCAAATTCTAACTACTTTTTACAAAACAGAGAGGTGATTGGTGGAAGTGGAACATAAAGTGAAACAGTAAAATTGGAGTAAATTTTTGTGTTTCAAAGACATTAATACAGAACTCAATTAAAGCCAACAGAAGCGTTAATTTTCACGGTCTCAACTTGGTTACTTCGTTCTCAGCTCCCTAAACAATAGAAACTTTGTAATCATTAATACATTCTCACATTTTCTCGGCAGCCAAACAAACAAACACAAACAATGATATTAATACCTGAAGAGTGTCGATCAACTTGACTCTGTCCTCATCGGCCTCGGGAGGCTTCTCGAATATCGTTGAAATCGGCCAACCGTGCTCCCCAAAGTACCTTCACTCACAATCGCAAACCCTAACCAATCAACAATCAGGAAAAATAAAAAGTAAAAATAAATAAGAAAAGAGAAGAGAGAACCATCGCATTTTAGGTTTGCCGCCTCCGATGCGATTCTGGAGCTGGTCGTAGAAATCGATGCCCCAATTGAGAGGCTGTTGTGATTCATCAGAAGAAGAAGAAGAAGAAGAAGAAGAAGAAGAAGGGCAACGGACATTGAAATGAGCGAAGGCATCGTTGTAGGCCTGGCGGTGCAAGTGCTCGGACTCGAGGATCACGCCGTCGCAGTCGAATACCAGAGCTTGTAGAGAAGCCGAAGCCGAAACTGAGAGCTGTTTCTTGGAGGAGCTGAGAGATTTTGATCTGAAGGTTCGGAAGCGGCGAAGAGTGGTGACGTGGCAGAGAGGATTAGGAGGAAGAAAACTAGGGGCAGTAGAAGAAGAAGAAGAAGAAGAAGAAGAAGAAGAGGGAGAGGGAGAGAGAGTGGGGCGAGAGAGCGTTATCATGCTGCTGCACGCCATGGCTGTGTGTGTGTAGTGTTGAGTGTTGAGTTTGTGACTGTCTCTGTGGCTTTGGAGCTTTGGGCACTATTTTCTAACGGATTTAACGACCGTTATGGACCTTTCAAATTATGGATGACTCAACTCAATTATAGAGTCCAAACTTAAAAGCATTCTTTTGCCTTAAAAAAAAAAAAACACTCAAAAGCATTTTTTTTTTTTAAGTTTTTATTGAAAAATGAAAAATTGACTAATTTTTTTGACAACTTTTTTAATTTTTCAAATTTCTTAAAATTGATAATTAATGTATGCCTTTAGTTATTCTATTTTAGTTAATCACTTCCCAAAACACTTTATTTCGATTCTTTATTCTAAATTCTCAAATATATATTTTAAACTCTATTTCACTTATATATTGGGTAAATTATACCAACCTTCTAGTAGGTTTTCTGTTATTACACCTACTTCCCCTCGAATTTAAAATGACACCTCTACTACAATGCAAACTATTTACGCTAATCTCCCCTTCGTCAATGAAAAAAAGCTTTAAAAATCTTAAATTTTCTATTTTACCTCCATATAAACTTTTCACCACACACCCATTTATTTTTTGGTATTTTTTTAAAGTCTTTTTTTCAATACATTCTTTGCTTTTTAAGAAGGTGGTTTTCTTTTTCCAAACTAGAGGGGTGATGAGTATAATAATAGAAAACCTCAATTTTTCTTTAAATATTCTTTATCTATTATTTTTTATTATTTCCTCAAGTTTTCAAAACATCAACTTTTTAAATCGCTCCTCCACTTTTCACAAAAATGAATAAAATAAGTGTTTGTAGAATGAACAATATTCTCTAAATGCATGGAAACACGGTAGCAAAATGGTATTTTAGGGAATGTATAGGAAAGCAAATGTGTGGGGGTTTTTTTTTTTTTTAATTATTCATTCCTCCAATCGGTCTCTTATCCTATTTTAGGAAAACCTATTGGGGAATTGCTAAGAAAACAAATAAGTATATACCATAATCAATTGATATCTATCATTTATATTTATTATAAAATATATATTAAATAAGTAAGATTTAAAAAAAGAAAAAGAAAAAAGAATCGACTCTCTTTAGAAAAACTTTTGGTAGGAACAAGAAGAAAACAAATAATCATTGTATCTCAAAGCTTGGGATGATATTTGCATACCATAATGTTTGGGATATCTCTAGGTAAGATATGAATATGGCCCTTTTGTTAAACTAGGGCCTAGCATACTAACAAGAGAGGATAAATTATGGGTGAAACTGTTGTCTACCAAGCACATGAAGGACGAGAGTTATGGCAAGTTGCCAAGACTAAAAATGGATCCTCAATGTGGAATACCATCCAAGCCTCAAGGGGATTAGTGGAGAAATGTGCTCGATGGAAGATTGGAAATGACATAGCACTAGATATTTGATATGCTCCATGGGTGCCACATTTGGAAGGATTCAAGCCAAAACCTAGAAATGATTCCCCAAACAACCCAATTTGATATCTTAGCTTATCTTGCAATAACCATCAAGGTGGGACAAAAACAAAATTAAGGCGATTTTTTTACAGAGAATCAGCAAGAAAAGCCATTCAAACACAACTGCCCCAATATAACCAAGAAGACTCATTAACTTGGGTCCCCAACTCATCAAGTAAGTTCTCCACAAAATATATATCAAGCATTACAGAATTCTAAAGGACTAGAGAACAACCCATTGAACAGTTAGGAAGAAAAATTTATATGAAAATTGAAAATTCAGAAGACTTAAACTATTCTTGTAGAGAGTAGCCTGGTAGATGATCCCAACAAGGTCGATGATTAAGAGAAGATTAAATATTGAGTAAAAGTTGTGCATGTTGTGCGAGCTGAGGAAGAAACCCTAGAACACCTATTCATAGGATGCCCTATAACAAAAATTGTTTAGGCTAGTTTGACTTGGCACATCAAATTCTTTGATATGCAATTCAATTCATAACTAACTAGGTTAGACTGGTGATCTAATTGGAAGAAAATTTCTCACTCCCAAAGGAAGACGGAAGCAAGTTAATATTATCTGCAACAATTTGCTGTTATATAACATGTATGACAAGACACCGCATGCCCCCTGAATAACATGACAGGTTTGTTACATTTTGCTTGATTTTCATGGTGGTGACTTTTATTTTGTGGGGGGGGGGGGGGGGGGGGGAATTACTGGATAAAGAAACATAACTTCGGAAAGATGCCTAAGAAGTCACTTCAAAACTTTTCACATCATACAAGCCAATAACCCCCACCCCCCTTGAAGGAGAGGAAAAATGAAAAAGGATAACCAACCATTTAATGCCAGAATAATGCTCTGTAAATAACATGAATACAACTCCAGAATACGTTCATAGTTGTGGCCCTTGAGACTTGTATGGTTATCTGCAATCTACACCAACTGCTTCAGTGATAGACTTAAAACCATCCCTTTCTAAGCATTCGGCCAGTTCAGCCTAAGAAATAAAAGTCACAACATTAGATAAGAAAAAGGGGAAAAAAGATTTTTGCGAATCCTCAAAACACATTAACTTAAAATAGAAGAGGAAAAAAAAAAGGCATTCTACTACCCACAAATAATACCTCTTTTAATAAGATTGTTCCCTGCCAAAAAAAATTTCCCCATGCTGCTACCCAAAAAATGGAAAGCAACATTCTTTTGAGCCTTGTTACACTAAAAACTCTTCCAAGAAAAGCACATATCATTGTAACCTTTTAGATACTCATAAAATGAGAATACGTCAAACTCATCATTATCATTCAGCCCGACACAAACCATCCGAGCATATTGTTGAACTATAGGACGTCTAACATAGAATCAATTTGTACAGATTTGATATTCCATGAACCCAAAGGTCCTAAACAAGAGTGTAGTGAATCATCTTTGTTTACTGCAATTGAGTACAAGTTTTAACATAACTATTTCAATGAGTAATTCCCACAAAAAATTTCATGTTAGAACCTCATTCCATCAAACAAAGGTCAGTGACCTCAATCCCACAATATTACATCAAACATAACAGGACCAAATTCCAAATATCCAAAGAATGCTTGCCTATCCAATTCCACCAACCAAACAAACGGTCAGTGACCTTTTTCAGTAGCACCCACTGAAAGCCAAAATCTGAACAAAATCAAAGACCACAACTCAAATGCAATACTAAAGAGTAATAAAAGATGCTCCACCGTCTCCCCACTACGGTGGCACATACAACGCCACCCTACTAATGTGTACTCCTGAAGAGATTATCACAAGTGAGGATCTTCCCCATGCTGTCGTCCATACAAAGAAAGAGACGATCCTTGGGGCCTTGACACACCAAATACTCTTCCAATGGAAAATCATAACACAAGTATCCCTTAACACATCATAAAAGGAGCAAAAATCAAAATCTTTGTTCCCTTTTAATCTTCATATCAATATGTCACCACCCTCCCAATGAGGGATAATAGAATAAAGATTAAGTTACCACCTCTACCTCCCAATTATTAAAGTCTTGCACAAAGCTTACATCCCAACTCCTCTATTTCCAGTGACTCTGTCTCCCCAACAAGGAACCAATTAAAGCATCCCTAGCTTAGGAATAATCATAATATTGTTGAAGTTTCCACAACACAACGTAAAGTTTTAATTTTTGAGAACTTCTTATGAGTTGATGGTTGCTTTTACTTATCAAAAAAGAGTTGATGGTAGCTTTGGAGTGCATCTAGTTTTCTTATCTTTTAGATTTCATAGATCAACTGAATTTTGCATATATTCTGAAGGTGAACCTTTTGTATATGTAATGTAGTCTCAAAATTTTCTTTCTACCGAAATTTATCAATTAATTTAAAAAAAAAAAAAAAAAAAAAAAAAAAACAACAACAACAACAACAACCACATAACACTTCTGATCAGACAAAATTAACCAATCTAAGTTATTGGGGTAAAATGAAAAAAAGAACAAGATTATACAATTCAAACGACCTCCAACAGTGCCCCAAAACTAAGTTGAGTAGAGCTACCAGAAAAAGATCCAGAAATTTATATCCAAATCCTACCCATATTGTTCAACAGGTTTCCATCTACAGATGGAAAAACTATATTTAACTCCATTAAATACATAAACTTTAGACCAAAGAGTTCAGAACAAAATCCCAAAAGAGAGCCTAAATTTCTAATCTTTAGTCAAATGTATTATCGTTTCAATAATAATTGTATTATCATTTCAAGTATCATTTCACTAAAATTACCTAGAAACAGTGAGTATAACATGCAAAACAAAATGTATATTTTGGGCCTTTCCTATTAAGGAAATAAGTTTTCCAGTTATTCTCACCAATACTGAATTTCTTACTGATCTGGTATACTTTTCATAACATATTTTCATTTCCTCCTTTTTTGGGCCCATAAAAGTAACCCTTTGGGGTTTCCCCAAGCCCTATCGCTAGACACATTTAAACATGAACCCATGCAGGGAGATTACAATAATCTTCTCCCCACCCCCGCCCCCACTCTATCTTCCTCAAACAATCTTTTTTTCACCTTAAATGCACCATCGTGGTACATCCACATATTTTATTTAATTCTATCAGTTTCTCCATAAGCTCCAAAATATCATAAAGGCATAACAAAAAAATACCTTGATCTGAGGAATAAGAGCTGGTCCCCCATAACCAAATGCTGTATAAAGCTGAACAAGAGTTGCACCAGCTCGAATTTTTTTGTATGCATCCCCACCACTGAATCAAATGTATACTATAAGGTTCTAAAAGTAACATGATGACAACAGATGAGTATCATGATGAAAATGTTGAATGGGTGTTCTGCTTTTACCTGCTAACACCCCCACAGCCTATTAAAGGGATCTTTCCCTGATACAGACAAATAAACAGAATGTCAAGCTCTCATGTATGACAGCACAAACATGAAGAATCACAAAGAAGGGGTGGGGGGGAGGAATCCAGACTCAAATATAGAAGGAACAGTATCCAAAAAAAGTGTCCAATGCTTTATGAAACATTTTTGTATGCATTCAATTTTAAGAAATTGTTTGTCTACTTTTTAGCAACCTTAACCTATTAGTAATTCCTTCTTTTATCACACTCATTATACTTAATAGGTTATAAATTAATTTGAAAATCTAGATCCACAGACTAATTAAAAACAATTGATTCATTCTTAATAATAATTCAGAAAATAATACAATTATGGGTTCTATTATTGAGTTATTACGTAGTTAACTTATATATTGAATTGTTTCTATAAAAAAAAAATGCCTAATGCCCAGTAGAAGGAATTAGGTGGTCCCTTTTTTTGTATCTATTTTTATTTTTGGTTATTTCAAAAACCATATCCCAATATATTGTGGTGATAACTGTAACTTTTTTCCATGTCATAACCTCAATCAAGAAGATGGATTTGTCCAAAAAATACTAAAAATCTAATGAGACAATCTGAATATGGATGAGGCCATATTTGGGTAAACATATGGCCCACTGGGCGTAGAAGAAAGAAGTTCTTTCAGCCCATAATGGACCGACTAGCATCAAAACTTCAAGATTGGAAAGGTCGGTTGTTATCTACACTTATCTTATCCCAAGCTGGAAAGCTAATGCTCATTAAATCAGTGATGCCTATCTATTTTACACTCAAATTGGGCTTGCCAACAAATAGATACTTAGAATGTCAACTTTCTGGTTGGGCAACTCGTGTAATTATTGCCTTAATGGAAACGGCACATTTTACAACCTCCATAAGGTAAAAAATTGAAACCAAATTTAGAAGTTCTAACCATTAAAATGACATATTATGTGCTTAAATCAGACCATCGGAACAAAAGATGTAGCCAAATCAAGATTTTAACATTTGGTGCACATTCTTAAAATTGAGATTGATCAAATGTAATTATAATCAATTAATTGTTATTGGTTCTTTAAGAAGTTATTTTTAATTAATTCCGTGTCATGACTTTATTGTTTTAATTTTAAAGCAAGGCTTTGTATTGATGCCTTGGATAATTAGGTAATCTAGTTGTTTTAAATAACTGATTAGTTAAATTAGGTAATACTTAAAATTTAGGCAAAAATACAATTTACACATTATAAATTTGGTGAATTGTTATTTTAGTCTACCAAGTTTAAATTTTCTATTGATTTTAGTTCTCTTATCCAGTGCCACTTGGAAAGAAACTGTTGACTCTCTTTACATGACATCGTTTAATTCACATCCCTCTGTTTTGTTTATGGTTGATTTTGAACCGATCTCAACGATTGGACCAATTGGTGTTCAATTGCTCTAACTCAAAATTTAAATACAAAGGTCCATCACCAGTAGCATGATTTCTTGTCATGACTTGGGCCTAAACCTAACATAAGTTCAACTAAGTCACCCCATTTACACATGGCCCAAACCCAAAAATCAGACGATCTTTACAACAAAGAGGCAATGACAAATTGCCCTATCAAATAAGTGGATTCAGAAGATGATTCTATTTCTTCCGGTTAAATTAGTGGTTGATCATAATTTATAAAATTTATCACTAAATTATCTTTAATTTAAATGGAGTGCTAATAAGTGAATAATACTATATCATGCAATAATGTAAGTCGAATTGTGTCATGAACGGCAATTAAAAATTATCACGTATCAAATGAGACCCCCAAAAGAAAGAAATAACTCTTTCAATCAAATTAAGTAATTAAAAACAACTCTAATTAAAATTCATCCCAAAAATATAAACAAAATTAGGGACAATGATCAATAAATATTAATAAAAATAATACTTACGCATTATAATATAATAATTATTTGTTTACAACAGTGTTTGCTTGTATTAGTGGTTCATTCATGTCGGTGGCGAAGTTTTAATAATTCTTCATATTCCTTGACACTATATTTGGACCATGAAGGAAGATAATATGGTGTATTATCTCTAGTGTATTTAAAAGTTTATAAAAGAAAGAATGGAAAAAAGAAATATATGCTTATAAAAGAAAAAATGGAAATGAAAGATAGGGATAACCGATAACATGTATAGCCTTCTGCTCTGTTTGTTTCGATGGAAAATATTGTGTAAAGATAGTTTTCTGTATTTTCCAATGTTCGGTAGCATTAGAATAAATGAGTCAAAGGAAAACTATATTTAGTCAACATAAAAAGTATGGCTTATTTTAAGAGATTATTTTCCACTAATTTTTTTTGGAAAACAACTTTAACTCACAGCAAGCTAAATAAGAAAAGTTATGAGATTGTTTTTCAACTCATTTAAGGTTGCTACCAAACATAGGAAAATGAGATAGTTTTATGGAAAATATTTTTTGGAAAATAATTGATTTTCTAGAAAACATCATTGCCGAAACAAACAGAGCGTTCATATTTTCTTTTTCTTTTTCTAAAATAGAGATAAAATCAATATTTTACATTCATTTCATTAAAGAAATGAATATTGCTTACAGTTTTGTGAGGAATACTAAAAGGGAGTGGGAAATGAAATGAGTACTCCATGTGAGAATTGTAATCGAACTGAGGGTTAGCAGTACATTGTAATTATCTCTCAAAAAAAATTAAGCCTTAATTATTTGGGTCCTACAATAGAAAATTTCATTGTGGAAATTTTAGTGTAGATATCATCCTCATAAATTGAAAGACTTGCAAATAGAGTCACCACTTAGTATTTAATTACAACTAAAAACTAAGAAAAACCCCAAAGATTATTAAGGGTAAATTCAACGCTTAAAGTCTTAAACTGTTTATAACACTTTGAGTCTTAGGTCCAACTTAAAACACAAAGATTATAGAGTTTTTGAACTAATTATGACCATTATTTTAAAAGCAAGACTAGACCAACGGGTCAACCAGTTTATCTGTGAATCGGCCTTTATATCAATCCAATGTCTTGTAGCATAACTGGTTGGTACTTTCTAATGTATTCATGACATTCATGGTTCAAATCTCTCTCTCCTGTTATAACTTATAATTATTGAATTACCAAAAAAAAAAATCACAAATATCCCTCAAGAGGTCTTTAACTACTTTCTTACGAAATTTAAATTAAAAAACAAAGGCAAAAAATTAGACCAATCTATATATATAATAATAGGTGAAGCTAAGATAAATTCAAATTAAAATTCCAAATTAAAATTCCAATTTTGCGTCATATGTTCTAAATTATTTATTCTTAAAGAGTTTTATTTCTTAATTTTTGAATCAAATGTGGGACCACAACATAAATATTCATCCAAGAGAGTTATTAAGTACAAAAAATAAAAAGCCTAGAATAAATTAATCGTAAAAAAAAAAAGTGCTTTACAATAATTTAAGAAAAAATGGACAATTTACATTTTATACCTAATAATATCCTTACAAAATTTTTTAAAGAGTTAACAAAATATATAAATGACTATCAATAGTATTTAAATTATATATATATGAATTATATTATGCATCTTATTGTATATTTTTAAATGTATCCATGCATATACATGGGGTTACAAGCTAGTAATAGATAAATGACGGGTTAAGCTTCTGTATAGTGCATTGATCTACTAGATTGAAGCTGTATCTTCTTCTTCTTCTTCTTTTTTTTTTTTTTTTTTTTTAGTGACCACGTAACTAACTTTGTACAAATATAAGTCAATTTCTTTTACGCGTGTTTTTTTTATATAATTTATTTTTTCCCCAATAATTAATCAACTACAATACATCATCAAAGCTTTGTAGATTTCTAAAAACATGGAATGACTTAGTATCTATAAATAGAATGTTACACACTAAGGCTCTTCTTGGGAGTTCATAAGGGAATGGAATGGAATGTAATGAGATGGTCATAAGGGAATGGAAAGGAATGGAATGGAATGGAATTAAGTAACCTTGATTGGATGTTTTAAAATAAAGGAATCGAAAGAAATGAAAATGAATGGAATGTAAGTAATCCTGTTTGGGAGTAACATAGAGAGAATGGAATAAAATCATTTTATGACAATATTACTATTAGACCCCTATTTTAAAATAAAGGGTTGAATATATAGGGGTATTTTAGGAGTTTTAGTAAAAAAATTATTAAATCTAATTTTATTCCCTCTCATTCCTCTCAATTTTGGGGGGAATGAAAATTTGAGGTTTTAAGGGAATAGAGAGGAATGAGTGTTCCCTCCTATCCATTCCATTCCCTCTCACTTAAACTCCCAAACAAGGGAATGGATTTTTCATTCCCTCCATTAAAACTCCCAAACAAGAGAAGGGAAGAATATTCTAAAATTATTCTTTTTATTCCATTCCATTCTCTCCTCCCAAGCGGACCCTAAGAGACTTGGCAATTTTTTTTTTTTTAATCTCCTTTCTATATAGAAATGTTATACACTAAGATACTTAGCAACATTTTTTATCTCCTTTCAATGGGATCTTCTTTTTTTTTTTGAGAAACCAGACCAAGAGCTGCCTGGGAATTTATTAGCAAAGCAAAACAAAGAAACCTTAATGAACATCAAAATATGCCAGAGGAGCAATGTCTCCAAGAAGGTCCTCTAACCAAACTTGTAACTTCTGGGCCTAATTTAGCTTTTTTTGCCAAAGCATCTGCAACAGTATTACTACTACGTTTTACATGACAAAAATCATAACAATGTAACTTAGCTGCTTGAAACAGGGAGTCTTCAATAAGATTGTTGAATACAGAATGGCCTGAAGACCCTTCCTTGAGAGCTTGGATCACCATCAAACTATCACCTTCAAACATTACCTCATGGAGGCCAATCTCCATAGCAAACTAAACAGCTCGACGGCAAGCAAGAGCTTCGACCTCAGCAACAGAAGGAGGGAGGGGAATTCGCATGGATAATCCCCGATAACTTCACTGTGATTGTCTCGAATAATGAATCGCAGACCAGCGGAATTGGAACTACTAAAGACCACTCCATCAAAGTTTGCCTTGAAAGGATATGAGATTAGAGGACACCATTGATTTGGAGAGGAAGGTTCAATGGTCACTCAGTGCATATCTTGGGCATTGCAATAGTCAAAGAGAAGTCGTCCAACAAGAGGGCAAACCAAGTGCAGTGGTTGGGATGGCTTGTCAAGACGAAGGGCATTCCAAAGATTCCATAGGGACCAAACAACACAGATGAAAAAATTTAGCTCTATTATCGTCATGTATCTGCAAAAATCTAGATAATGTTGGGCTTTGTGGAGCCTAGTTATGTTTGATCCGGTTGACAACCCGACCCAACCCGAATAATGTTGCATGGTTTTTAATGGGAGATTTTTTAAGGCTTAGTCCATGGAGCGGAGGCTTGGGAGGAAAATTTTTTGACCCGTTTTATAGCCCATTGTGAATCCTGTGCATAGGATATAGAAACCCTTTTTTGGTGATTAGGGTTTTGTCTTTGTTGTTGTCTTGAGAGACTGTGAAAAACTGTAGCTGCACTTTTATATTTTCCCTGATAATATTGAAATCCCTACAACTCCGTGGACGTAAGCAAATTGCCGAACCACGTAAATATTATCTTGTGCGTGTGATTGTTTTTCTTTGGCATGTGTTTTCTCTATTTTTTTTGTTTCTCACAGGTTGGGAATTTCAGGTTAATTCCCTACAGATAAGAGGTCAGAGAAATCTACTGGTGGTGGAGTAACCGATTGCTTGAAAGTTGAGAGGCTACTCCACACACTTCCTGGTGCAGAGCACTCCTAGATGGCATGCAGTGGGCCTTCAGGGAAACTATGACTGAGATTACAAAGAGCATTAGGAACAAGAGAAATGCTAACGAGTACCCTTAGGGCATTGGTTAACAATCCATTTTAGGAAAGTTTTGATATTACTTTTATGAAAAATGAAAAAAACTGTCAAAACATTAATTGCTTTTTTTTTTCTTTTCCCATAAAAACTTTCTTTAATTGGATCGTTAACCAATACCCTAAAGGCACTCGTTAGCATGACCCTAGGAACAATACGGCGATGATGGAGATTATCCATTGTAGGCAGCCCATTATTTCAAGCTCTTCAAGCAAAATGCTTCAACTTATTAGGGACACGCAACTTCCAAAGTCCTCTCCAAAATAACTCCTGGGGTTTGGATTCAAGCTACCTACACTATTGGCTAAAGCATTATTAGCCAACAATTTATAAGCACTACTGGTAGTAAAAACTCCTATAGGCATTTGTGACAAGATTAGACGATCAGGGGGGAGTTTGAAACTTAGGGGAATATTCAAGATCAACCTAGCTTCATACGGCATGAAAAAATTATGGATTTTGTTTGATTTCTATGCTGCTGACTCGGCATCAATAAGGTAACTGACTTTGATATTTGGTGGAAGCGAAGGTGGTCGAGAGATCACAATTCTACAACACTTATTCGATAGTCATTTATCTTCTTGGATGAGCGCAGATTGGCCATTCCCTATACGCCACACCATGCCTTTCTTGATGACATCCCGCGCACCTAAGATGCTTTTCCAAGCATAAGACCCTTGGGTCAATTCTCTAGCCTTAAGAATGGAACAATCCGGGAAACCTTTTCTTTAAAAACCTTAAAGCATAGTGACTCTAGATTATGTATCATGTGCCGCACTTGCTTAGCCAACAAAGCATCGTTAAACATCTCAATCCTCTTGAACCCTATACCTCCGTTTTCCTTTGCTTCACAGAGATGTTCCCATTTTGCCCAATGAATTTTTCGAATATCACCGCTATATCCTTACTAGAATTTATGAATCATAGTCTCCAACTCCTATATCAAACCTTTTGGCAATTTGAAACAACTCTTGGTATAAGTGGGGATTGCTTGGATTACTGCTTCAATCAGTACCTCCCTTCCAACTTGAGATAAAAGCTTTTCTTTCTAACCTTGAAGTTTTTTCCAAACACTTTCTTTAATATAGACAAAACTATGTTTTTTAGCTCTTCCAACAAGGGCAGGGGGCCCCAAATATTTCTCAAAGTGTCTTATGGAAGGGACACTTAAAAGTTGTTGTATATGAGTTTGCACGTCCTGGTGAGTGTTTGAGCTGAAAAAAATATTTGTATTGCCTCTATTGATTTTCTGTTCGGATCCTTTTTCATAAACTGCCAATAAATCAAGAATAACTTGACATTCAGATTCTTTAGCTTGACAGAATAGATTACTGTCATCCACAAATAAAAGGTGAGAAACCCAAGGTCCATTTCTACAAATTGAAACCTCCTTGATCAACCCATCAAATTTAGCTTTATGCAGAAGGCTTTGAAGACCCATGGCACACAGTAAGAACATGTATGGAGATAAAGGATCATCTTATCGAAGCGCCCTACCTAGTTTAATGTGTCCAACCGATTCTTCATTGAGAAGGACAACATATGAAACTGACCTAATGCAAGACATGATAGTGGTCCTAATTTTCCCAGAGAAACCTAAGTGCCTCATGATCTTTTCAAGGAACTTCCACTCAACCCTGTCATAGGTCTTGCTCATATCAAGCTTAAGAGCCATGTAACCCAACTTCCCCTGGGACTTACGTTTAAGATAATGGAGAGTCTCAAAAGAAACAAGAACGTTATCAATGATGATACGACTAGAGAGGAAAGCAGTCTAAGAATTCGATACCACTGTTGTATATATAAGTATATACAAGGATATGTTGTAATAATGATTTAAGGTTGGAGAGTATTCATTTGTAAAATGAATAAAGTGAAAGTTCGAATTCTGGAATTTTCTTTGTGAAAATTCAAGTTCCAGGAATTTCGATCGATCGAAGCTTTGGCTCGATCGATCGAAATGGTTTGAAAAAATCCTGGACAATCTGCCATGCTCGATCGATCGAAAGTGATTCTCGATCGATCGAAAATCGTTGAACGAAACTTTCTGCAGAATTTTCAAGTGACTGTTCTGAAAGCTTGAAAACGTTTCAAGCCTTGTGAACGGTTTTAATGAAAATCTTAACTCTGCATACGTACCTTTTGAAAGGTTATGACCCTATGGGTATAAATAGAGGTTTATGTTCACTTGAAAAAATGACTAACTCCACAAAATAGTAAGTTAGAGAAAAACACAAGAAATTTTATGGGTATTCTCCAAAATTGCTATTTGTAGAACTCAATAAACTTGGTTGTATCCTGGAGACAAGTTTGTAAAAACCCTTTAGCAACTTGCATATGGGGACAAATATTGTCTAAGAATAATATTCAATTGTGCCTCCAAGTCAATCACTAATTTCTATACACTTGATGTGTTCATTTGTTCTCTTATTGTTACTCCTTAATTTGGAAAAGTCTCCAACAATCTTAGACAATATTTGCTACAAGACAAGGAGTAAATGATGCAGAAAGAGTAATTGGCTTGGATTTGAAGAGTTCTTCAATTGATGAATCGTTCATAAAGAAGTTTCAATGGAACAAGAAGATTCAATGGAATAAGGCTTAAAGAAACAAGTTTCTTTGTTGGCAAGACAAGGTGATGATTCTTTCACATTGTGAATCATTAAAAGCCATGTTTATAGTTTGAACATTGAAAGTACGAATTTCTTGTTTATGGGTAATTTGAATTTCAAATTGATTGATGAGTTTCTTTGTTAGAATATTTGCATGTGTTGTGAATTTAATTTGAATTGAGAAATAAGAATGAACTTTTAACATGTTTAAATGTTATAAAGTGAAGTAGAAAATCTAAAGAATGGGAATTTAAACTCTTAAAGTGATAGAGTATATGAATATTTTCCTAAGTGATTTTCTAAACTATGTGAAAATATTAAATAACATGTCAGAATATCTCACTTTAGATTAATTCAGAGAACATCACTGAATTGAAGATGAATGTCGGGTTAGAGGTGTAACTAACACCGATTCTAAAGTGAATGTGAACAATGTTAAAACTGGAAATTCTAGTAAGATCAATAAACACTTGAATGTGAATAAGAGTGTGAATGATTTTAGAAGAACAACTTCAAGGATCCCATCAATGACAAGTAGAATTTGTCATGCTTCCTTTGTGGAAAGAAAGACTATTATATTTGAGAATGTAAGTTCTTAAAGAATAAGAAGGATGAAGATGAAAATGCCAATGAAGCAATTGTCATTAAGGATATTATTGCTATGGTGAGTGATGTATGTAACAATATGATCACTGTACTTCATATGGCTGTAATTATAAATCCTTCCGATTGGTGATTTGATTCGGGTACAATTTAGCATGTGTGCAACAACAAGGCATATTTAAAGACTTACAAGGAGTCTTTCATAGAACTAGAGGTACTTGTGGATATCTACAGTAAGGCAAAAGTTCAAGAAAAGTGCATTGTTGAAGTGAAATTGAGTTTTGGCAAGAAGCTCTCTTGACCAATGCTATGTTTTTCACATACCTGATATCAATAGAAGCCAATTTGTTATTTAAGAATGGTCTTGTTCAAGGATGGGACATTAGTAGGCAATGGATATGCTACTAATGACATGTTTAAATTGAATGTTATTTAGCAATATTTTTTTATTGTGCTTATATTGTTGATTTTGATTTGTGGCATGCTAGACTAGGACATTTAAATTTCAAAATTTTGAAGTTTATGTCATAGCATGATATAATTTATATAAGCATGATGATATGAGTTGAATGGTATATTAACTAGAGATGATGAATATTTCTAAATGTATATTCTTCTTTGTGACGAACAAGTCATAATACACTAAAATGCAGTCCCTTATACACCTTAATAAAATAGTTTGGTCAATAGAGAGAACTCTATTTGATATGGTAAATGCCATAAACTTGAGTGCAATCAGCTAAATTCCTATCTGATCAATGGAAAGAAGCTTTGCTAGTGTATGCTATGTGCATAATAGAGTTTCATCTCAAAGGAATTCCATGTGTTATGAAATGAGAATGTGACCAAATACTTATCATTTTAAACTATGGGGGTGTTTGACATTTTATAAAATGATAGATCAAAGAGGACTAATAGTCAAAGAGCTATATTAGGTTTTGAGTAAATTCGAGGGTATGTAGTTTATTAGACTTAATGTCTAATATAAAAGTGAAATCAAAGGATATTGAATTTATTGAGTTTAAATTCAAAGATGATTTCAAGGATACTCCGATACCTACTTAAACACGAGTAAATAACTCCAATCTTAAATATTACATTAAGTGATATTAAATATTTAAATATGGTTCACCAAGTGAACAAAGGTGGAGTCAAAGTTTAAGAAATAAAAGGGATCTTAATCCAGATTTTACTTCATGTGAAGCTCTTGTTTACCTTGTTGAAGGTAATAAAAGTATAGTCCTAATTAAATACCCATAATACTTTTTGAGGGAAGTGATCCTAAAGTTTGAGAATGTTTTGTGCTTGTAAAAGATGTAACTTTCTATTGTAAAAGATGTAGCTTTCTATTATAAAAGCTATTAATGATGAGATAGACTCGATATTATTTAATAATAATTGAGTCTTAGTGGATCTACCTCTAGTTTCAAAACCAATTGGTTGTGAATGGGTATTAGAATAAGATATAAAATCTTTTGGTCTAAGGTTAATAGTAAAAGGTTTGAAACAAAAGGAAAAAATAGATTTTTAATATCTATACACTAGTAACTATTTATGTTATTAGTTTGATATCTTTAAAGCCATTCATATAATTTTGAAGAAATTCACTATATTCTATTATTACATTTTGATATATGTAATTACAGTATGTGTATATATGTGAATTTTGAAATGGTTGATAACCCAAATTGTGGGGTTTAAAAACTCAAATTGTGGAATTATAATATCCAAGAAAGTGTGGGGGTATAACCCTCAAAAGAGTCATGGACTCAGAAGGATGCTTTTTTGCATCAAAGATGTGCTTGTTAAAGAGATTGAGAATTAATATCTAGGGATGTTAAATTCATCGTGATTAAATTCTGCCATGTGTGGTAGATATCTCAAATTTAAACAAGCACATATGGTGATCCTATTTAAAAGTATCTCTTTGTGAAATAAAGAGAGTACAAGTGAGTTCATTATTTGAACATTCAAGGATCAATGATGAAATGTTGGATTGTGTTTCCACATATAATTTGAGTATGCATCATATAGATGTGTAATAACTTTCTTAAATAGTGATCTTGGTAAGGAAGTTTACCTGAAAGGTCTGTGAGTTTGTACTTCCTTAAATAATTAAATGAAAATCTTTTATGAATGAGAATTAAGTAAAGAAATATAGTGTTGATGTGCACTATAATAATCTCATTTTGGGATTTATGTTATCTCATTTTGTTGAGATTTGAGTAATCTCATTGTGTTGAGATTAATATTTTCTCATTCTATTGGGAATTGTGATATCTCATTATGTTAAGATTAGTGTTGAGAACTTGCTTCTTAGATTTTATTATCTTTAAAGAGACAGAGACACTTTAATTCCAATATTTAGTAAAGAGATTACTGGAAGGGCGGATGCACAGCTCGAGTTTGCTAGTGTATGAAGTACATGTTGCGTATCATGTATGGAACAAAACTAGACATTGCCTTCACAGTATGTAGGCTTTCAAAATTTCTAAAACTTAAGGTTGATCACTAGAAAGTAATTAATTGTGATGAATATCTATTATATAGAATATTCAAGTTTAATTCTATTATTGATGTGAGTGATAATATCTATGTCTAATTAGATAATCACTACATGTGGGGGTGCTATGTGTAAGCATTAAAGAAATAAGGTGTATTTCTTACTCTACTATAGAATTAAATTGAAAGCATTGATGGTAATGGGAAAGGAAGGAAAATGGCTAAGATTTTATAAAGTGTCATGGCCACGACCATAGCAAGCCATTCCTTGTACTGTAATTGTGAAACCACAATGCGTATGGTATACATGTGTTGTATAAAATGTGAACTTAGACTTAAAAGTATAAGACAAGAATATGTAAGGCAAGTCAAATGTGGTTGGACTAGTCCATTGCCTGCGTAATTCTATATATAAAATAGGTCATTTACCAAAGTGTGTTTCGAGACTTGGTAAGGATAACATCCATTGGAATGAGACTAAAACCCTTCTTTTAAGAGAATCACCAATAGTGGGAACCCAACCTCGAACTGATTATATCTAAGATGTTTAAAGGGTAATAACAAGCTATTGATACGTGGTTAGTAAGAGCACTAAATTTGTGTCTCATTCAGGATGGATTAGTGCAGACTGTTATGATGAAATTGAGGATGATTTAAACTCTTAATGAAGTTCATAAATCATAAATGTCTGTGTAACAGGGACATAAGAAGGAACTTCACCTTTGTGAACATAGGAGTGGTGCCGCTTCTAGCAAGAGTAAAAGGGTTTTCTCTTGTACATGTTCATTAAACTGGGAAGAGCACAAGACCATAATAGTGCTAACAACTTGGATTTCTAAATGTGTTGTGGATATTCTCATGTGTGTGTTGTTTCCGATTTCAGCACATAAGAGTTTTGGTTTAAGCACCAAGCCACCATTAACTCTGTTGATTTCTTGAGCAATTGCACTAAGGGGAGGTTTAAGTTGAAAGACACCTTCCACTATGCATGATAGAATATCAATCAAGTGAGACATATATTATTACAACCTAGTGGGGGATTGTTGTATATATAAGTATATACAAGGATAGGTTGTAATAATGATTTAAGGTTGGAGAGTATTCATTTGTAAAATAAATAAAGTGAAAGTTTGAATTCTAGAATTTTCTTTGTGAAAATTCAAGTTCCAGGAATTTCGATCGATCGAAATGGTTTGAAAAAATCCTGGACAATCTTCCATGCTTGATCGATTGAAAGTGATTCTCGATCGATCGAAAATCGCTGAACGAAACTTTCTGCAGAATTTTCAAGTGACTGTTCTGAAAGCTTGAAAACGTTTCAAGCCTTGTGAACGGTTTTAATGAAAATCTTAACTCTCCATACGTACCTTTTGAAAGGTTATGACCCTATGGGTATAAATAGAGGTTTATGTTCACTTGAAAAAATGACTAACTCCACAAAATAGTAAGTTAGAGAGAAACACAAGAAATCCTGTGGGTATTCTCCAAAATTGCTATTTGTAGAACCCAATAAACTTGGTTGTATCCTGGGGACAAGTTTGTAGAAACCCTTTAACAACTTGCGTATGGGGACAAATATTGTCTAAGGATAATATTCAATTGTGCCTCTAAGTCAATCACTAATTTCTATACACTTGATGTGTTCATTTGTTCTCTTATTGTTACTCCTTAATTTGGTAAAATCTCCAACAACCACATGAGGCAAAACTAATTTCAACCAATCAACCAAGACCTTAGCAATGAGTTTATAAAGTACGTTACAAAGGCTAATAGGTCTAAAATCAGAAACCTTTTTAGGATTTTTGATCTTAGGAATCAATGAGATAAAAGTGGAGTAAATAGCATCAAGAACAATACCTCCGTTTAGCGTTGCCTGCACTATTGCTGAAACATCCTCGCCTACAATGTGCCAAAAAGACTTGTATAAAATGGGCGACATGCCATAAAGCCCAGGAGCTGTGAGAGGATCCATTTGCGAAGAGCCCGTTGAACTTCAACAGCTTGAAACTCACAGTTGAGACTAACATTCATATTCGTGGTGACAATGGGTAAGATACCCTCAAGAATATCCTCAAACCTGATTGGATTTGAAGAGGTAAAAATACCAGCAAAATAATCCTCCACCATGTTACCCATTCAGCCTTCATCCTCTACCCAAACACCATGATCATCCTCCAAACCCGAAATAAAATTATGCTTGTTCCTCTGATTGGCTTTGCAATGAAAAAACTTCATGTTGCTATCCCCATCCTTTAACCAATCATTATGAGATCGTTGCTTCCACATAGTTTCTTCTTTATTTTGGAGGAGTTGGATTTTATCTTTGAGTTGGAGAATCCGGTTTGGATTTGATTGGTATAGCCTCATCTCTTCGGCCCTAGATAGCTCCTTGAGTTTTTTGGTGAGAGTAATTCAAACATGGCAACAGGTAGTTTGATTCCAGATTTGAAGATAATCCTGACAAATGGAATTTTTTTTTACCTAAAACTCTCACCGGAGATGGTTCAAGCAAACTTACCCATGAGTCCTTGATGACATTCTCACAGGACTTATCTTTCAACCACATAACTTCAAATCTAAATAGCCAACCTTTATGGTAGAACCTCTTGAACTGTGAATCAAAACTAGGATGATTGGTCTGTGATCATAGTGGAATGCCTCCAAGTGATGAACACAAGTGGTGGGGAATCTAAGGATCCAATCCACAGAATCTACCCCATGGTCAAGTCTAACCCACACATTTTGAATTCCCGGTTTCCGGTTACACCAACTGAATGAAAACCCATTGTAGCCAAGGTCCTTAAGTCCACAATAATCAAGAGCATCACAAAACCCCTGCATTTGTCTCTCAGGTCAGTCAAGCCAACCTTTCTTCTCCTGCGCCCTTAAAATTTCATTAAAATCACTCATACACAGCCAAGGGAGAGAAAAACAACTATTTAAATCTCGAAGTAGAGACCGAGAATCTTTTCGGTTGACAATTTCATTCAATAGGATCGTTAATTATACATAATATAAATTATATTATTTGTGCAAGCCTACTCCCACCAATAAAGTGGTAGCAAATTGCAAAATAAAACATAGACTATACACCTACACTAACGAATACAAATCTCACAGATTATTGGCACCTGCACTTTACAATACAAACATCATGAATTATACCAAGCCAATAAAGTATTTACAAGTGACAAAAAAATGTAAATCTCCTGGATTATATCATTGATTATATAAATATATATATATATATATATATCATCTGAGCCTGGATTATATCATTGATTATATATAAATATATATATATATTTATCATCTAAGTGTGTCATCAATATTTTATTTTTGCCACTTGTAAATACTTTATTGGCTTGGTATAATTTATGATGTTTGTATTGTAAAGTGCAGGTGTGTCATCTATATTTTATTATTTTTTGCAATTTGCAACAACTTTACTAGTTTTAATTTCAGAGCCAAAAATCATCCAATAATCCGTGAAATTTGTATTCATTAGTTTAGGTGTATACTCCCACCAATAAAGTGGTTGCAAATTGCAAAATAAAACATAGACTATACACCTTATTATGATGATGATGATAATTATTATTATTATTTTCAGTTTTTCACTACTGACGGTTGTTGAGCAAGTAAATTGATGCATCCTATCTGGGATACCAATTGCTAAAGTCTAAACCCTTATTTTTAATATTAAATACAAATGCATTAATGAAGCCCCCACCGAGTGTGCCGTCAACGCCAAAACTTCACAAAATTGTATTTACTTCATTTTTGTCGTTATTTATTGCCATTAGCCCACTAGAAAAGTTATTATTTTATCTCTATTATCTTATTTTTTCAATACTCTCCATTCAAGATTCAACAACTTTTTTTTTTTTGGAAAAAAAAGTCAATTCTAATCCTTAGGTGTATTTGGATATTTAAATAATGTTGTTATTTTCTTGGGTTTAAGTGTTTAACAATTAAAATAAAAAATTATTTTGAACTTTCTATGAAATATGTTCTTTCAAAGCTATTTGACTATATATATGATTTGGATATTGGATTATTTACATGAATGATGTGGTTCCCCCTCTTCCTTTTTTTTCTTTCTTTCTCAATTTTTGTTATTAATTTACATTAATGGTGTATTTTTATTTTATTTTAATTATTTGTAATTATTATAAAATATATTATTTATTTAACTAATAAACGTAGGATTCAACTAGTGATTGGTTGAACTACTAAACTAGTTAACCAATCCTTCAACTTGGTCAACCTCTGATTTAGTTTCGATAACTATGCTATTTCCTATATTGGCTACGTGTCCCTCTGCATGTGATTTTGGACAAGATTTGCATTTGGCTTTGATGGGTTTAAGAATTTATTTATTTACTTTTATTAATTGTGATTTTTTGGACAAGATTTGCATCTAGTGTTGGTGTTGTTGATTTCCATCGGTTGTGTTGTTGGGTTTGATTTCTAAACTATTTGTCGGTATTGTTGGCTAAAATGGAATTGTGAGAGAGAGGAAGAGAGAGTACCAGTCTTGTTGATTTTACACGGTCAGTTCTTGGGTTTTTATTTATAAGAGCATCCACAGCAGATGTTGCAAAAAAAAAATGTCATTTTGACACACCAAAAGACTACTTTATTATTTTATCACATCATTTACAATATCCCATTTATCAGATGTTTTATCATTCAATTCTATACATTAAAATAATATTTACTACACATTAAAATAATATATTATCCCCTCCCCATTATCATCAACAGCCACAACATCAACGGCACAACCACCAGCCACCAATATCCACTGTCGCAATAACACCGACAGCCACCACCGGCCATCACCCCCACAGCCCACCACCACCACTGCTACTGTCACAGCCCATAGCCCACAGCCCACAACCCACCACCACCCAGATCAACTGAACCACCACCTACCGCCTACAATTTAAAAAACAAACACAAAACCCATACCACCCCCACAGCCCACCATCACCCATAGCTCACCCATCATATCAGAACCCACCATCACCACCACTAAAACCCACCTCTACTGCAAACCAACCACCACAATTACTCACCAATATTAGATCAACCCAAATTGCAGCAAAAAAAAAAAAAAAAAAAAAACCCACAACTAGAGAGAGGTAGAGTGAAGGTGGCTGATGATATTGACGGCGGCTGGGCGAGATTAGCGGTGGCGGCTTCAGAGGGTGAGAGAGATTGAGAGGAATCGGTGAGAGGAACAGAGGTAAGAGAGAGGGAACTGGTGAGTTCCGCAAACAAACCACTCCGAGTTCGCGCATTTCCAAGAAGTTGTCCTCCAAGCCCTCGTTGTCGGAGCTACGCCGTCATCGCTGCCGGTGATCATCTCGGACTGGTCGAAGATCTTGAGAGAAGAGTACAAAGATAATAACTGGTATAGGGAGAAGAGAGAGGGAACCGGTGAGAGAGAAGAGAAAAGAAAAAGTGAAGAGAGAGGAGAGAGAAAAGAGAATAAAAAACTATAAAAATTTATACCATTTCTGTCCATATCGTCTCAAATATGAGACGGTACTGTAGCCGTGTGTTATATTTTTTGAGATTTGGAACATCTGATAAAGCTCTGTTTTTGTGTTTGGTGTGCCAAATGTGCCAAATATTTGTCATTTAGCACATTTGGCACATCTGATGTGGATGCTCTAAAAGCTTAGTAATATAATTTATTTTCTTATTATTAATATTATTATTTTAAACCGATAAGAAATACATTATAAGGAAAAATTAATAGATACTCTAAGAACATTGGTTTAAAAAATATTTTTAGAAACTTTGTATATGAATTTTTTTTTTTTTTTTACAGCTTTTATATATATTATGAAAGTAGTATTAAAACTTTTCTAAAATTATTAATTAACAAATGTCATACAGACATTCATTAAGATGAACCTATATTATATAACTCCATAAGTACCTCATCCCTCTCTTCTTGGAATTCGAATCGAAGTCTCATATTTCTCCATCCATACATTTAAGGCATGAAAATGAACCATTAAAAAAAAAAAAGGAATGGAAAGAAACCATCATATATATATATATATATATATATATATATATATATAAAAGAAGGCATGGAAAGGAACTATTTGACTCAACTTAAACAATATGATAATAGGCTTTTAATCCATGAAAGGCAAGCCAGAATGTACCAAATTGGGCCCCCACACTTGTAACTTGTCCATTGCGAATCAAACTATAATAATTCTAGTACCATATAAAAAAAACAACTTTTATTACAACTATCTTATTACTATGATATTTATAAATGTTATTATCTTATTTAGCAAATTGTAATGATTTTAAATGTTACTTTAATTGATCAAATTTACTCACAATTTGCCATAGATAATGGTAACAAAAGTTGTAGTATTATTTTTATGTGATCCAATAATTATTACGAAATGTTATTTTCACATCAAATATTATCAGGTAAGTGAGCTCCAATTAACTTATCCGATGAATTCTCTCTTGAACAAGATATCTGATGGTTAACGTACTATACATAGAAGTACGGTGATCATAAGTTAACATCCAAACCTATCACCAGCATCTCAATTTCCAACGTCGAAACTAACGCGCTGTCTCTGGCTATCTTGTATTTCTCCTCTCCCCTCCTTTACCTACCTTACTTACTCACACCAATATTTGACAAATTTCCATTTCCATTTCCATTCGATTTTGGTGATGGATCGCTCACAAGTAGAAATAGAAGAACAAGGCTTGGGTGCCAATCCGTACGGTCTATTGTTGAAGGCGTTAACATTAATACCCTCTTGGCACTACTTTTTGGCCTTTGTCATTCTCTCCCTCGTATTTCTCTACAATTTCTTGGAATTCCATTTCTTCCAGGATTTGTTTTCCGGATTCAGAGGACATCCCGTTTGCTTAACTTACAACCCTTGCTCCGTCATCTACGACGCCGTCGTTTCCAAGTGCCGCGTTCTCCGTGGACGGTACCAACTAAACTAACTCTTTCTCCTTTCCTTTCCTTTCCTTTCCCTTTTATTCAATTCGCTTGGGTTTTTCTCGGGAATTCAATGGAAATGGAATCAAACAATGCAGGTATTGTGCGACGCCATGGCTATCTAGCCCTCATGTACAGACTGTTTTTCTCAATTTCAATGGGAGGCCTCCTGTTTTTAGCTACAGAAGGTGCTCATCAACTCTTTTATGTATTTAATTTTATGTTTTTGGTTCAGCTTTTTGTGGCATAATTTTTTTTGGGTTGAAAGTTTAAATTATAATTTATTTATTTTTGATTGTTTTATTAGGTACGGTTTAGGCGTTCTTTTTTAGTGTCTGCTTGTATAAGTATTGGACAAAACTGATCAATAAGATACTTTAGAATTAGAAGAATACATTGGGTCCCAGTTAATTCAACTGATAAGTCTCTTGTTAGTCGAACAAGAGATATGAAATATGAGGCTCGAACCCGCCCTACTCCAAAAACAAATTGGTGTCTTGGCCTAATGATAGAGCAATTATTATGGAGCAGTCGCCATACGTTTGAAATCCTATTGTATTCTTAAAAAAAATTAGAAGAATACATGTGGTCGACTCTAATTAGTTTTTTTAAAGGATTTTGGGGCTACGGCTTGGTTGTTGTTGAACAAGGGAGGAGTTTAATATTAGTTGAAGTCAAAATATAAATGGATACTAATTAATGCACACTATAAAATTTGAATCCACCTTTTATTCTCTTATAAAAAAAGAAAAAAGAACCCACTTTTTTTTTTTTTTTTTTTGATGAATAAGAAAAATCTGTATAAATAAAGCTTCTCTATGCAAAGGAGCACAAAGAAGTCATAAAGACATTTTAGATCTGTTATGTGTATTTCGTCTTGTTTAATATTTTGCAAACTTCCATCTCTTTTGGGATGGGGTAAGAGAGATAAATCAATTGGTTCATTAGGTGTTAAAAACTTACCATCACTTGTAGATGAGAAACCTCTCATATGTTGTTGTGCTCTATCATTCCTGAAATTCTTCTCATGCTCATCTTGAGACAGTACACTACATTGTTGATTTTTCACATTAGTAGTATGGGAACCCTGTTGCTTCCTTGATGCATTTTCTTTAATGAAATATTATCAATTTGTTTGTTTAGGTAGCTAAAATTATTCCAATTGCATTTTCTATGTTGCATCTGTAGTAGAAAGATGTGATGCTATTTGTTTCATGGATCAATTTGTGGTATTGTTTCTTTTGTGTAGCCCCCTCCTTGCTTTCTTTCCCCCCCCCCCCCCCATTTTTTTAGCAATGTCTATTACACACGGCCTTTTACATGCAAAGTTGTGTGTAAATTTTTTTTAAATTGAAATCGTCACTTGAAGTCACGATTTATATTTAAAAAACTATTACACACAACTTTTTGTGCAATAGCTTGTGTGCACTAGCCATTTCCCTTTTCTTTTGTTGGCTTTGGGTTAAAGTTTCCCTTTGTTGAAAAATCTTCAGGGTTTCACTTTTTGTTATATGATGTAAACATCACAATTGGTGTGTTGAATTTTGATCTGAGGTTTTATCTAACAAATATTCTTTCTCTCTCTCTCAGACAACTGTTTTATACTTCTGACGGTGGAACCATTGCTCTGGATTGGCTAATGAAATGTGATGGTAAATATGAAACATTCAACTTTAAGTTAGTGACTTTGATAGTTTGATTATCTATGTATACATTCGCACATGTGCATGCATAGTAGGTTTGGTACTTGTTATCATGTGATTAAATGTCTCAAGTTGGGAAGCATATGCATAATTCCTATTTATTCAGATTTTGCATCTCATTAACAATCTATCTTATGGAGAAAAAAACATTTATTTTTTTATTTTCTTTATTTTAGATTACTTTACGTCTTCAGTATACAACCTGCTTTATTATTAATCTGTCCAGTCTTTTATGGTTCTCTTATTTGTGTATGTGTTTTAATATTTCATGATATTATTACCTGATACTGGGAGGTATTATTCTTTTTATTATTATTATTATTATTATTATTATTATAAATGTAGATCCTTATGTTCATACGTTTCTTGGGCAATGAATTCCATTTCCATCTTATATTTGGAAAGCCATTTGTTTGTGGACTGGTGCAAGCATTTCTAGGTATCATCTTTATCTTTTTTTTGGCTAGGTTTATATTATTAAGAGGTCGGGCCTTGGTGTGATGGCAAATGCCTTCCACCAAAAGTGACAAGTTGCAGGTTGGAGTTTGGGAATTAGCCTCTCCAACAAAAATTAGGGGTAAGATTGCATACCAATCACCTTTCCTAGACTCCACAAAAGTGGGTGCTTTGTGTATTGGGTACGACCTTCTAAGTTTATATTATTAACATGGTTGCAAGATAATGTTATTGCCGAATGGTGGTCCTTATTTTGAGCATTTGGACCCTTTAATCAATAAAAGTAATTCCAATATAGTCAAAGCTTTTGATTCAGTGAATGATACAAATCTTTTGAATCAAGAGGTGCCAGAAGGTTGCTAAATAATATTTAATAAATCTATACCATGGAGGTCTGTGCTATACAGTTGTAATAGTTACATTTCAGCATTACATCAATCTGTAATCTTTATATAGGTAAGGACATGTCAACTTTGAAATTTATACTGCATTTATTGAGTTCTCTGTTGCTGTGTGTGTTTCCTCCCCCCCTGCCCCAAAAGATGAGATGTTTAGATGTTCAAAATTTACATTCTGTACACTCTTGCTTTCTATTGTTGATTTATGGATAATTGTTTGGTTATATTTTTAATTCTTATCTGTATTTTCTATCATTACTACAATTAACATATCCAAAGTAACTGGTATATTCTTGTCAACTTAGATAACTAGCTGTTAGGGCATGTTCACTTTTTTTTTTTTTTTTGCAACATTCTGATGTGTGGTGTTACAACACTCATGACTTACGTTAATGATATGGTAAACCTTTATAGTTTTCTGATTCAGGTATTGAATTATTTTACAGTTTCAGGAGGTGCTTTACACATGAATAGTTCTATTTCTAGAAATGAAACTACTCCTATCATGGTAGTGGTTCCTGGATTAACAAGTGATTCATCGTCAGCTGTAAGTTCTGTATTTACTCCTTCACTCTTGTTTGTAATTACACACTCCAAGTGCTTGCCATTGTTACTCTGGTCCTTTTAGTATAGGAATACAATTTTTCATATCAACTTGTTTGATTTGGTATGGTTCATATGGAATTACTGAATCGACATTAATTACAAGTTACAGTAGATGGATTATTGCATTGGAAACCAGTGAAGTTATTATTATGGGAGCTTGATATTCCTGCTGAAGTTTGGTGATCTTGGGTGATGAATCTTAGTACCCCACTATAAATTTCAGGTCACTATCTCAATTAGTGAAAAAACTCAAACTACTTGCTGAGTTTGTCTGGAGTTAGTTAGACGTTGCACATGTAACACATTGAGCACATGTGGAAATTCATTCAAGCAGGTCTAATTAGTTAGTTGGGCATGAGCCAATAGGAATGACGCATGTAATAGCCAATGAGAATGAGGCAAGAAGTGTATAAAAAAGCGTTGTAATCATGTGAAGTCATATAATGAAGATTAAGGTATTGTTTCCTTTTATTTCTCTAATTCTCTCTAAAGGCTCATTCTTTTGATTATCTCAAATTCTTATGGAGTTTGCATCTTAAAACATCAAAATAACCCTAAACTTAAGACATAATTGAAACTCTAATTATTTTGAAGTTCAAACACCCAAACCCTAGCACTCTTGATTCAAGAAACCACTTGATACCTCAAGATTATCCTAACCCCAAACCAGTTTCCTATCATCCTACCTAAGTTTGATTACTTAGGATAATGTAGGTGTGATTACCTAGTATTTTATCTTTCTTTATTTCACTTTCTATTAGTTGTTTTAATACCAAATAGCCATCAAACATATTCAAGATCCAATATTTTCTTTACCTAAACCTGTAAACATCAAACCTTATTCAAGAGCGCTTCAAGATCTCATCAATAAATCTAATTTAGTGTTGAATTCCTAAAGATCCTACATCAAAATTAGTATCAGAGCATATTAAGGCTTCCGTCATACATCACACATCTGATTTTTTTCAATTTCCATCAAGATTGGCTTGATTTTACAAGTTTTGGGGCTCAAAATGGATGCATCAAAGAAGAGTTTAAGGGAAACAAAGATGATATCATTCTAACATCATATTCACCATTAAATTAATATAAATTTTTTTTTGGTTAAAGAACATAAACTTATGCTTTAAGAGGACTTGGTCTCCTAGTTACTTGTCAATCAAGTCTTAAAAACTTAATCCCCATGCGACATGGATCCACTTCGGACTCGTATTACTTGACTCACTTTAGTTTGGGCTTCTTTTAGTCACTAAATCAGGACAGTTTTTCAATAGTTGAAAGTTGTGAGTTTTAAAATGGAAAGCAAAGTAGCTAGTTTGCGGGTAAGTAGATACTTAGTTATGGAAGTTGATGGATAACTAGTATGTTTGGTAAATACCATTTAGTGGACCTAGACATGGTGTGTAATCCTAGTATGTTTGGTGGATTGTATGTTAAAGATCACATTTAACTAAGCCTAATTAGGGAAATGGTCACATTTTTTCCCATACTTCAACCCAATAACATTTTCCTACAACTACTTCACTCCACATAACACCAAAGCCACATGTTCGAGCTTATGAAAAACAATGCATTGAGGACAACTTAGATCTAGTGTAGATCTGATATGAATTTGCCAAAGATGTCATCTTTCAAATTGAGAAGGATGCCCCTTTGGATGCAAGTGATAGAGGTGAAATATGGATGTGTATGGGGGGCTAGTGTACTAGATCTGTTAATGGTCCATATGGTGTTGGTTTATGGAAAAATATCAGTCGGGGATGGCCTTCTTTTTCACGCCATATTCTGTATGATATTGGTGACGGGTCTAGGGTGAAGTTTTGGCAAGACCGTTGGTGTGGTGAGACATCCTTTGCAGTTAGTTATCCTGACTTATTTAGATTTTGCAGGGATAAGGAGGCTAGTGTGGTTGCGCTTATGAAGTACACCAATGGAGTCCTCTTTTGGGATGTCAGTTTCTTTAGGGGTGTGCATGCTTGGGAATTAGAGGCTATGTCAGGTTTCTTGGATACCATATATGGTTCTTCAATAAGGAGGTTTGGTGAGGATAAGATTTGTTGGAAACCTAGTAGGGATAAGGGGTTTAAGGTTAATTATTATTATAGAATTTTAGTGGGCTCTACTGACTTCTGTTTTCCTTGGAAAAGTATTTGGAAACAGAAGATTCCTTCTCGAGTAGCTTTCTTTGTTTGGACTGCTGCTTTAGGGAAATGCTTGACAATTGACAATTTACGAAAAAGGAAGGTTTGGATATTGGATTGGTGTTACATGTGCAAGTGTAATGGTAAATCAGTTGACCATCTCTTTCTTCATTGTCCTGCTGCTATGGATTTGTGGGCTATAGTTTTGGGTTTATTTGGAGTAAGTTGGGTTATGCCGCAATCCGTTTTTGGGTTCCTAGTGTGTTGGCAAGGCAGGTTTGGTTGTCATTGAAATGGTTATATTTGGTTAATTGTTCCCCATTGCTTAATGTGGTGTCTTTGGAGGGAGAGAAATAGTAGGTGTTTTGAGGATATTGAGAGATCCATCCTAGACCTCAAGTTATTTTTCTTTAGAACTTTATTGGATTGGTTGGTTGCTATGCAAAACCAATCATTCCCTTCTTTTATTGATTTCCTTGATTCTTGTAATTTTTGTACTTGATTTGTTGACCCCTTGTACACTCCCTCTGTACTAGGGTGTTCCTTTTTTGATATCAATTTATTTCTTATAAAAAAAAAATTGACTCTTACAAAGGATTTAAGAAGAAGTTTCAATAATAAAATAAGAATAAAGTAAAGAAAAAGGTAATAGGATTGAAGTTGGAGCATTCGAATATCAATTTCTACACTAAAAGAGCTCAAGAAAAATTTTAGATATGAAATTTCATAAAATAGATAAGAAAACACTACCAACAATGGACTACTGGGCTATGGGCTATACAGGGCCTTGTAAAATACGAAAAGCATAATAAATAAATAAAATAACATAGATAAATAAAAGAAATAGAGGGACTTTTCTCTGTGGGCTTAACTTTTCCTACATCAGAAAAGCATCAAAGTTTGTTGGGATCTGTTCTCAAGTTATATCAAGTTTGTAGTTGGGGATGACATGCGGGTTTGATTCTGGCAAGATTTGTGGTTTTGGTGATTCTTTCTTTCTTTTCTTTTTTTTTGGGATGAGTACTAAATAATATCCCAAGTGCCAAGGGGAGGGGGGCATAACCCAAAGGACAAAACTTAGATATAGTACTTAGGTGCTGTTCTTTAGGTTCCACTCTTAAGATTCAGCTATACTTTTTTCTCATGGGATGAAAATGTATTTTTAGTTAAGTATAGCCACATGGCTGAATCTTAAGAGGGGAAACTTAAGTAACAGCACCTAAGTACTGTACCTAAGTTTTTCCCTAACCTAAATACAAGGAGTTAAAAAAAGGAGGGGTTCCAAGAAGAAAATGGAGAGGCAAAGGGGGAAGAAATGTAACATCAACTCATTAAGTTCAGAAACTGAATAAAATTTGACATTTATATATATATATATATATTCTTTTTTTTGCTTTCGCATAGTATATCTTCAAAGCTTTCAACTAGAGACTAATCACTGTTCTCGATGGGTGGGCCCATAGTGGGGTAAATCGCTAGCCCAGAGAATTTTTTCAAAGTGCAGGTAGCCGGACTCGAACTAGGGAGCACACCTAGTCGAACCTGGTACAAGCACCTTGAGACTAAGTGCCCAACCAACTCGGCCAACCCCTTGGGTTACATTTATATATATATATATATATATATATATATATATGAGTTCAAGTTACACCTGGTGTGCCCTTTAATCAAGTGAAAAACAATAAATAAGGAGAGAGAGAGAGAGAGAGAGAGAGAGAGAGAATGCTAGTATTAATTACGAATGAGGTGGAAGTAATAACATTTAATGGTATTTTTTTAGTTGTTAGATCTCTTATAAATTTATGGTGTAAAAAATGTGTAACATTACAAGAGTTACACCAGGTGTAACCTGAATCCATCTCATATACACACGTATAAATCTAACAATGAGCCTGATGAGCGAAAATCAAAAGAATGATGAACTAAAGGCCAGTTTAAAAAAAGCATTCTTTGGTTATTGGTAAGGAGGCTTCTGTTGCCTCATATTTGGGCATGTCAGAGGAGGGGTAGTTTGGTATTGGAACCCTAGGTTTGTTTGGAAATTGAGATCATTTGCTGAATTTTCTGATTTGTATTCAATTTACCCATTGCGAAGAAAGCATCAGATATATCCCAAACAAATCTCGTAACCAAAATGAAAGATGAAAGTGAAGAAAGGATACTAATGCTTTTCTTCCTGTCAATAATTTGGGATTAAATCTACTTTGTCCTTAAATATGCTTGGTATTCTTTTTATTTCGAGCTTTCATCATGTTAAAGGAGTTTGTTTATATGAGGATTGTTTAATATTGTTTGACCTTGCTTTACAATACCTATTGCAGTACTTAAAGCATCTTGCCTTCAATACAGCGAAACATGGCTGGAATGTAGTTATTAGCAATCACCGAGGGTTGGGTGGTGTTTCAATAACTGTGAGTTTTTCTTTTCTCTTCTTTCTCCCCCCTTTTATCTGAAATCAGTGCTTCTTCTTTTTTTTTTTCCTGTAAATATATAAATATAATTTTTGGGTTCTAAAATCTGCATACTTGGTGTTTACGAGTTGCTCTCTTCTGATGAAAGTGTTGCACACCTTTAAAAAAGGAAACAAAGAAAGAGCATTTTTCATATATGCATTTTTTATGTATCTTTGATTATGCATCAACTGACTCTCAGCTTGTCATATACTTTGCTGGTCACTGTCAACCTAGCTTTGAGAAGCTGATTGTTTCGTTTTTACATCTTTAAAAGCCTTTTACAATGTTTAACCTTATTTGCTTTTTCTATCACCATTTTTACAGTCTGATTGCTTTTATAATGCTGGATGGACGGAGGATGTACGTGTGGTTATTAATCATCTCCATAAAGAATACCCTAAGGCTCCTTTATTTGCTGTTGGAACTAGCATCGGTGCCAATATTCTGGTATCTTACTTGAATGTGCTATAATTATTTTAAGCTTATTTAAATATACGCTATGAATGTTCCATTTGAAACCTTTTCTCTTTTTTTTTTTGCCTGCAAAACTTAAAAGTATATTTAGATATTGTTAATTGTAACATCTTAGAACAGTTTGATCAGGGTTGAGAGAAGCTAGTGTCATCAATTTTATTAATCTTCTCTAATTCATATTGAGGTCAAGTCCCTTGAGTTAAGGTAGAGGGGGCATTGTCAAGAGTTGAGAGGGTGAGATGGTTTGTGCAGGCAGTGAGAAGTTAATTTCAATTGTCTCAGAGAAATTTAAAGAAGTCTTGGCATCATGCATTCAATTGTCTCTGGAGGTGAGAGGTGGGAGGTTTGTGCAGGCAGTGAGAAGCCAATTTCATTTTAATTTATTTTTAACTATCAGAGGCAATTATGTAATTTTCCAGTTTCTAGACATGGATTGTACTATTTGATGTTTGGGTCTTATTTTGGGGTGTGATTATGTCATTGGATTTTGTTTGTGAGTTTAGTTATTTAGTTTGGGCATGGTTATCAAATCCCAAGGAGTCCAAGTCCTATCAGGGTTATACAGATTTAGTCATCTATTTATATAAATGTAATGCTTTCTTTCAATAGAGTATATTTTCTAAATTTTTCAATAGTTATAAAGCTTTGTTAAGGTTTGTTTTAAGCTTTTTAATGTTTTAAATAACTGGTATTTTGAAGACTCTGAAAGGACAGTAGTTGATGAAAATCTTTGAGTTGAGAAGAGTCTAAATGCTTCATTCATTATACTTATTCCAAAAAAAAAAAAAAAAAAAATCAATAGCTTCAAATAGCAGAGTTCTGGCCAAGTATTTTGGTGGGAAGCTTCTACAAAATCCTAGTGATGTTGGCCAACTGGTTGAAGAGTGTTGTGGGAAAGCTAATTTTTAAATCACAAAATGCATTTGTGTACTGGGAGAGTGGGAGGTGCTTTCTATATTTGATTTTTAATAAATTTTCTTATTTATTTATGTAAAAAAAAAAAAAAAAACATATGAGGTGGGGAGGCAGATTTTAGATTCTGTGCTGATAGTGAACATATGTTTGGATAACAGAATACAAGGTAAGATTCCAGTGTTTAAACTGTACTATTGAATTGCTTTCAGGCCAATTACTTTGGTGGAAAGCCTCTACAATATCTTTGTATTGTTGATTTTACTGTAGGAGCAGTTTCATTTGGTATTTAACCTTTTTTTTTTTTTTTTTGAGAATCCAGTTTGGCATATAACCTATATACTTAAACCGTACTCCTGAATTGTTGTAAAAAGTTTTCATTGATGCAAATTTTGTTACTTATCCTAAAAAAAATATTAATCTTCTCTTGACATGAGAATGTATAAACTTTTTTCCTTCATCTATTTTCAATCTCCTTTTCCGATGCTTGCTGTCAACTCTTGCTTCATGTATTGGCATTGGTATTACTTTATGCTTCTTGATTCGTCAATTTTTCTTTTCCATGTAGAGTTTTTGTCACATGCTTTTTCACTTTCTTATAGAAATAATTGTTACTTAATGTTTTTACGAAGTATTTCTCTGAAATTGGCACCCATATTTGCTGTTCTCTTTTCTCTACTTCTGGAAGGTCCAAGATAGTGCTATATAATCAAAGTAGAAAAGGATCTCCTACTTTACTCTTCTACCAAGTTATTGTACACCCATTGCTTTGGCACTCCAGCTCTCTAGTGGGCCCTTTCTTATGTTTTAGGTTGATCAGGTGGATGGTGGGTGCCTATGATCTTCCCATGTCCTTAAGGGAGCATAATCTTTTTAGCAATACCTGTTCATTGAGAGTCATAGTTGTTTTCTTCTTTTCTTACTTTATCAGTGAAATAAGAAAGTACTACATTCTTGATTGGTCAGTTATACTTTTTGCAAGCTGAACTGCTCGCTACAATATCGAATTGAATTGCTTTTTATTTTATATAACAATTGAGTTTTGTCATTTAACTATTTTTTGTTGTTTTGATGAATTGTTTTAATTTCTTTATGTGGCACTGTCTGCTAAAAAGTTGCTAATATTGATTTGTAATAGACAACATGCTGCCACTCTTGGAAACTGTATACCATTGGAAGCATTAGTTTGTGAGCCAAATTTTATTATATACTTTTGACATTCGACTTTAAAGGTTAAATCCTTTAATTTGATACTTATTTGCAGGTAAAATATCTTGGGGAGGATGGAGAGAATGTTCCTGTTGCTGGTGCTGTTGCTATATGCTCTCCTTGGGACCTTTTGGTTAGTGTTTTACTTAAAATGACCATCACTGACATTATTTTTACATTACAAGTGGTACCAATACTTTTATGTTAGAGATCTCTCATGTCTACACCATGTACTTTACAGTTGTCATGAATCAAACTCTTTCCCCTCTTCCATTGAGTAAAACATTGTCCTGTTCTTCAGTTTTTTCCCTACTATAATCTCTCAACAGGTTATGCTTTTATGTGACACACTTCCCTTTGCCCATCTCCACAGTAATAAATAAAATGGCCAACAAGAACAATAGAGTAGAGTGCAATTGGTATGGAGTCTAAAGTTTTTCTTCTTTGTTTCCCTTTCCTCCTTTTGCGTGCGTGTCTTGTAGGATCCTAGATGATGGCTTTAATGACTGCACACATATTCTTGGAAGAAAAACATTCCAAGGTGTGCCAGCCACAGACTCAGTTATTGATAATTCAATCTTTAGGCTAACAATTTCGAACGTGTTACCGGATGTAAATGGTATTTTAAGTAGGGTAATTGGACAAGAGCGCTTGTACTCTTGGATATATATCAATTAAGAATCTTTCTGCAGCTAATTTATATGATGATGCTGGTTAGTAGGGAGGAACCAAGATCTGTTTATATGAAAAAAGAAAAGAAAAAGAAAGAAGCAACCTAGGATAATTAAGCATCCAGTTTGATTCATAGTGGCAATCTTCAAGGAGCATTTCAAAATTGTCTGATGATGCTGGTTAGTAGCGAGGAACCTAGGATAAGTAACCATCCAGTTTGATTCGTAGTGGCAATCTTCAAGGAGCATTTCCAAATTGTCTCCATGGCACCTATGTTGATTATGGTGTGATTACTACTTACCTAAAAGCTATGTAATTTAAACCATCAATAATGCTAACAGTAGTGGGTGAGTTACATAGCTTTATGTCTGAGGATGTAAGAGCATTCCCATCAAAGCTTTTAAAAATTTTAGCATTTATTTTCTCAAAAAGCCACTTTATCAATTTTAACAACTCATTTTACAATACACCCAACATCAAAGGTTCTATTTTTTTACCATTCTATTTTTTTACCATTTCGTTTAAAATAATATAAACTACTCATTAAAATAATAAAAAACAACTACACAAACCACCTTTTCCACCACAAGCATTAAAATAATAATATTTTTTTTAAGATTGGAGCTACAGTGAGCTTTCAAAGATGAAAGCTCACTGTAGCTCAGTTGCTATTTTTTTTAAGTTTAGCATGTTTGTTGTAACTTGCTTATTGGTGCTTTTTACAAACTTGATGTTAAAATTTAACATTTATAGCATTTAGCATTCTTAATGAGAATGCTCTAATATCCTCAGCTACAAAACATCTGGCTTTTAGTTAAAAGGCTTATATTGGAAAACTTTCCAATAAAAAATCATACCATGGTTTGACCCAGTGAGATGCATGGATTGAGGCTGATTCAAAAATGATTTACTTCTATGGATTTTAAGGAAACTCACAACCTCACGTGGTAAATTGTATATCCCAAGCAAGAAAGACCACAGACCAAAATTTGGTTATTAGGGATAGCTTTTCTATCCATCTGTTTGATTGGTTTTTGTGTGTGTGTGTGGTTTTTTGTTTTTTTTGTTAAGGTGTATTGATTGGATTATTATTTGGTCAAATTAGCTACAGTAAAATTTGCAGTCAATGACTTTGACGAAGAACTTGAAATTATATATTTGATTTTGTCAGTTAATTCTTTATTAACTAACTCGATGCTATATCCTTTTCCCTCCTTTATAGATTGGTGACAGATTTATATGCCGCAGGCTGGTGCAAAAGCTTTACGATAGAGCTCTTACTATTGGCCTTCAAGGTTATGCACAATTGTATGTCTGTGCTAACTATTTTCTGTGCTAACTATTTATTGTGTATGCACTACAAAATCTAAGCAGTTGGGTTTGGATGGTAAACTCTAGAGTTTTTTACTTTACACATCCACCCACAGGCATATATAGATAGGGTCCGGTTCAAGCGAAACCTACAACAATAGCAAAAGCCTTAGTCCCAAAATTTGGGGTTGGCTATGGATCCTCAACAAACTTGTTAGGGTCTGGTTCGAATGAAACCCACTATAACTTTTTATTATGTTACCCCACTTAATTAGTTTTTATTGGATTAATATTTTGAGACTCCCATCATTGAATTTATATGTATTCTTTGTTGTGTTATTAACACACATGCCAAATTTTATATTAATAAGATGTTATTTACTATTCTATTTATAAACTCATATTTTATGCATAATTTAAAGTACAATAAAATGTTAAATTTAAAATTTTAATAGATTAGATAGTTATTGATCTTTGATCATCTTGATATTTTGCACATGGAGAGTTTAAAGAGACAATGCAATCTAATAGTTGATTTGTCAAAAGATACATCCAAATCCAATAGAAATTTATTAAATGGTTAACATTGATAAAAATTACACTAGATGTAACTTGAACTTAAGCCCCCCACACATGTGTGTGTGGAATATAACCCACATATATATATATATATATATATATAAAAGTTTTGATGTCACTAATAATGGTATCTGTTTGTTATTTGCTGCTGGACTTCATATGAGAAATTCTAACTGTTCCATGCAGACACCAGCCTCTCTATTCTCGTCTTGCTAACTGGGAAGGCATAAAAAAGGTTGACTTTGTCTCTTTCTGATAAGATTTAACTTGTTTATGTATTGACTGCATCAGCATAGTTGTGAACATAAGAAGTCAAAGAACAATTTATAGTAGTTGATGCTATATTTAGACACTGTTGGAGATGAACTTCATATTTTTCAATTTTCCTTTCCTTTGAACTTGAAAATTTTCTTTGTTTTCGTTCCCTCATGGGCATACGGACACTCAATTTTTTATTTATTTTTTATGAGAGTTCCATAAATATTCAAGACTTACGTCCTTGGTAAAACTAGAAATGCATAACATGCAGAAAAAAAGTTATTAGACATATTTTTGCTAGCTAGTTATTAGACCTAGAAAATGCAGATTCCCCCTCTTATATTTTTCTTTTATAGGTATGTTAATCTGTGACACAGAATTATTCATGATCCAACCAAGTTAATTCCCATATGTGACGTGTGAGACTAACAACATGGACACTTTCCTTGGTACACAGATGTTGTTTGAGTTACTCTTGGAATTTACAGTTATCATTGCTCATAATAAGAAATGTGAAAAATCAATCACTTTTGACCACATTTCAGGTTGCTCCCATGGCTATTGTCATGCTTTAATCATGTGTAATATCTACAGGTGGAAAGAAAGTTACAAAAATATTGTGCAAATTGCAATTTGGAAAACACGAGTTTGCATCTTAGAGATTTAGGGCCTGTTTGGTAGAGGAGTTTGAGTAATGTTGTTTGTAGTTTTTTGAAATACGTGTGGGTAAAAAAGTGTGTGGAAATGCGTGTAATATTGTTTAAAAACTGAAAATGTGTGTTTAAGATGCTCTAACAAACGGGGCCTTATATTTCAATTTTTTTTTCTTAGAAGTTTAAGGTGAAATAGATAAACTAAATAAGAAACATGAATTCATCACTGAAAATTGACCTTGATGATAATTAGGTTTGTTAGTTCATAGTTTCAATTTTCACCTCTTTTACAGTCTCACATAATTACAGCTACACATCTTATGTATTAGACTACTCATTGCCTTGACGGAAAATGTAATTTTTGATTGTTGATGAAATTTACAAATAAAATCTGTTTTACTCCAAGTCAAAGTTCAAAATCAAAACAGCAATTTTGGAAATATGTAACCGGCCTGTTTTTGTAGCTTCAATTTTACATCTTTGTTTCAACATTTCTGCTGTTGCATTTCTAATGTTGTAAGCATAATACTTTACTTATCTAATGCTATACCTTCCTTTAAGATTTAACTATCATACTTTACATGAAGGGAAAGCATTCACATGATGTTTACTGTAGTTAGGCATTAAATGTTCTGTCTTGCGTATACCTGTTATGTATCCTGTTTCAACTAATGCTTCTTTTTTGGGTGATCTCTTGTGCATTAAAAGTCACGTTCTATTCGAGATTTTGACTGCCATGCGACCTGCCTTGTTGGAAAATTTGAGGTACTTAGGCCTGACATAATCACCTATCTTTTCTTGTTTACTTTCTGTTATGACCAAAAGAATCACCTTGCTTTCTCAGACTGTGGATACATACTACAGGCGCTGTAGTAGTGCTAGTTATGTGGGAAATGTGTCAATACCACTACTCTGTATCAGTGCTTTGGATGATCCAGTCTGTACAAGGGAAGCTATCCCTTGGGATGAATGCAGGTGAATGTGCTCTTGTTGTATCTCTGAGTGCTTTATTATACTGTCATTCTATAGCCTTGTTCTAAAACTTAGTCTTTAACAGGGCAAATAAAAATATTGTGTTGGCTACCACAAAGCATGGAGGACATCTAGGATTCTTTGAAGGAGTAACTGCATCTGGCCTCTGGTAATTATTTTTATTGATGTTACTAGGATATTACATTAATATATTTCAGAACATTTAGTTAATATCCAATAGTATAGTAGCAGTCCACTTGTTATTGTATAGTAGCAGTTCACATGATATTGTATATTAGTAGTCCACATGATAATTTTTTGAGCCTCATAAAGCTCAGATTGCCATTTGTTTTAAGAGATTGTTCCTGATGTCAAATGGGTTGCTTCACTAGGTGCGATGGTGTGCATGAAGGTTTTATGGGTCCAAAGCATCTTGAACTGGCCCCATTATTGATTCAAAAGATTCAGTTTACTCACCTTAAAATATGATCAGTATCATCTCAAAACAGCTTAGGTGTATATTTAGGTTGCCAACACAAAACCACTAGCTTTGACTATGTTTAGAATTTTTCATTGCTCCAAGCTTGTAGGCAAACCTTTTTTTTGCCATTTTTATTTGGTAGGGTTTGCATGATGATGTAGGTTGTGTTGGATATTGGGGAGAGTCTAGGTGGTCTGTTGTAATGTGATTTCAATTACATGCGTAGATGGTTAATTTTGTGTGTGATTGTTGTCGCATCAAACTTTTGATGGTTTTTTCCAATGTCATTCTCTAAGCAGCCGGAATGGGTATGGATTTTTTTTACTAAATTGTTTGCTAATTTTTCTTGCAGGTGGGTAAGAGCAACTGTGGAATTTCTTGATGTTCTACACTCTAGCCCATATATGCATGTACAAAAGAAGGTGAAATCTTTGTTGGATGATCCTTAACTTTTTTTTTTTAAACTATTGGTATTAAGGCACATAATCTTCAAGAATTCATCAAAATAAGCTCTTCTCTTTCTTCCACATGTGATTTACTGGCCATATATGCTCATTAATTCTCTTTATTCTTATTTGCTTGCAGATGCAGAATTCTGGTCCACATTCAGCATTGGACTCCACAATTGATCAGGGTCCATATGTAAATATCGCAGAAGATGGAATGGTGGCTGCAATGTGCACTGAGCAAAATAAAGATGACTCAATAGAGGAAATATCTGAACTGCGGAACATTCATTATGAAAAAGATAATAAAATGGTTTCTGATGCAAAACAAGATGAGCGCACCACAAAAGCAAAGGATGATTCTTTCCCGGTCATAGCAGACACCACCAAACATGCCACTAGTGTCCAGGATGCCAAGCCACTTGATGTAATTTCTCCTATCCGAAGATGCTTAGATCTGCTATCTCGACAGAATAGGTGTTCCATATGGTTGCTTGCCTACATTGCCGTTATAACAAGTTGGCCATTGGTAGGCTCAGCTGTCAGCATTGTCTTTAAAAAGAAGCTCAGATATGTCTTACCTGCTGCTTTTTTCAGAAAACATTCTGTTAAATGATCATTGTATTCTGTACATGTTTTTATCATTTGTTGTAATTCTGAAATTGGCATTATCCTACCGAGTTACATTTCCATACTAATTGTCTATGAAATCTCAATAATTCCTCAGTCAATCCCAGTGAGTGAAGAGGCTGGACAATGAACAGAACAATCAAACTTTTTTTTTCTTGGAACTTAGTTTTTCCAAGAGAATAAAATAATTTATGTGAACTTTTATGATACTTTTATATGGTTCTTGAGGGCTTGTACAATTTAAGGCATTAAATTTGAATTTTAAATTCTTTGAATGAAATTTGAGAAGAAGAGCAACACCGTGCAGTGTATCCTCACCTACCTTTGAACCTTTTGCAACTATGCTAAGAGGGCTCAGCAATAATTTTCAGTTGGAAGGTGGCTATTATGCAGCATTTGGTATTCACTTTGGAAGACCAAAATGAACTTAATCATTTTCAGTCCTCAATTGGTTTGATGCCCCTCTATAGTGTAAAATCAGAGAACAAATGCAGAGCACACACACACACACACACACGTGTGTATGCTCTGCATTTGTTCTCTGGTTTTACATTATCGAGTTGGCTACAACTTATTATAACTGGAGAACAAATACAGAGCGCCCCCAATTGCATTTTCAAAGGCTTTTTATTAAATACAAAAAGTTGAATACCCCGACTGTAGGATAAAGCTTTTGATCAATGAATGAAATTGCCTTTAGCTTTTACTCGAGTTTTAAGCTCTCATCCAATGGCTTTGACAGTACTCTCCTAAGCCCCTAAATTGCCACCACCCCCACTCCCCCCCCTCCCCTTTTATATATCTTTGGATTTCTCCATATCCAAATGTGGAATAGTGCAGTCCCCCAATACAGATAAAAACTTTGAGACTCTTCACTGTCAGCTTCATAATACACACTTAACAATTTCATTCCAATTCTATTGATCAAACAATGAGTCACTACACCCTTCAGACTCTCTTAGAAAAAGAACTTTAAAAAAAAACAAGTAATTTCTACTTTCCAAACAAAGTAAACACAAGCAGAATCTCTATTAATTGTACCCCAACTGAATCAGTTTATCTCTAAGGGTCAATCTATTTTTGAAAACCAACAAGTAAAAACATGTTTAAGAATGGAAAAAAGCCGAGAGCCTTGTAGCTCAACTAGCATCTCTTAGTATTTTTAACAAAGATGTCTAGAGTTTAAATTTTCACACTTCCAACTATTGAATATTGAAAAGGAAAAAAAAAAAAAGGAAAAAAGAAAAGAAAAGAAAGAAGTTTCCACCAATCTTCCCCTTTTAGAAAGATGCTGGCCAAAATAGGCTTTGACATTGAGTCGGCATGATGACATGCACCAGGAAAAATGACTCATCATGCAGTATCTCACAAATTTGTTAATCCACTGTAGCACGTTGATTATGGACAAAATATTTTGGTAAGAAAATGACATTTTCGACATAAGGATCAAAGCAGAGAAAGACAAGCTTGACGTCCTAATTATACCAAATAAATCCTGGTGGGGAATAGAAGTTTCCTCTACTTTTCAAAGAATAGTATCTATCTTAATTTTCTATATGTATGACTATACTGCCTGTGCAGGAAAGGATATTCTTTTCATTTTCTTATATATATATATATATATATAATAATTTTACTTACTCGTGCAATGGCACTAGATCTCAGCATATACGTACTCATTAACGTGTAAGAATGAATGTTCAAAACCAATAGAGAAAAAGCCAAAGCCAAAGGAAAATGTCCTTCCCCCCTACCCCACGCCCTTAAATGTGCACCACCTTGTCCTTGGTCCAATCTTTTTTTTTTTTTTTTTTTTTAACTAACTTCAGTTACACGTTACACCACCAATTTTTACAGCTATCCTAACATGCAGTACAATCAATAGGGCTGTCCACGGATCGGTCCGGGTCGGGTTTGTGCCCAACCCGCAACCGACCCGATCTGAACGGGTGGAGAAGTTCTAGACCCGCCGCCGACCGCGAAAAGCCACCGGTCGGGTCGGATCGGGCTCAGGTGGGCGACGGTCGGCTTTGATTTCGACCGAAATACCAAGATCAAACAAAGATCAAACACTGAACTTTGATTCCTAAAGAACAAAATCAAAAGATCTACAAACCCAAAGAGAAGATCTACACAACCAAAGAACAAATCCACAAATCCAAAGAACAAAAACAACAATAGACCGCAATTTCACAGATAACCGAACCTAAGATATATTAACCAGAATATAAATCTTACATGATATATTGCTACATGAAAAGAAATAGAGGTAAGTGAAGTTCGAATGCAGGTGATGACAGGGAACCTAGCTGTTCGACCCAATTGATCTTTGACTTATGACTTTGTGTACCTTTTACCTTTTTCTGTAAAAAATAAAAAAATAAAAAAAAATTAAAAAAAAAAAAATTCTGGATGTAGCAAATTCTAAAAGTAATATTTGTATCTTCTACAAAACCAAAATTGTATTTCTATTTTTTTTTTATTATTGACCAGTGATTCCTTATTGACTTGAAGAATTCAAAATGAAATGTAATCCAAAATGTATGATGTAATGTTTTCAATAAGTAGTTATGATCCCCAAATCAAAATAATTGAAAAATAGGATATCAATATGGAGATAGCATAACTTTATTAGAACATCCACAGTAGTAGAGCTAAATTTTTAGCTTTTTAGCTACATAAAAAGTCACTTTATTTATTTTACCTTCTCACATCCTACAGCAGTGGAGCTATTTTAGTTTTTTACACAATAAAATAATATAAACACTACAATAAAATAATATTTCATTCAACTACCAACACACAACCACAACTACCATCAAACCCATAAAAATCACAGCACAACCACAACCCCGCCATGCCCATCAAAACTAGTGAAGAAGAAAAAAAAAAGAAGCAAAAAAATCAACGCCGAAACACAAGCACAGTGCACATTCATGGACACCGCTTAGAGAGCTTGGTGAAGTCACTTTCAAGCTGTTCTTCTCTACCACAAACCTTCCCACACAAAACCCACATAGCATAAACCATACCCACACCAAAAGCCCAAGCTTTTTCCCCATCTCCCTCGTCCAAAAACTCAAAATAAGAACAACCCAGATCAAGAAAAACTATTTATTGCGTTTTTCCTCAAAAACCCAACAAATCTATAATTCAGATCAGAATTAAACTTTTTTTTTTGTTTTACACTGTAAAAAGTTATCTGGGTCTAAGCTGAAACTGAAGAGAAGCAACAGAAGAGACTGTGGAGGAAGAAAGAAGGGTCTGTGGAGGAAGAAAGAAGAGATGGAGAGGCAGTGAGGGAGAGGTAGGGTGGGTCGGCGAGCTGGGTCGGCGGAACAGATCGGCGATAAGGGAGCTAGCTGACGAGCTAAGGGATGAGGGAGATGAGGGAGCTGGCCGGCGAGCTAGAGAGAAAAAAAAAATTGAGGAAGAAAGAAGAAAGAAGAGAAGCCGGAGAGAGAGAAAGAAAATAGGAAATGTTTGTTTAATGAGAGAAGAGAGAGAAGTGTAATAAATTTTTTTTTTTTTTTTTTTTTTTTTTTACCTTTGAGCTACAGTGCACATCTATCTTTAGATGTGCACTGTAGCTGAGAAGCTAAAATTTTTAGCTTTAGCTCCACTGCTGCAACCCTCTTTTTTGTGTTTTAGTGTAGCTAAAATAGCTATATAACTATTTAGCTACACTGCTGTGAGTGCTCTTATATATATAGAAGTTGGTTTTTTTTTGGAATATAACCTATGTGGGTCTCGGAGAGATAATGGTAGGTAGCGTTAGCTTTAACTTATTCGAGTTCGGGAATCAGTCTCTATAATAAATTGGAAGTAAGATTATCTACATGATCTCCCCGGCCCTATAAAAGTGGGAAATTTTGTGCACGAAGTTGGACTTTTTTTTTTATTATGTTGGCATGTGGGCTGCAATATTGCCCCCAGTTGTGGTATCATGAGTAGAAAATTTTCACTTTTTTCAAGAAAACAAATTACCACCTACACATGTTTGGCGGATCATGTCGAGTATGAGACATTATATAGGATGAAATATAGTTGGCAAACATAAATCTGCGTATATAGGGCATCTCTGAAGTTGCCAAATGCTTGTGTTATAGTGCTTGGGGCAGCATCAGCTTGATTACAGCTATTATAAAATACACTAAATTAATTGTGCTGTCTTATTAGGCAAAGATCGAATCATTAAACTAGCAACATGTCCTCCATAAACAGAACAATCTAGGAGAAATTTAGCATTTCGATATCTCCATGTTTCATGTGATTTTTGAAGAGCAAATGCTCCTATATATACATTAATTATGAACTAAGTCCAACTGATACCTTAATGTAACAACTTCCAACTTAATTATTAGTATTCCATAAGGTCAATGCTAAAAGGCTGGATTTTTTCTTAGTGGACAATTTCCTCAAAAAAGGGGTTTAATTAATTTCATCTACACTTAAACCGATATGATATCTAATTAAGAAATTCAACGTTCAAATACTTAATATATTATAAAATCCATAAAATAATCTACAATTCTTTCCAACAAATTATTAATTATTTTTAAACTAAATAAATCGTGAGAGCAAAAGCTCAATCTATTATTATATTTAATGTAGATAAATCAGTTAATCAATAACATAAATAAATAAATATATTTTTTTTGTCAACCAATAATGCTAAAATAAATAGAACTCGATTTAAAATTTAAGGTTTATAATAATTTTTAACTTACTTCCAAAATTGTAAAATAGATGCCAAATTACTCTTAGAGCATCTCTTTCTTCTTTCTCATTTTTCCCTCCTTTTCTTTTCTCTTCTAATTCTCTTTTTCTCTTCCAGCGGTAGGAAAAGAGTAAAGGTTTAGGTTAAGTAGATTTTTGTTTTTTGTTTTGAGGGTCGGATCTTTAATATTTTAACAAAGCTCTCATAATTGATCCTATAAAATTGTTTTTAGTAGGTGTATTTTTTTAAAAAAAATATTTCAAACTCTCCAATGTTTTATGTATAATCCAAATCTTTTACAAACGTAAGTAAGTGCACGTTTGGATTGCATTGAAAAGGAAAGCAGACATGCGTCTGCGTTTTTTGTGTGAGTTCCGTGCACTATTCATGGGACCCGTAAGTACTTTTTTTCAGTAAAAACAATTTTAAAACTGGTTCTCATGGCACTGTTCATACATTTAAAAATTATTTTGCTACAGTGTTTTCAGTTTTCAGCAATTAAGCGATATCTAAACAGACCCTAAGTGCATTAACGCCCCCACTCCCACAACATCAATCAAACAATTGGTTTAACTCAATTAAAAATTCACCCAAATTTTTCTAAAAAAATAAATTAATTAAAATATCATTTTACTGTGATATAACCTAAAGCAAGAAGTGGCACCTAGCAATAGCATTCAAGAGAATGCATTAAAAGAAGTAATAAAAAAAATTGAAAACAGTGAGACAAAATTAGGGGGAAACCATTGAAGGAAACGTGAATATACTAATGCCTTCATGAGTGTTTGTTTCCAAATAAACTCTAGGAGCTCATTGCTCCAGATCTTTTTGTATATATAAATAATTGTTCCCAATAAGTAAAAACTAGTATTATTTACCAGCATAATTCATGCTTCTTGTAAAAATCGATCGGGACCAGGTACATTGTAATTGCGACATACAAACTAATTAACCAATCATCTCCTAATCCTAATATTCTCTAAAAGACATCAAATTCTAATTAATGGCAGTCCATCCAATCAAAGTTAAGTTTCTATGCTCTTATCCAATAGACTTTGTACACACACATCCCTATTGGGTTACAATAATGGAAATTTGAAATTTTAGGTCAAAGCAAATAATTAAGAATTTTTGTGCAAGAATTATTGACCTTATATATGAAGCCAAAATTCATTGTAAGAAACTATGTAGGATATGAAGTACATAGACTATGCCATATTTATGTCAAAATATATGTCTCTTCCATTTAAGCTGATATATCCTTGTTGATACAAAGCATCAATTATTGGACCCGACAAAAATATGATCCAAATTTATTAGACTGAAAAAGGTCAGTAATTCTCTCTAGGTTAAAACATGGAACTCCCTTACAAAACACAGTCAGATGAATACTAAGACAAGGTCTAGGAGAAAAAAATGAGGACAAGTATTTGTTGGGACATCTAGAAGGATATAGAATGAAGACAATTCTTCAAGGACGGTAGGTTGATTCCCCATTTTTCTTGCTATTTTTTGTCGAATGCGCACGGCATCTTCTAAGCCTTCCGAAACTACCAAAGGACCAAAAAACAAACCCTTTCATAGATTTCAAAAGCAGCCCAATATAATAATGGAAAGAATATCATTTTGTTTCTTGACTAAACACTGATTTTGAAGAATCAAAAGATACCCATCTCGTTGGAAAAGAAGAATAAGAAAAATATCCAACATCTCTCTCTTGTCCTTGGTTCTATTCCCATGTGATTAACAAGGAATATCTTAAAGTTATGCCCACGCTATAAACTTTCCACATATATACTCAACCTTTATGACCTTCTTTTCTCATATCCTAATTTCACACAAATACAACTCTCTCCCTCTATCTTTCAAATGGAAGACAGATATGAGGAAGAAGATCTTTTGAATCTTAGCCTTGCCATTGTTACAAATTCAGGGAGTGATGAGAGGACAAGGAAGAGGAAGAGAAGGGATACTTTAAGCCCTATGCAGCAGCATTCGTATGAAGGTTGTGAAGGGAAGATATTTAGGCTTCTCCAAATGAGGGAACAAATGCTAAAACTTGAGTCCCACAAGGTCAGAAAAGCAGTAGTAGTTGAAGATGGAAATGGGCTCCATTTGATCCATTTATTGCTCATTACAGCCACAGCAATTGACCAAAACAAGGTGGGCTCGGCTTTGGAGAATCTTAGCGAGTTGTACCAAAATGTGTCCTTAAATGGAGACTCAATGCAAAGAGTGGTGGCCTACTTTGCAGATGGTTTGGCAGCAAGGCTGCTTACACGAAAATCTCCCTTCTATGACATGATCATGAAGGAACCAACAAATGAAGAAGAGTTTTTTGCTTTTACTCATCTCTACCGCGTGTCGCCTTATTACCAATTTGCTCATTTCACAGCAAACCAGTCCATAATAGAGGCCTTTGAGAGGGAGGAAGCAATAAACAACAGAACATTGCATGTAATTGATTTTGATATCTCATATGGCTTTCAATGGCCTTCACTTATCCAATCTCTTTCTGAAAAGGCATCGAGTGGAAATCGAATCTCTCTCAGAGTAACGGGGTTTGGAAGAAGCTTGGAAGAACTGCAAGAAACAGAAAACAGACTGGTAAGCTTCTCAAAGGGGTTCCGTAACTTAACCTTCGAATTCCAAGGACTGTTAAGAGGTTCCAAGCTCATTTACCTAAAGAAGAAGAAAGACGAAACATTGGTTGTAAATTTAGTTTTCTATCTGGATACTTTGAATAATTATCTTGAGGTTTCTGACACTTTGAAATCTATACATTCACTTAAACCCTCCATTGTAATCTTAGTGGAACAAGAAGGAAGCCGAAGCTCGAGAAGCTTCTTATCAAGATTCATGGAATCATTGCATTACTTTGCAGCCATGTTTGATTCATTGGATGATTGTCTTCCGCTAGAGAGTGCCGAGAGGTTGGGCATTGAGAAGAACCATCTTGGTAAAGAGATCAAAAGCTTGCTTAACTATGACAATATTAGTGGTACAAATTGCCCAAAACATGAGAAGAAGGAAACATGGAAGGGAAGGATGGAGAGTCATGCTTTTAGGGCAGGTAAATTAAGCTCCAAGTCTATGATCCAAGCAAAACTTCTTTTGAAAATTAGGACCCATTATTGTCCTCATCAATTCGATGGGGAGAGTAGTGGTGGGTTCAGGGTTTTTGAAAGAGATGATGGAAGAGCTGTTTCTCTTGGGTGGCAAGATAGGTGTCTGCTTACAGCCTCTCTATGGCATTGTGTATGATAGATACTCTTCTAACACATTCATCATTTTTGTAAACTTTATTCAAATAATGAACTTCGACAGAAAGTAAATTTTAAATGACTATTTAGTTTATTTATCTTGTTCAACATTTATTATATATAGGCGAAGATGCATTTTTGGTTTAAACATTTTAGGCCAATTCTCGTTTTGGTCCTTACTTTTTTGAAACACCTAATTTAGTCTTTGAAAAATGAAACTGTTACCATTTTGGTCTCAGCCATCATCTCAGTAACGAAAATATCCTATGTGGCAAACAGAGTGCCCTATTTGCTAACATAACGCTGATATGGTCATTAAAATAATTTATCTCGACATTCAAAAATGCCACGTCAACATTTTAATTAAAAAAAGCCATGTTAGAAAAAATAATAAAAACATAATTCTAAACTTCTGATTTTTTAACAAATAAAATAAAATTATTAAATTAGAAAAAAAATTATTTTCATTATTTTTTTTTGGAAGATATCATGTTCTTTCCCAACATGTTTTTCATGTTTTTATCCAAATCACATGTTTGGTTGCCTAGAAAATTTAAAAATCAATATTTTCTTTTCTATTCTTACATTTTCTTAGCAACTGACCAAAGCACTAAAACCCAAAAAAAAATAAGCAGTTTGAAACCTCTAGCAAATCAAACAAAAACCTTAAGCAATTCGAACCCAGCAAATAAACTCATAAACCTAGCAAACCAAAACATTGAAACCCAAAAAAGACCCTGCAATCTGAAACCTCTAGCAAATCAAACCAAAACCTGAAGCAAATTGAACCCAGCAAATAAACCCATAAACCCAATAAGGAAACACATAGAACACGCACAAGTACAAAGATCTTCAACAAATTTACTAATAAAAAAAATTCAAAGCACAAAGATCTTCAACAATACACACTTTCAATTTCCTAGTACAAACTGATTCTTTCAAATGAAAACCAAAGCCCAGTCAATTCTTTCAATTTCTTGGTACAAACATATCCAAATGAAAACCAAAACAATTATTTCAATTTCTTGGTACAAACATATCCAACTGAGAAGCCAAACCCACATAAATAGATCAGACCACCAATCACCACCACTACCACCAATCAGTCACCAATGGACACATCAAGCCACTGCAACCCAACCAACAATCCACCCCCACCCACCACTTGGCCGACCACCACTTCACAACCACTACCACCGATCTCAGCACGTTTCTCTCTCTCTCTCTCTCTCTCTCTCTCTCTCTCTCTAAACCCAGATCAAAGCCTTATCCCAACAAGAAATGAGAGAGAGAGAGAGAGAGAGAGAGAGAGAGAGAGAGAGGAAAATGAAAACTGACCGAAGTGTGGCATTGTGGTTGTTTGATAAATTTTATGGTTGATCACTTTAATTTTTGTGATGTTGTATTTGATTGCCATGAAATTTTAAAAACAGTTTTGAAAGTTAGTAAAAAAAAGGCATAAATGCACTTTTAGTCCCTACATTTTGGTTTTTTTTTTTTTTTTTTTTCATTTTGGTCCCTACATTTTAATTTCACCACTTTTAGTCCCTAAATCAATTAACGCGTTTTATTTTGGTTCTTTAAGTCAGTCAACAGCTGGAAATATTTGACGTGGCAAACGGAGTGCATTGTTGACACAGTAAATGCTGACATGGCGAATAAAATAATAATAAAAAAATTAGTTTTTATTTAATAAATGCCAAGTCAGCATAAAATAATAATAAAAAAAAGACATTTTCATGTTTTTTTCTAAATTCTTTTAAAATAAAATAAGATAATTAAATTAAAAAAATTTATTTCTTTCATTATTTTTTCTGAAGAACATGTTCATGTTCCTTGTGTTCATCCCCAGAACATTAATCATATTCTTAGATCAATAAGAGTTAAACTTTATTACAAACCCAGAAAAAATTCACACAATCAGAATAAAAACTTCAACCCAAAGCTTCCTTATCAAAAGCCGGTTCCCCCAACCCTTCTAAAACATTCTCCAAGCTTCCTCTCTCTTCCAAAACTCAAAGCTTCCTCTCTCTCTTCCAAAACATGGAGATCTCTCTCTTCCAAAACATGTTCATGGCCGAAAGCTTCGAGCTCTACCTCCTTGCACATCGCCACCACCACCGCCACAAATGGTTGTGGTGCTTTTTTTTCTTTCTCTGACTGACCCATTCTATTTATCTCTTGATTTTGCTCAAACCCAAGTGCCTCAAGCTCCTTGCTCAGATCGGTGCTTTGCTTTCTCTCTCGGCGGTGGGTCAATTTTCATTTTCCCTTCTCTCTCAGCAGTTGGCTCTCGATCTCTCTCTCAACTCTTATTCAGTTTTCTATCTTTCTCTCTTTTTCCTATATGGGTTTGATTTGGGTTAAAGAGAGAATGAGGGGTTAGATCGGTGGTGGTGGTTGCAGATCGGTAGTAAGGTAGTGGAGGGGCTCAGATCGGCGATGGAGACTAGCGATGGAGGTGGAGAAAGACAGACTCAACTCGGTGGAGGTGGAGATCAATGGTGTTGGTTGGGTTTTATGGGTCTGGGTGGCGGTGGTCAGCTGGGCTCAGAGGTGGTGGGTAGATCTGGATTTTTTGGCCATTGGTGGGGTTTGAAGGTGGTGAATCGATGGAGGATTTTCTTGGTCTATTGTTGTGTTTGGTTGAGTTTTGATGTTTGGTTGGTTGGATCCGGTAGAGATGTTTTAGTGTTTTGGTTGAGATGTTGTGTTTTGGTATTTTTGTGATTGTTGGGTTTTGGTCTCATTTGAAGATTGCTGTGTGTTTTGTATGTTTGGTTGCTAAGAAAATGCAAGAAGAGAAACAATGGGAGAATCTTTTAGATCTGGGTTGGTGTTCTTGGTGTTCTTGTTCAAAAAACTTTTAGATCTTAATTCATGTGAATTTTGGTTTTTAATTCTGTTTTTATTTTTTTTATTTAGTTAAAATTAATAAATTAATTTTTTAAATTTATATATTGATGTGTCATGGGTGATGTGGATTTTTAATAATATTTAAGTCCTCCGTTTGCCACGTCAGATATTTCCGGCTGTTGACTGACGAAAATGACCAAAATAACACGCGCTAATTGATTTAGGGGCTAAAAGTAGTGAAATTAAAATGTAGGGACCAAAATGGAAAAAAGTCAAAATATAGGGACTAAAAGTGCATTTACGCCTAAAAAAAATCTCAATCTTTAAAGTTGAAAAAGTAAATTTTTTTATTTATTATTTTTTCCAATTAAAATTAAAATTGAAGAATTAATTTATTTTTTAATTAAAATGTTAACGTGGCATTTTTAAATGCCCAAATAAATTTTTTTTAATAATATTTTAATGGTCACGTTAGCATCATGGCATCATGCAGGGCACTTCATTTGTCACGTAGGATATTTTCATTATTGAGAAGACGGTGGGGACCAAAATGGTAACGGTTTTCAATTTTCAAGGACTAAACTAAGTATTTCAAAAAAATAGGGACCAAAATGAGAATTGACCCAAAATGTATGAACCAAAAGTGCATTTTCGCCTTATATATATATATATATATATATAAGATAAAAATCATACTTTAATATAATTTAACGCTTCATTTGCTTCAATATTAATGATTTCTAAAAAATGAGTCATTTTCTAAAAGTATTTTTTTGGAAAATTATCTCATTTTCCTATGTTTGATAGTATTTTTTTGGTAAACTATCTCATTTTTCTATACTAAAGTCCTTAAAAATGAGATAGAGTTGTTTTCAATAATTTCCATATTACTTCTTAACTTCCTTTATTTAGTGTGACAAGAGATAAAATTGTTTTCTAGAAATTTTTAGCGGAAAACAATCTCTAAAAAGTAAGTTATATTTTCCGTTGAGCAAAGATATTTTTCTTTTGACATATTTTTTTGATGCTACTAAACACATGAAACGCATAAAACTATCTTCACAATAGGTTTTCCATTGAAACAAACAAAATGTAAATGTATGTGTGTGTTTACTAGAGACTTGAACTTCGGCCCTTACCCCAGTAAGAACTTATACTTGTGGAGTGATCATCAGGTAATGGATATGCGTTGATGAGATTGATTTTTATTTTTTTTATTTTAAGTACAATAAAAATTTTTATTAGCAATTAATTTATCCTTTTTCTCTATGCCATTATTGTAATTATTGTCTAAATGAATGCCATTGTTGTTATTATTGTCTAAATGAATAATAGAATTTTTTTTTTGGAGAAACTTTTTTTTTTTTTGTTGAGAATCTTAATTTTTAAATATGGTATAAAATCTGATCATTTTCATATAATTTCCTAATTATTTTCCCATTATCAAAAAAAAAGAAGAAGAATAAAAGTCATTTTAGCATAAGAATCCTTTTTTTTCCCTTCTATTTTACATATTCACTTTTTAAAACTTTCTACATTATATTATCTATTTTACACTACATTTCATTAAAATACTAATTTTTCTTGATTTTTTTAATTGTGTCTTTTTCTTCACACACAACAACCACCATCTATTTTCTTCCTTCATCATTGAGATACATAAAGAAAGAATAAAAAAATTAAATACAAAATAAATAGTAATAAATTTGTAAATTTACACAATTATCATTTTTAGTCCAAATTTTATAAATTTAATACATTTTTTTATTATACACTTAGTCACTGTTGTGAGTGCTCTAAAAGTGACAAATAATAAATTATATTATGCCACTTCTAGAATAATTATGGCAAATCTCAAGTGACGACCCAAATCTCAAGTATCCAATAATTCTCTCTCTCTAACAGATTAGCACTATCTCACAATCTGAGGGGTTTCGGGTTTTGGGTTTTGGATCTGAATCTGATAGGAATAGTTGAAAACAATGGAGGACTTGAAATCAGCTATGGAGGAGCACATGGAACAAATGGCGGATCTCGTTCAGAAATTCTCCGCCGAGCTCCGCACTGGTTTGCGTCCAGCCTACGACAACTTCATTGGGTTCTTCCACGCCATTGATTGGAAGGTACCCAGATCTGAAAAAAGACCCTCTCTTTGCAAATTTTACTGTTTCTGTAATAACTTAGAGAATTTTATGAGTTGTGGATGTTTGTTTGCTTTGAATTTTGCTAAATGCATGATACCCATTTGGTGAAAATGTGTATAAACAAAAACCCTCTTCTTCTTTTTCTGTTTTGGGTAGTTATGATTATCATATTCCAATTGAAAACTGTACAAATTGCTTAATTTATGTTATAATTTAAGTGATGCATGGTGATTTATCATGTCAGTGAGTGTGTTTTGCATTAGTACATGATGAATTTAATCATTTAATCATTATTCTAACAACCCCATCATGTGTGTGACATTTTAAATGGGGCTCAACACATTGGTTTTTAACATTATAAATGGGAGCTAGAGCGGAGACAAGGATCGAACTCATGATCATTTTGCTTTGATAGCTTGATAAAATTTCCAATTGTTCCAAAACCTTAAGGTGTTAAGAAATGTTGAGTTTAATCATTTAACCATTATTCTAATAATTGTACTTGTTTCATTCATGTTCTAACTGTTTGATATCTCTTCAAAATGATTTTTGTGTATGCTTATTATATGATTTGTAATTTAGAAGAAGGCTTTACTTTAAAAAATAAAAAATTAAGGAGCTTGCAAGAGTCATGGATCCCACTTCTTATGATTCTTTGATGTTCTATTGCTTTTGACAGGAACCTTGGTTAATGGGCTTAATGGGGTTCCATGTTGTATTGTTGCTGTTAACGATCTTCTCGAGGAAGAATGTCAACTTCCAGATGTGCTTGTTCCTTCTTGCATGTAGGTCTATTGCTTTCATATTCTGATTTTAAATTGCTTCTCATTGTTTATAAGGTGTATGATCCAAAACTTCCTTGATAACATGGTAAAATACATGAATCTGATGCAAACACTCCACATCGGTTAGCAATGTCCTAGTTGTCATCAAAGAAAATATTGGAGTCATTTGACAGCTATATTACATATATAACATATAATCCACCAATTTCTTGTAGATTCGATGGCCGAGGAAATAATTAAAGCACAGGATGTTTACCACCTAAGAAATGTTGTTGTTTACAAAAGCCAGTTTTTTTAGTCCTTCTATGAACACAAAAGTAACATAAACTTCATGCAAGAGAACCTCTTCTATCTGAGATTAACATTTGAGTTTCTTAAAGTATTCAACAAAAGTATATGTTGTGCATTGTGCCATCTTGTATTGTAATAACAGTGAACTCAACTTCCTCGAATTAAACTTTTTATTTCTCTGATTACCTAAAAAAAAAAAAAAATTGAACTCAACTTACTCAAGAGTGCAGAATGAATGAGCAATATTATGAAAGACGTCCACTGAACTCCAGTACTCTTGTAAGCCTAGGATTTTGAAATTATCTTGATTCTTATGATTCGGTGATACACCATAGGAATCTTTTTCTTTTTTCTTGATAAATAATGGAATTGTATTAAAAAAGAAACCAGGTACACCGGGGGTGTACATGAAAAACAGAATGTCAAAAACTTAAATTACAAAGATCAAGCATTTCCAAAAAATTAGAACAAGGAAAAAGTTTAAAGGACGAACTCCACTCCAACAAGATGTGAAGAAGGAACCAACACACAAGGTTGGAATGCATCTACCTTAGAGAGGAAAAATAAGGATAGAACCTAGAAGTCAGAACCTAGGCTTACTGGAGTCAACACCAAGCATAAGAAATACCACCAGGAGTTGGCACCAAACCATGGTGACAATTTTAATAGAAACTTGTATTCATTAAAATAATTTGCCTTTGAAAGGAGTACATTACTTTACTCATATAAGAGTACTCAACCCTAATTCTAATTGTCATAGGAAACCCTAATAACTTATTACAAAAATATCCTAGACTATAAATAAAAATACTAATTGGCCTAATTAAATGCTAGGACCTTAAAATCAAAAGACAATGGACTAAAAATACAAATGACTTGCAAAATTAAATAATACTAAATAAAAATATTATCTCTTTGAGCCTCTTGCATTGGCACAACTTTGAGTTATGGGGTAGTGTTATGCCAATGTGCAAATGATCTCCAGTGGTGGAGGAAACTACTATGCCACAAATTTAGTCATTTATCCACCAATGTCTTCATCGTTTTTATTCTTTTGTTAGTGAGGGATCATGTTTTCTTTTGCTTGTCTTGACTTGAATTTCATCTTCATTTTAAATTAAGTTGTAGCCTTTCTCAATCTGTACCCATTGACCTCCTAGCGTCGTTAACTCAACAGTACATATTTTCTAGGGATGTAGCAGCAGCAACCCATAATTCTTGTAAATTGTTTGATAATTCCTGATATGTGCCAAACAAATTTTTTTTTTTTTTTTGGTATTTTCTTTTTTTTGATAAGTAATAAGTTTTATTGATATAAAAAAGGAACACCCTAGTACACAGGGAGTGTACAAGGAGTCAACAAATCAAATACAAAAATTGCAAGAATCTAGGAAATCAATAAAAAAAGGGAATGATTGTTTTTGCAAAGAAAACAACCAATCCAAAAAAGTTCTAAAAAAGAATAGCTTGAGGTCCGGAACAGAACTCTCAATATCTTCAAAACATCTACTATTTCTCTCCCTCCAAAGACACCACATTAAGCAATGAGGAATGATGGACCATATATAACCATTTCGATGACGACCAAAACTGCCTTGCCAACACCCTAACAGCCCCAAAACAGTATGCAGCATAACCCAAGTCACTCCAAATAAACCCAAAACCATAGACCATAGATCCATAGCAACGGGACAATGAAGGAAGAGATGGTCAACCGATTCACCGTTACTCTTGCACATGTAGCACCAATCCAAAATCCACACCTTCCTTTTTCGTAAATTATCAATTGTCAAGCATTTCCCTAAGGCAGCAGTCCAAACAAAGAAAGCTACTCTAGAGGGAATCTTCTGCTTCCAAATACTTCTCCAAGGAAAACCGTAGATAGACCAACTAAAATTCTATAATAATCATTAACCATGAACCCCTTATCTTTGCTAGGTATCCAACACATCTTATCCTCACCAAACCCCCCTATTGAAGAATCATATATGGTTTCCATGAAGCCTGACATAGCCTCTAATTTCCGAGCATGCACACCCCTAAAGAAGCTCACATCCCAAAAGAGGACTCCATTGGAGGACTTCATAAGCTTAGCCACACTAGCCTCCTTATTCATGCAAAATCTGAACAAGTCAGGATAGCTAACAGCAAGAGATGTCTCTCCACACCAACGGTCTTGCCAAAAACTTCACCCTAGACCCATCACCAATATCATACAAAATATGGCGTGAGAAAGAAGGCCATCCTTGACTGATACTTTTCCATAAACCAACACGATAAGGACCATTCACAGATCTGGTACACCAGCCCCCCACACACATCCATATTTCATCTCTATCATTTGTCTCCAAAGGGCATCCTTCTCAATCTCAAATCTCCATAGCCACTTCCCCAGTAAAGCTTCATTGAAAAGTCTTATCTTCCTTATCCCTAAGCCACCCGAAGAAATAGGAGCACAGACAATAGCCCATTTAACCAAATGAATTTTAGGTTCATCACCAAAACCGCCCCATAAGAAATTCCACTGAAGCTTCTCAATTCGGTTAGCCACACTAGCAGGTATAGGAAATAAAGATAGAAAATAAGTGGGTAAATTAGATAGGGTGCTTTTGATTAGAGTGACTCTACCTCCCTTGGATAAATACAAGCGTTTCCAACCTGCCAATCTCCTCTCCATTTTCTCCAGAATCAGATTCCATATAGTCTTATCCTTGAATTTAGCACCCAAAGGAAGACTAGATATTTCATTGGAAGAGTACCCTGCTTGCAGCCAAGAACATTCAACAATAAGTCAATATTATGCACTACACCAACCGGAACCAATTCTGACTTGCCCAGATTTATCTTTAGACCCGACACCACCTCAAACCAAATAAGAATCATACGGAGAATCAAAATCTGTTCTAGATCAGCATCACAAAAAATTAGAGTGTCATCAGCAAAAAGGAGAGGAGACACTGCCAAGGATCTTCCCTCCAAGTTACCCACACTAAATCCTGACATGTGTCCTTCATGAATTGCTTTATCCAACATTCTTCCAAGAGCTTCCATCACCAAAACAAACAACAATGGAGACAACGGATCACCTTGTCTCAAACCTCTGGAGCTACCAAAAAACCCACAAGGAGAGCCATTAATCAAAATAGAGAAACAGACTGTAGATAGACAAAAGAAAATCCATTGTCTCCACTTGGCGAAGAACCCACTTCTTTCTAACATTTGCAAAAGAAAACTCTAGTTTACATGGTCAAAAGCCTTCTCAACATTTACAAATCTGCCCCGACACCCCAAACTTCAATCTACTGTCAAGACATTCATTAGCAATAAGAACAGGGTCAAGGATCTGTCTGTTCCTCACAAAAGCATTCTGAGATGCTGAGATTATATCCCCCATAACCATGCGGAGTCGGTTAGCCAAGACTTTAGCAATAATTTTATAAACCCCCCAACAAGACTAATGGGCCGAAAATCCCTAATCTCACTTGTAGCATGTTTTTTAGGGATGAGAGTAATAAAAGTTGCGTTTAAACTTTTCTCAAACTAACCTTTAGCAAAAAAATGATGAAATACGGCCATAAGATCAGGTTTAACAATCCCCCAGCAAGCTTGGAAAAAAAGCCATTGGGAAGCCATCTGGTCCAGGAGATTTATCACCATGAAAACTCTGAACGACATCAAAAATTCCTGCCTCTTCAAAAGGTCTCTCTAACCAATCCACATTATTGCTGGATATCATTGGAAAAACCAACACATCTGGAAATGGTCGATCAACCTGCTACTCAGAATACAAATTCATGAAGAATTGAGTAATGCAGTTTGCAATCATACCCTGATCAGAAGACAAGGTACCATTAACCATTAGGCTTTCAATACCATTATTTTTTTTGTTAGAATTAGCCATTCTATGAAAGAATCTGGTATTGGCGTCCCCTTCCTTCAAGTGCAACACCCTAGACTTTTGTCTCCAACTAATCTCTTCTAAAAGAGTCAACTTTTCAATATCTGTACGAAGATTAACTTGTTCTAACCTCTCCTTAGCTGTTATTCTATGGGTCTTCTCTTTAGCATCCAAAACATTCAACTTGCTCCAAAGGTCTTGTTTCTTATATGTGACATTGCCAAACTCCGTCTCGTTCCACTTTTTTAAATCCAACTTCAAGGCAGCCAACTTCTTAGCTAGTGTAAAACTTGGGGTTCCTTGGAACAAATAGGATGCCCACCACGTCTTCACTTTGTCGACAAAATTTTTCACCCTCAACCACATATTTTCGAAACGGAAAGGAATTCTACCTCAATGCTGACTCCCACCCTCCAACAAAATAGGAAAATGGTCTGAAAGTACTCTAGACATCCTTTTTTGTGTAAACTGTGTGAAGTGATCTGCCAAGAGCGGGGAGAAAAGGAACCGATCTAGTCAAGAAGCTGAGGATGTATTGGACCAGGTGTAAAGGCCCCCTTTCATAGGTATATCCATCAACCCATGAAGAGAGATAAAGTTAGAAAATCCATACATAGCCTGAGAGTAGCTAGCAGCCCCTAGTCGCTCTGATGGGAAACGGATTATATTAAAGTCACCTCCTAAGCACCATGGCAAATCCCACCAACTGATCAGCCCGGTTAGTTCCTCCCACATCAACCTACGCCTTTTGTTCAAATTTGGCCCATATACACCTGTAAAAGCCCACTCAAATTGGTCACCAACATTTTTAAACTTGCATGAAACCGAAAAATGCCCCACCGCTTCCTCCACCTTTTCCACAACCCGTCTATCCCACATCAATAAAATACCTCCAGAAGCACCTTCAGAACCCAGGTACAACCAATCTACGTATGGACAACTCCATATACTTTGAACAATACCTTTAGTAATCCATTCTAGTTTGGTCTCCTGCAAACACACAATATCAGCCTTCCAGGATCGCGGATCGCAACAAATTACGAATCTGAAGCCTCTTTTCAACTTCATTCAGCCCTTTGACATTCCAGGAAAGTAACTTCCAGTTCATTGAGCAACAGAGAGAACCCAATCCCTATTAATACCACTTCGCCTAGCAGAGGTAGAGCCATAATTAATAGAACTGAACAACCCCTTCAACTCTCTTAAACCTTTCACCCCTGAACTTTTTAAGCCACGTGTTTTCTTGTTCACCTCAGCCCTCCGATTTAATTCAGCTTCAACAGCCAATAAAAATTCTGTTGCTTGATCTTCCAAACCCTCTAGGGACGTGCCAAGGAAGCTATCGAAATTATTGAATCTCATTAAACTATTAGATCACAGATTGTGTTTATGAATGCATTTAATTATGGTGCATTTTCTTCCATTTTAAATCTTCCTTATTATTATAATGTATGTTACAATCCTTGACAAATACTTTCCAATGTCCACCACTTGAATTATGTTATTCAAAAGGCTCTCTTTCATTACTATAGATCTTCAAATTTAACTTTCCCCAATAATTATGGAATGTCATTGTCACAATACTTTTGATTTTTCATGAGGCTTTGACATGGATAGCAATTTCTTTTTTTCATTCCTTCTTTTAAAGTCTGGGAAACTTAGTCTATACTTTTTTCTTTTTCTTTTTCTGTTATAATTTTTCTGTTGGGGGTCCACTCCCCACCCCCCCCCCCCCCCCGGCAGGTGGTGCGTCCCTTTTTTTGTGGTTTTGGGGGGGTGGGGAGGGGTTGGCTGTTTTGATGTTGTTTTATCAGCTATGGATTTTCAAATTATAAAACATTATCATCTACCATCTACTTGATTATGTAAATTTGAACTCTGAAAGAGGCCAGAAGGTGCCTTTCTTTATAGCCATTATTAAAACTATCCTTAGCCTTTGTTGCAATATGCCTCAAATGTTTGGAACATTTTCTCATCTACATGGCACAGGTGCCTGTGTTTTTTTTTTTTGATTGGAAAGCAGTCACACACACCTGGTGGGTTTTGAACCCATGACCTCACCCTCTACCTTGCTCTTACAAGGGGAGGATGTGCCCATTGGATTCAAGCACAATAAGACAACATAGATGTGCATTTCACTGAATGTTTTGGTCAGTTTTCTCCTCCTATGGCAATAGAAATAGAGGAAATCAAAATTACTTGTGATAAATCTCTTTATAGGAAAATTCAAATGGCTCTTCTATGGAAAGGTTCCCTACATTATAAAAAATTAAAGAAAATCTCTTTATTGGTGTCCCAGTGAGACATTCTCTACTATTCCAAAAGCTGGTCATTGCATTCATAGATTAATGTGATTATTGATCTTTATTTTGTTTGGAAAGTTTTTGGAGGCTACTTATGGTGCGGCCTGCAATAATGTGGTTTTCAGATTGTTTTTTATTTATTACCTGGGCATAGTCATTACATTTTCTTGATTGATATTTATTAATCCATCATGTCCTAGGTTTCTTTTGTGAGTCGATTGTGCTTTTTCCCTCAAAAGTTTCTAGTTGTACTGTGATGTGTGTGAAGAATTGTACAATGTCTTGATAAGTCACCATTATCAGGTGCCATTGTGCTTGCATGTTGCAAATGAGTGGAAAGTCAAGTGGATAAGTGAAAGCTACTAAAACACAGTGGAACTGGAAATACGCAAACATACACATAAGAAACACATTGTTGTCCCCCTTTTTTTTTATAGGTAATAATGTAATATTTGTTAATGAAACACATTGTTGTCCACCACGTTCACATTTCTGCACATAACAAGAATTTTTATGCTTTCATTTATGGTTTAATTCTTTTTTCTTTTTTTTTTAATTCTCTTTGTAGCAATGTACCGATCAATTGAAATTTGGAATAGCTACCAAATAAGAATACCTAGCATTAAGTCACTATTTTCAGGTGCCATTGTGCTTGTATCATGTTGCAAATGAGTGGAAAGTCAAGTGAAACCACTAGAACACTGTGGAACTGAAAATACAGACACACACATAAGAAATACATTGTTGTCCTTTCCACGTTCACATTTGTTTGCACACACATAACAAGAATTTTTATGCTTCCATTTACCGCTCGTCTTTTATTCTCTTTGATAATATTATATAAGTCATGATTTGGTGCAGTGGCTGGTGTATATTTTGCTGAGAATTTCAATAGATTACTGAGTGAAAACTGGAAGAGCTTTGCCGGCCAAAATTATTTTGATCCGAGTGGAGTTTTTCTCTCAGCATTATGGTCTGGTCCTCTTCTTGTCATTGCAATCCTAATTTTGGTAAGTGTTTATCACTTTGCAATCAAATTATTCCTTACGTATCTACTGCTGCTGCTGCTGCTTCTTCTGCTTCTTTTTTCTAAGTTGTGCTTATTCTAACCTTATGTTTTCTTCGTAGGTAAACACACTCTTTTCCTTATGTTACCTGATTGTTAGATGGAAAAAAGCTGAACTCAGACATCGTGCAAGAGTTGCTCGTAAGCAGGATTGATTTCCTGTTGCTGTATTGCTGATTGAAGTACCCTCCACTCTTAATTTGTGATGTACATCCAATAGGGTTTCCCTGTTGTAATAGGGTCTATAGCAGCATCTTTAAATTCAAGAGTTGCTTTACTTTGGGTTACTCTTTTGCTTTCCAAGTTTTGAACGGTGTAAAAATGCCCACAAACCTTGTATACCATTTTGTTTCCTTTGTTATAGCATTTTCTTGATTTAATTCAGCTTTTTATACTAGTGAGCACATTCATGAGCCATGTACTTGTCATTGTTGCTGCGGCTGTTGTATCTAGACTTGAAGGCGATCTAATCTGGTCTGTATGCTGTTTTGGGTAGTATTTTTTAATAAGCCAAAGTTTCGTGTTTTCATTTTAAGATTTATTTGTTGTAATTTCTGAGTTGTCGAGAAATAAGTAACACTTAACAAGTACAAATGTGTTCTCAATAAGTCTCCTTTTGTTTTGATGTAAAATGTATCATGTTAGAAGATGTTTTAGTTGAAAACATTTTTAGAAAAAAAAAAATTACTTGCGTATTTAGTTTTGTTCTTAAAAATATTTTAAAAATAAAATGTTCATGCTTACGGCTCATATAGAAAATTCACTAAACAGAGGGGGAGGGTGTTCCCCTCATCTTCTTACCTTTCAAACTGCCATGAAACATGGCCCAATTTCCGCCTCTCTTCCCCACTGGCGCACTGCATCCAATCAAACTGCCATGAACCATGACACGGAGAGGAATCCTCATTTTTCGTACCATTGCTTTCTGCCCCAAACTGTAGAAAGTATATGTTGTTTCAGGAACTCCAAGTCAACATGGTGTTTCTAATTCCAATGAAAAAGTGATGTGTACCAAAGGAAACACATCAACACTTCAGCCTTTTATACAACCAAAAGACAAATTTGTCCTAAAAAAATTTGAAATCCCGCCACACTCTCTTCTCTCTGAAATCCCATTTCTCCAAAATCAAGTTTGTTTCTCTCCTTCTAGTTTTTTCTCCCTGGAATCTGAATCCCATTTGTCCCGAATTTTCAATTCAAATCTCCGCCATGCTTTTACACACATTCCTTTTCACTCCAAACCGGCACCACCCAACTACGTCCTCGCTTTCTTTTTTTCACCCTCCCCTCCACTGTACCGTTGCAATACCTAAGTATCCTTGGTCCAACAACCATAAAGAGCCACTTCCATCTCATATTTCACACTAACTTTTTTTTTTTTCTTTTTTTTTTTTTTTCTTTTTTCTGTTTGCAACTGAGAGAACTAAGGAAATCAACATCCAAGTGCAGTGTAGGTGAGTTCCTTTCAATTTTTTTTTTTTTTTTTTTCAATTTCTAACCTATTTTATTTCCTAGGTCTATTTGCTGCTCATGCCTATTTTTGTTTGTCATATTAGGTATATTACAAAGACAAGCCCCAATCTCACGTACAATTCCATCCCTAATATTAGGTATATTACAAAGGCAAGCCCCAATTTCAACCAACTTCAGTAGTTCCAGCTTTGGTCATCTAAAGAAGAGGCAATCTTTTCGTTGGGTTGAGTTTAAACTTTAAAACTTGTACCAAAGAAATGTAAGACAAGTGCCATGTATAATACAAATGCTTATGTTTTACAAAAGATATAATAGGGATGTTTAAAAATATAGTTGGAGGATCTTCCAAATTTCCTTGTAAGTACATACTGGATGAAATTTATCATTAGAATCAATAAATTCTTTGTTCAACAATAGTACAAAAATGGGCTACACCTTTGCAAAAGAAGACTTATAAGCCAAAATATACTGGAAAAAGCATATCCCATTATGATAATATAGTGATGGTGGCAGTGTTGCCAAGGAGGTAACTGGGTAAAGTTGTTCTTGCTCTGTTCACACTATCTATTGAGACCTTATTAAAAAGAAAATTCACTTACCTTTCCTCATACTGCAAGGGGTGACAGTAGGTGTTGTTGGTCATTCCTTTTATTAGAACCCAAAAAAGGTAAATGAGAGATACTATATGAACAGATATCATGCATATGGTCTTATTTTAACAAGTTCTATTTGTTTACCGAGTATAAAAATTTACTAACAATGCATCTATTGAAATCTGCAATTCTTAAAATAAAAAACCATTGTCCAAGCCTCATACAGATCAAAACTATTTTCCTGTTTTTGAACATTACATAATGCCAAACTCTCATTTTTATATACAATACAATCTCACAAAAACGTTCAACATGCCTAAATCTCTCCTCCATCTGAATTATCCTCATTTTTAACCACAGATAGCTAACATCAAAATGATACTAAACTCCAACCCATTAGTGGATTATGAACCATCAGACTTGGCAACAAAATGTACAGTTAATCACAGTACTTGAATAGTATTCTCATATGGAAGTAGGAGGGATTGAAACAATAGATCAGTAATGGCCACTTCCACCACAATGAAAACCCATTTCCACTATGAAACTGAAATGATTTCAACCAATCTCCTTGTCCAATGCTGCTTGAAGTTCCCAGAGCATTATAATTCAGCCACAAAGCATATAACTAATTCCCCTCCCCTCCTAAAAATTTATAATAAAAAAAAACGAAACAAAAAAAACAATAAAAAAACGAAGGGAGTGTTAGATAATCAGAGACATTGTACAAAGAGCAAAATGGGAAAAATTGAAAACTTAAAATCACATTGAAGCAATAGCTTTAGCTACAATACAGTTTTAAGTTAAATCCAAAAAATTTCAATGATAGAGTAGCGAATAGACCAAGGAAAAAAATAGGTTTGAAATTGAAAAAAAAAAAAAAAAATTTGAAAGGAACTCACCTACACTGCACTTGGATGTTGATTTCCTTAGTTCTCTCAGTTGCAAAAAAAAAAATAATAATAATAAAAAAATAAATAAAAATAAAATGTTAGTGTGAAATATGAGATGGGGGTGGCTCTTTATGGTTGTTAGACCAAGGATACTTAGGTATTGCAACGGTGCAGTGGAGGGGAGGGTGAAAGAAAGAAAGCGAGGATAAGTGGTGCGACAACGTAGTTGGGTGGTGCCGGTTTGGGGTGAAAAGGAATTTGTGTGAGAGCATGGCAGAGGTTTGAATTGAAAATTTGGGACAAATGGGATTTAGATTCCAGGGAGAAGAAACTAGAAAGAGAGAGAGAAATTTGATTTTGGAGAAATGGGATTTCAGAGAGAAGAAAGAGAGTGTGGCGGGATTTCAAAATTTTTGAGGACAAATTTGTATTTTCCTTGGTACACATGTCACTTTTTCATTGGACTTAGAAACACCACGTGGATGCTGACTTGGAGTTTCTGAAACAGCATATAATTTCTCCAAATTGTGACCACATACCCACCACACCAAAGTCACAACCAATCTCCAAAATAGATTGTCATACATTATTAAAGAGAGAAGGAAAGAAAAACACCTAACCTAATAATCTAGCATGGGCCAGAGACATTATACCACAAAGTGGGCTCTAAAGAGGACATCAGAGATTTAAGGGGAGGAAATTGTGAGGCCCCAAAATGATATTAAATTAGTAGTGTGTGTTAAGTTCCACATTGAGCGTATGCTAGCTTGATCTAAGCTTTATAAACAAATATAAAGAGATTCAATTATAATTAGACTAATCCTTTTAGGGTATACAGCAGCCGTGACTAACATTTTTCCATGGGCTGGAAATGTTTTAGACCCCTTTTGTTCCATATAAATGGGGCACAAATTTCACCCCTAAGTTTAGTAACAAATTCAAATAACCTTTTTTTAAAAGGAAAATTCAAATAAATAAACTGTGTAGTACTCTAATTTTCCAAATCTTTGGTGTGCTTTAATTTTTTCAATAGTAATTTGGTATACGCCATCGTAAAACTTGTATTATCTATATATATAATTGAAATAGAATTTATTTACTATCAACTTTTCTATACTTCCAAGTTAAACCATGAAGTTTTAAAAAATAAAAATTAAACCCTAATTTTATTTTAATGATCAACTTGAGTAACAAATTAAACCATGAAGTTTAAAAATATACAAATTAAACCCTAATTTTATTTTAGTGTGACATTATTTGTGGCCTATTGAGTGAAACGGTGGTCTTAAAAAAAATTCAAGAGAGAGAGAGAGTGTGTGTCTTCTTGGCAACTGCAATAACCCATTTAACCTCCCCTTTAAGGTCCCATGCCAACGTTAGCCCACCAAACACTGTCATTAATAAAGTTTTTTTTATTCTTTTTCTTTTTTAGAGAAAATTAATATGATTTAAGTTTGAGTGTTTTGATGAGAAAGTCTATCACCAGTCACAACACTCTTGTTTTGAGTTGTAGCACGTGTTGGTGTTTTTTTTTCTATTTCTTTTTTAACGTATGGTGGGTTAACACATCATTTTGTTGTGAAAATGTTATGAGACTTTGTTGTACTTGTAAAAGAACTTATTTGTGTCCAATAAAAATAGAGGTCTTCTATAGGCATAACAAAATCTCACATAAAGTGAGGTGTCAACCCACCATAGTTCTGAATAAAATGAAGAAAATGAATAATGATGCCTCCACAACATATATTCCTAGCAAATTCTAGGTGGCAAGTTTTTTTTTTTTTAATAATTTTTTTATAAGATAGATGAAAAGCTATTACTAGATCTTATTTGGGTTTACCACTTAAATTATTATTTTTCCACTAATAATAGCTAGCAACTTTAAGGTTGTTATAAATTTGTTGTGAAAATATTGTAAATGTCGCATATCTAACAAAAATTATTATGAAATTATAATGACCCTAAATTTTCTTACACGTATTTGTAATTAAGGGACCGAATTTCAAACTTTAACCATGGTAATATTTGAGAGGGAAGAGACCAAAATTCAATTGACCATATATTAAAAAAAAAAAAGCAATTTAAAGCAAATTGCAAATAAGAAAAGAGTAGCCGTTGAAGTGTATTACAACGGTCACCTTTTCAAATATTCGAAATCGAAAGCCTCCAAAACCTTTCCAATCTCTCTCCATTTCCTCAAGTATAAATTGTATTATTTTAGAACAATTGTAAAATCCTCTCGAATGGAAATTCCATTTTCATCCCTGATCCTCTTTGAAGCATAAAACCCAGAAAACACACAAATTCTTCAAACCCCAATATTTCTTTATCTCTCTCACCCAAGAAAGAAAAAGAAAAGGCCAAAACCCCACCATGGCTGACAAGAAAGAACCAGAAATGAAAATCCCAGTTTTCACAGTTCTTAAAAACGGTGCCATCCTCAAGAACATCTTCATTGTCAACACACCTCCATCACCAATCTCCATTTCCCAAGATTACGAAGAAACCTTAGTTGTTGGACGACACCCAGATTGCAATATCACCTTAACTCACCCCAGCATCAGCAGATTCCACCTCCAATTCCATTCAAACCCTTCAATCCAGCACCTTTCTCTCATTGACTTATCTTCAGGTATATAAAGTCTCTATCTTTGTTTCTTTCTTTGATTTTGAGTATTGGGTTTTTGATTCTTGATGGGTGTCTTGACTTGACCTTTGTTGCAGTGCATGGGACATGGGTTTCTGACAAGAAGGTGGAGCCAGGTGTGCGCGTGGAGCTCAAGGAAGGTGACACTGTGAGGGTTGGTGGCTCCAGCAGAGTCTATAGGCTGCACTGGATTCCTTTGAGCTGCGCGTATGATTCCGAAAACCCATTTGTGCCACCGGCATTTGAAGACAAAGAAGACGAAAATGCGGAGGACATTTATCAGGTAGGGCTGTTCTTTGCTTTTACCAGCAACAAATTTACAATACCCACAAGTTGTTTGTAAGATTGTTCTTGATTTTTTTTTTTTAACCTTTTTTTTTTTAATTATTGGGGATGTTTTAGGATGTTAAATCTTTGTCTATTGAAGAGAGAGATTCATTGGTAGTGGAAGGAAAAGAGGAAAATGAATATCAGGTTAGATTAGATTGCAGATTGTAGATTTTTCTTTTCTTTTCTTTTTGATAGTTGTATGTTACAACAATGGGGGATGAGGGATTTGAACCCTGGTTCTCCTTATTGAGCTACAAGGCTCTTGGCCAGATTTTTTTTCTTGTAAAATGAAGTTGATTTTCCTTTTATCTTTGATTGTTCTTTTTGGGTTTTTACAGGATGAGAATTCTTTGTCAGTTGAAAATAGAAAAAATGAATCACAAGATTTAAGTTTGGTGGAGCTAGAGTCTTTATGTTTTAATGAGAAGTTGGAAATTATTGCGAAGAAAGAAATACCATCAGCACCTCCATTGCCTGAAAACATGGTATTTGATGAAATGGAAGGAAATGAGAGCTCATCAAGAATTGATCATGAACTGAAGGAAATCTTTGGCCTTTGGTCTGGGCCCTTGGAACCTAGAGCTGAATTGGTGAACTTGTCTTTTCCTGTTGGGGGAGAAGTTATATCAGAGAATGAAAATCGACAATTGGAGAAAGAAAGTATGAGCTCAAAACCTCATTCTGTCATGGAAGTGTTGTCTGAAAGAGATGCGCCTGAGAGCTCCTTAATAAGTTCAGAGCAGGAATTTGAGCTTTCAGTAAATAGAGGTTCTCCAATTTATGTTCACAACGAAGATGAAATGCATTCTGTGGCTGAAGTACCTAAAGAAACTGAGAACATCTCATTGGGAAAAGACCATAGCTATTGGTCTGGACCTCTAATGATGGAGAACTTGTCTTTGCCAGTTGAGGGAATTCCTGTAGTGACTAATAATCAACAAGTCAATGAAGAAAACCAGACCCCACAGTCTATCTTGGCTTTGCAATCACCATCTAATGGAGGAGTGGAGGAAAATGGCACAACAGATCAAGAAATGAACTTGCTGCTGAGCCTGGAGTATGCATCTTCTGATGAAGAGGGCAATCCAGAAGCTGAATTACTTGAAGAAACCAAAAACCATAGTGTATCAAGGAAGAGCCATGAAGTGATGGAAATATCAGGCCTTTATTCTGTACCCATTGCAATAGAATCAGCTGATTCATCTTTGTTTGCTGGGGAAATTCTTGTAACTGTTCTCTCAGAGTTTACAGAAAACAAAGAAAGCCAGAGTCCACAATCTGTTGTTAATGCAGCAGGACTATCTGAAGTAAAAATATCAGAAAGCGCCCCATTACAATCAGAAGAAAAATTGAATTCACGTAGCATTTGGTCAAGAAGAGGTAAAGCTGCTAGTGTTCCTCTGATTCGAACAGGTGAGAGTAGGAGTGAGATCATCATGGCTGGTATTGATGCTGAAGTTGGAACACATAATCGGGAGAATACAGAAAATAAATCAATTTCAAAGGCTCTTTTCACTGGTTTAGATGAGGAAGAAGAAATCTTTACCCCGAATAAGGAGAATTTCACCCATCAATGAATGGCTGTGAAGCCTTGAATTCCTTCACGGCGTCAGCCCTGGCCGTCTCCACCTGCCCAAGAAGGGCCGTCAGCTCTTTCTCTACAAGAAATCTTTACCCCGAATAAGGAGAATTTCACCCCAAACACTCTTCTAGTGAATTCCTTGAAAAAGAACAGTAGGGTAGGAGAAAGTAAGCACTCAAAGGCTCTTTTCACTGGTTCAGATGAGGAGGAAGAAATCTTTACTCCGGATAAGGAGAACTTCAGCCCAAACACTCTTCTGGTTAAGTCCTTGAAAAAGAAGGTTACAGTAGAAGAAACTAAGCACTCTAAGTCATGCAGATCATCCTCGTCAAAGCTTACTTTCAGCCCTGGTATCCATCCAGAAGAAGACATGACTGCCTCTTTAGACAAACAGAACCATACACCAAAAGTTCTCCAAGAACGGAAATCAGCTAGACCAACCTCAAGAAATCGAGTTAGGTTGGAACAAGGGATAAAGAGGAGATCAGATAGGGTTCCCTTTCAATCTTTACTTGGGAAGTCAACAGGCAAAAGCAGATCAGAGGCTTCAGTCCCTGACACTGCAATGGGAAGCTGCAATTCTGTCACCAGTACTCAAACAATGGTGAAGAAGGTCACTAACATCTCTTCTGTAAGTTGTTTAAAATTAAATGTTACATCTGTTTGATAATTTACTCCCATGGTATTAAGTTGCTCTTTACATCATTTGCAGAACAACAACAATGGAGAGGCTGGGAGAAACTGGAATATGGTAGTGGACACTGCTACTCTTCTGAACAAGGAGTCAAGGAAGACATTACATCTTTTGCAGGGTCTTAAGGGAACTCATTTGATCATTCCAAGAATGGGTAACTAAATTATTTATGCAGTTCTCTTATTTAAATTTCATGATCTCATATTTACTCAACTAGTTCTTCTTCCTACAATTGATGATTTTTTTTTAATCAGTCTTAAGGGAATTGGATTGTCTGAAGCGACGTGGTAGTCTGTTCAGAAGAAGAACAGAGGCTTCTTTGGTATTGGAATGGATTGAAGAATGTATGGTGAAAACAAAGTGTTGGATTCATGTGCAGAACTCAATTGAGGAGGCAAGGGCAATTGCTCCTACCCCTCCTGCTACTCCTCAATCTCGTTTTAGCCAGGGCACTATGGGGTTTTCTTGTGGGAAACCAAGCTCGATGCCATTTTCAAGCCATTGGAATTTAACAGAAATTGTTTCACCAACAGAAGATGACCACATCCTTGACTGTGCTCTTTTATACAGGAAAATGAAGAACGATGGATGTCTTGTCCTTCTCAGTGATGATGTTACACTGAAAATCAAAGCCATGGCAGAGGTACTATCTCTGCTAATATAATGCCCTCCCCCTAGCTTTCTTTCCTTTTGCACAATATGAACTCTGGACTTATATTTTCTGTTTGTTTTTGCAGGGTTTGATCTGTGAGACAGCACAGGAATTCCGTGAGAGTCTGGTGAACCCCTTCTCTGACAGGTTCTTGTGGGCTGATAGCTCTCCCAGAGGGCTTACATGGTCTTACAAAGATGATATAGTTTTAAGAGAACAGTATTATCGCTGCCCCTTAAAGAAGTCAGCCAAAGGAGAAAGTGCAAAGGGTTTGAAGCTCATTCTGCATCATAATTCTCATTATGGGCAGATTTATTCAGTCAGATAAACAGAACACTTTACTTTCATAGAGTACAAAGTGGTAAACATGAATGAAAACAAACTTGCTGATTCACTAGCTACCCTAACCACTAAGTTTTTATTGAAGAAGGAAAAGATGACACTTCGAGTTGAGAAACAACCTGGTTTAATTCAGGAAGAGCTATGTTTCCCTCAAGATTGGCGAGAACCCTTGTTTAGAGCAATGACGCAAGGGAAGTATGTTAGGTCAAAGTTTCCAGCAAATATGAAAGACTTCCTCAGGATCAATGGAGATTTGTTTCTCAAGGGAGCAGAGGGTTTGCTGATGATCTTGATAGATAGTTCTTGCTCTTCTTCAACCACTTGTCCGAGTGATGAAGTAACATAACATCTGAGTAAATGTATGACCCATTTTTTTATTTTTTTATTTTATAGTAAATGTATGACAACACTTAGGCTTGAAGCATGGTTTTTGGATTATGCATACATTGGTATTGGTTTGTCTTCTATTGGCGGAAATCAAGGAATTTAGGCTAGTCACGTGATTATTTTTGGAGCCTTCTAAGGAAGTATTCACATAATATTCTCCAAGAATCACTCCTTTGTATAATTGATTTTTAAGTTTAAAATTTTCACTGTTTAGAGACTTTGCTGAGGTAATCATATGATTTTCTTCCACTATTTCGATTTCTTTCATCTTCAACAGATATAATTACATTTTCGGATTATTCGCTTAAGGAACCTCTATAGGAAACCAAAGTAAGAAAATAGGATATGAATGACATTTTTTAAAGGCTCTTCTTTTCTGGCTAGACTTGAAGGTTCTTGGGGAACAAAGCGAATGGGGGTAACTAGGAAATCATATAAAAAAATGATAAGTTGGTCAACCTTAACACATCTGACATTGGATCATTTAACAAGTCATGCCAATCTCTATCATGGAATGGATATTCTATGAGCATTTGGCATCTATCTAGTATGCTATGTACATCTTACAATGTAACTAGGTTTTCGATCACCTTAGGGGGCGGGGGGACGGGTGGGGAGTCCCAATACAGTTCTTTGGAGTAATGATACACTAAATTTCAACCTATTCTGGCAGCCTGAGGTGCAGCTTCCTGAGTTGCTCATGCAGTTTGTAATTTTCTTCTTTGCTTTGTCTTGATGAACAAACAAATGGCCTTGGAATATACAATATAGAAGCTATTAAAGAAAATCAATTTATTAAAGCTAAAGAAATTAAATAGTACATGGGATCACAATCTTACAAAATATTACAGATACTAGGAACTTCAAGCCTGCTGCCAGTATAATGAGTTACATCAACATCACTCAAGATTATTAGAACTTGATTCTGCCCCAGTTTTCTGAGTGTAATTACAGGACCCTGGCACAGTGTAATTACATGACCCTGGTATAAGAAAAGATAAAGAACTCTCTGAATCTTCATATGGGGGTCGAGGGAACTCATGAAACCCACCAAAATTCCATGTATCAAAGTTCAATGGCGAGAAATATCCGGTTGGATCCTCAATATTTCCTTTCACATCAGCAGTATTTTGTACTTCATTCCCATTGGGAGCATTGGAGCCAAAATTGAAATTTATACTTCTGACCTTATTTATTGCTTCATTGCCTTCCCCTCGATCAGGTGGTACAGTTGGGCCTTTAGTTTCTTCAAGGGGAATGGCAGGAGTGTGTCCTTGGAAAAGAGCAATGTGCCCAAAAAGCTTGTCTTTCCTTGAGAATGTTGTGCCACAGGAACAAAGCCATTTATCCTTGCCACAATGCTTTTCATGAGTTTTGAGGTCTGCAATAACTGAGAATTTTTTGGTATTGCATCTGCTGCAAGTATAGCTTTTATCGCAATGAGTCCTTTTATAATGGTTTTTGACACATAGAATAGTCTTCAGAGGCTGAAACTTTTTGTGATCCTTGTTCCGCTTGCAGCCAGCATATGGGCAGGAATACCTCTTAATAAGCATCGGTTCAGAGGTGGCCTCTTTATTGGGTTTTGCAAGGGCTGCTGGGGTTTTGTACTCATCCCCGTGACCACGCATGTGCATCCGTAGATTTGCATCCCGCTTGAAACCCTTCCCACATATCGTACAAAAGTGGGTGTGAGGTGCAAGGATTTCTTCTTTTTCTAACTGTAAGATTTCATAGGAACCAGGTGGAAGGTTCTCTCCTTCATCAGCATCTTCATCATCTTTTGATTCATGTTCTTCCATATTGTAATTTTGTTCATTCCCACAATTAACAGTTATATCCATCTGGTTAGACTGATCAGAAACTTTGCTTCCACCATTATTTTGCGGCTGAACACCGCCGTTCGGGCCTACTGTGGAAGGCAAGAAGAGCCCACCAAGCTGTCCAAGCTGTCCAGTAGGAGTAGTGCCGGAAAGGGGCTTCACAGATGGGAGAAGACTACCTGCAGTAGAGATCAACTGAACAATAATTGAAGTAAGATCAGCAGTGATGAGCTGCTTTTGCTGAGCTACAAGTTCATCTGGTCGCCCCAATGCTTGGCTTCTCCTGCCAACAATCAAATGCACTAAATCCTGGAGCTGATGTATCTTTTGCTCCAGGAAATTGAGATTATTTAGCATTGCTCTTGGATCCCAATCTTGGATTTTCTCTGTTTGAATTGTTCCATTCATCTGAACATCTTCATCTGTAACCTTATTATGATTATTAGGGTTACAAGGAAGTGAAGATTGGGTTTCAGAACGTTGCTTGAAATCTTGGAAAGGTGGTTCAATTCTAGTGTTGTAATCTAACATGGAGGGATCCTCCCATTTCTGCTGAGGATGCTGAGAACTGGTAAGAGGTGTGTCATCGGAGGAGATATTCTTAAGTAATTCATTCCCCGAAGAGAAAGACTTTCCCCAGGTGTCTGCAGTTGGACATGGCATCTCTTTGTGATCCATTTCCAATCCTAATTGCACCTATCACAGCTGGAATATTGTGATGAATTAGACTATAGCAATCAAAATTCAGAAAGAAAAAACACTACCGCCACCATCATATTGCTCAATTAAGATTGCCCTTTTTTTGAAGGGGGGGGGGGGGGGAGGATAGAAAACTAGAAAACCTTAAGCATCAAATAGACAATATAATTACACAGAAATCACAATCTCACTCAGAAATTTAGACTCCCAATTCACTCTCTCAATCAATTTATAGTAAGGACTTTATTATCATTCCATTTCTTTCGACCAAATTCATTCAGTTTCTTTATGTACTTATGGTAGGATAATAAGGATCCAACCTTCCCCCAGAAACTTAGTCATGAAATCATTACGTTGATCCTACCAATGATTACGAGCTACCCTTTTTCCATTAGAAGTCAACTTACTCACAGAAATTAAAAGCTACCCTATATATCTCTTCTTTCTTCATTCAATTGATTAGCTTAAGTTAATATCCTAAGTATCCCCATAAAGGCTCAAACTTCAACTTGTTACTGAACTTAATTACCAAAAACTGTCATCTTTCTTCCATTTTAAGACTAATATATGATCCAAAACCTAATTCAAATATGGTTTGAGCTTAATTACTTAAAAGCCTCAATTTTATCCCTTTTGTAATTCAATCAAATAACCCCAAATTTCCAAAATTCAAACATTTCAGTGAAGGAAAATCAAGGATCTCAATATTTAGCCAATACCCATGATTACAAATTAAGAGTTAAGAGCTAATTAAGAACAACTTCAAGATATTATGAACATGTACCATGATAATAAAAAAAGCTATATGTTTTTCTCAATAGAACCCTAGAAAGAGAAGTAACTCACAGAAAGTGTTAGAGTGAGATGCTCACCAGATTCAATATTGCTTGGATACCCTTTGTCTCCTCTGACTTGGGTTCTCAATCCATATGTTTGAAAGAGAAAAATTGAAAATGAAAATGGAACTCAGCTGAGTCTATTGTCTATATATCAGCAAAAATTTTGTGTTTACCATTTTTACCAAAAGGAAGTCTACCTGGAGTTTGTAAAAAAAGTGGGGTCCACAATTTGTCAACCCCATCAATCTCAACCGTCCATTTGTTGGGTCAACATTGACCAATTCAGTGAACCCCATCAATCAGAGCCGTCACTTGTGGGACACACCTTTTGAGGTTGGTGCAGTAAATCACAAACGTTGGTGGGTCACAACTTAGAGTTCTGATAAGATTGGTTTGTTTTTGTGTACTAGCTTTTGATGTTTTATATAGCTAGGCTAAGAAAAAAAAAGGGAATCTTTGAAGCTTGATTGGTTATGAGATGGGTCCCACACCAACTGGATGGTACTTTAATTTTTAATTTTTTTTTTCCTCTGATTCTGAGAAACGCATATGCAAATTTGACTTGGCTTTAAAAGTTTTTAACAAGTTGTGTTTTTTCAACTCAGGACTTAAAATATAGTATGAGATAGTTTTGTTTGGGGGAGAGTTAACTGATAGGAAGGTACCAGGAAGTTACGCCACCGCCAGGTTCTACCAAACTACTGCCTTTGTTTGCTCTTTTTATTATCAACAGATATGTATGATTTTGGGGCCGTTTGATTAACTATTTCAAACTTACATTTTTACATTTTAAATAACATTACACACTTTTTAATACACTTTTTTACTTATATGTAGTTCAAAAATCTCATCTTAAACTACTCTATCAAACACCTTTATTTTTATATATTTTTGAAACATGAATATCTAGATATTTTTTGGTATTTGATTATTTCCGAGTACTCATATTACACACGTTAAGTAATTATAAGAACATCTCTTATTGAAAATAGTCCTAAAATACTGATTAAAAGTTTTGAACTCAAAGCAGTTTATGAGGCTTGAAAATTACTCGACTTAAACATGAGTACTTAGAATTTTTAAGTATTTGATTATTTTCAAGTCATTGTTTTACGCACATTAAGTAATTATAGAAACGAATCTCATTAAAACTAATTCCAAGATTTTGGAGCTTAGGGGCCATGTAAACTGCAAGACCACATCTTGGGTTGTATGGATTATTTATCATACTCAACAAGAAAAGGATACAAAGCATTTATAAATGGCAAACCAAGAATTACTTTATCAGTCATGATTTTAACAAGAATAGAAGGAATCTTGAAACAGACATTATCATGGCAAACATGAGCATTATTCAATTCATATTTGATCTTCATTTGGGAACCATTAGCAGAAACCAATCTTTCAGTTGATTTTTCAAAATATTTTGAAGGAATTGATCCTTCTTGGATACAGTACATATCCACACCAGAATCAATCATAGCAATAAAAGTGAAATGATAATCATGAGAAACAACAATTTTAACTTTTGTAAACCATTTTGGAGGAAGTAGTTTGTTAACAAGATTAAGTTGAGAATTATCAACAATACCTTTATCAGAAAGAAGAGCCTGTTGACTGGATTCATCTCCATCCTTGTGCTCATCTTGTTCATTATCAGATTGTTGTTTATCAATATTTTTATCAATTTTTAACAGTAACAATTCTTGTCTAAGATCATTGTTATCACTTTTAATGTCTTTGAATCCATTTTTTAATTTAGTTATTTCTTGTTTAACAACATTAATTTCATGTTGAAGATCATTAACATTTAATTCTTTGGATTTCTTTTTATTGAATCTTTCCAAAGTTTCTTCAAAACTTATAGTAGATTTTAGTTTTTTTCCAGTTTCATCTTTTGTTAAATTTTTCTTAAACTTATCCAAATATTCTTTTTGTAATTCAGGGTTTTGAATTTGATTTATCAATTGAATTATTAATTTTTCATTCTCTTCACTCTTAGTGAGAGTATTAAAAGATTTCATTACATTACAACAAGAATCTCTACAGCCAATTTTAATATTAGGTGAATCAGAAGAATCATCAGCATATTGATAACAAGAATCAAAAGAAGAAAAAAAATCATCTTCCAAGGAATCAGACAAATTGTTTGATTCAAGGATTCTAATTAATTCTTCTTGCTCTTTATCATCAATGTTTAACATATTAAACTTATTTTGTAACTTACCAGGTTTTTGTTTGCAGTCTTTACTGAAATGTCCAGGTTTTCCACAGTTAAAACATTTACCTTTACCTGATCTTTGTTTATCATATCTTTTAGAAACATTTTTCTATTTATCATTGAAATCATTAGGTTTAACAAAATTGGTTCTGTATTTTTTATATTTTTTATGGCTTGTATCATGTTTTTTACACTTTTGCTTGGAATGAGCAATAGGAGGCAAACCATATTGTTCACAAAAATTACCCATTTCATATTTAGCTTTTCTTTTATTCTTTAACTGGTGTTTTAACAATTTTTCATCATTGCACATATTAATACCAAGTTTTTTAATAGTACTTAAAATATCACCATAAGTAAAATTATCATAATCAATAGAATCATTTTTACCCATTAACTCTTGTTTTACCTTATGAGCAAAGATAGGAGGCAGACCGTCAATAAACTTTTCTTTCCAATAAGGCTTGTGGCAATCTTTCCGAAGCATCACTCTAGAAATAAAAACAGCTTGATACCACCTGTAATCAGACATAGTAGGACATCTCAAATTATTCAAATAATCAGAAACTCAAGATGAAATACTAGATGGAGTACCAACAAAATGTTTGAGAATGGTATAGATCAGGGTATTAACACCATCAGGAATACCACGACCAATTTTTTTTTTTTTTTTTAGTTGAATTATTTGAATGCTGCCTACCTACGAGCTTGTCTTATTGCATTCTGATTTTGAAAAAGCTACATGGTTTGGCAGATTATGTAGATTGATTTTTTTTTTTTTTTTTTTTTTTTTTTTTGAGAGTGGATATGTAGATTGATTAGTTCGGTAAGAGTATGAATAAGATATTACCTATGACCTATCACGGTGGTTTACTTTAGATACTAATTAAAAATGGACTAGGGAAATTAACTCTGAACTGGCAAAATGTGTTTTTGGGGGATACAAATTTGCTTGCATTTTTCTTGACAAAATATATGTTGGGATTCGCGACTAAAATGATACTCCCAAGTCCCAGGAGTGATTTTTAAGATAAAAACTTTGAAAAAAATGACTTAAAATCATTTGCATTGGGGCTCTACTCTATACTAACTATCTTAGAGTGTGTCAGAGAGGGTTCTAGGAAGATTAGAAATAAGGTTTTTTTTTTTTTTTTTTTAGGTGGAAAAATGGAGAGAAGTGGAGGTGAATTACTTCGTCTCTATTATTTTATAAAGATCTATAAATTATAATTTTCTGTTTTTTTTTTTTTTTTTTGGGCTGGGAATGAAATTTATATTCTAATAAAATAAGAAATTCTTAGACATCAAGAATAACTAATCTCACCTCTCAAGTGAGGAATACATATTTCCCAAATTATAAGAAAAATTATTTTATTTGTTAATGTCCAATTTTCTCTAATCTTGGAAGACACGTAGAATTTTGACCCCACTCTTTATGCATGGGCTAAATTGTGGAAGTCAACTCAAGCCCAATCAAATCATTTTGAATTTTTGATATTGCAACTTGCATCAACACAACAAGACAACGACTATTTTTTTGGGCTCATGGATTCTACGCATGGTTTGAAAAAATTGGGATTGCTTAAAACCCAATACAAGCTGTCCACAACAAAGCCATTGGTGTTACAATTATGCAAATGAAATGTAGCATTGAGCCCAAACCCACAGACAATAGGGAACATTGAGCTCAATACTTATCGGATAGAAATAAATAATAATAATTGGAATGGCCACCGACTAGAATCATGGTAGATTATATAGCCGAATATAAAAAGTAGAACAGAGGATTCTTGTAAAAAATATTGTTCTAAATTCATTTTTCTTATAAATAATAATACAAATGCTACAGATAAAATAGTTCATTATGAATAATAATAAAAAAAAATGAAAAGTCTATGTAAAAAATTGTGTCTACTATTTACAATCGACCACTTTAATAAATATGAAAATGTCGTAAAAAAGAGTTATGTTTATAATACTATTAATAAACTGGTCAAATTCTTGTGGTGGGTGGTTAGAAAGCCAGGTGCCATATTCCTTTTAGTTAGCCTACCACACTTCACCTTTTTGCCAAGTGCCAACCATGTATTCCATGCACTTCATATCATTGCAGCCCCATGACTTTATGTTATTATAACATGACAACATGAAAAGCATTTTCAGTAGGCTCAAGACCAGGCCCAAGTCTAGCATAAGTTTATATGATTCACATTGGCTTGAGAACAATGTGACATTAATGATTTCACACTAATGACATATGCAATGACAATAAGAGGATGGTGACATTGGAATCTCTATCTTGTGAAATGAAAAGGACTTATTTGAAATGTGATAGAACAAAGACAAAATGATTATGGACTTCAGTGGACATGGGTGTTTCTTTAGAACAATCTCCATTCATATCATTTTCATCTTTTGTTTATGGAGAGAGTGCATCTCTTTTTCTTGTTTTGTGGGATTTGCTATTCTTAAAGCTCTACAAAATTATTTTCAACTTCACTTTAGATTTGTTGCATAATAAGTTACAAGTTCAAGTTCAATGTTTCGAAAGTCTTACGGTCTTCCAATTTGGGTAAAATAAATGACAACTTACTCATGCTCATAAGTAGTCCAGCAAGTTATTATTGAGAAAAAAAAAAAAAAAAAAAAGAAGAAGAAGAAGAAGTAATCCAGCAATTTATTTAGTATCAATTTGAATACCGGGCAGTTTTCGGTTGTTTATTTGATAGTATTTATTAAAAAATATAGTTTTTGATAATTTTTATTTAAATGTGTGACAAAAAGTTAAAAACTAGTTTATTTTCTAAAATGCTAAAAATTAGATTATTTGCAAAACAGTTGAGAAAGCAAAAGCAATTTAATTTTGCTTTTTTTTGTTTTTTTAACCTTTTCCCAAGCACACTATTATTCCGGCGGCTCACCTGCATAGCACGAATTATTTATGAGAGTTGTTCAATAAGTTTTTGATAAAAAGTAAAATAATAAACACGCAATGACTTTATTTTACCAAACAAATAAAAATAAGATAATGATTAAAATTACAATAATACATATAATGGGGGTCATGTCATACAAATCATAAACATTCAAAAACGTGTTTCAAAGTGTAATAAAAAACAAATACTCTTCTTAGGCATTACAAAAATTAGAAAAAACAAATTGGGATGATTCATTCAGAGGCCCCTCATAAGTAAAATCCATTCAAACCATGGAACATCTGCTCACTGTTTATCCAAAGCTCTACGCCATGCCAACCAAAATGAGGTTCTTGATACATGTATATGCTCGTTAGCCACAGATCATTGTTAGAAATAATACATGCTGCATGAAATCCTCAGTCAAATCATCTGTCCTTTGATTTCACAGAAACTCCTTTATACATTTTTGCACGGTCCTTCAAAGCATCTCGTCGAGGCCGTGCCACCTTATTGTTAGGGTCAAAAAGCAGCACTTCTTCAAATGCTTTGAGAGCAGAATTGTACTCTTTCTTCTTCTCATAGGCATCACCAAGGTTGTTCCAAGCTGTGACATAGCCTGGCTGAATCCTCACAGCTGTTTCGAATTGTTTAATTCCCTTGTCAAGCTTCCCATCGCGTACATAACAGACCCCTAGCGCATTGTAAGCCTATACAAATATTTGATAGGTCAAAATGAAAATCAGCCAGGTTTCAACTTACTAGCTTTAAGAAAGAACTGTAGGAGAGCTACAACTATATGCCAATTTTTAAAAGCATGTAAACTGAAAAAAATGACAGGTTTCATTTATCACATTAGCATATGCAGCCTAACACATAAGGAATCTAAAGTCTTAATCAACACCTAAATAAATGGAAAATGTAATAAAATAAACAATCTGCTTGATACAAGGAACCATGTTAATGATCCACTCTTTAGGCAAGATTAATTTGTTGTTTGTGATGTACAATATGTGGATAACACCTACCTGTGTTTTGCCTACTTGATGTACTCAGTTTGCTAAATTGGGTCAAGTTTTTTTTTTTTTTTTTTTGATGTAAATGCTAAGGTGCCCTCTGTGGTTCTTCCTGGTGTTTTTGTATTTGGTTTCTTTTGTTTGTACATTCTGTGTGCCTCCCTTTGGAGCTTTGTTTTCTGCTCAGCAGGAGTTGTTCTCTGAGTTTTTTATTAATGAAATCCTTATCATTCATATAAATTTGCTATTTGTTGAATTCAGCCTGTTGTGCTTTATAACTAAATAACTAATACCATTTTACATGTAGTAATATACAATTTACAATTTCTTTTTTTTTTTTCTCTGCTAAATACAATTTACAATTTAATCCAAGATAAACTAAATGATATATTTGAATTGCAGTGTGCCAGAGAATCTAATTGAAGCACTTGTGTTTTCTTCTTTGAAGTGCTTGTGCAATAAGCCATACATTTGCATTTTTCTTTTGCTAATTTAATGCATGTGAGTAGGCTAGCATGCTTAGATGTGTTTTATTTGCCTTTATAAGATGCTGTACTTGAATCAATGAATCAATAAACAAGCCAAAATAGTGGCATTGATGCAGTACAAAATTTTCAAGGAATTTGGGAATAAACAAAAGATAAAAAAATACACACACACACATATATATATATATATATATAAATAAGCCTTGGAATCAGCACCTAGACGTACTTGGAATCAACACCAAGCAAGCGAAAACAAAATTTAGGAATCAATACCTAGGGTTGCCTGGAATGAACACCAAGCTATTGAAGGAAAAACACCAAAAAAAAAAACATTTTATTACTCAATCAAACTATAAACAAAACTAAATTCTAAGTTCTTTAAATAGAGTTCTAAATTTATTATCCTAGTCAAGAAATGAAACAAATCTAACCAATTATATTAATTCAATTAACCTAGTACAAAAGGATTTAAATTCCTAAACCAATTAGGAAAAAAAATGTTAACCACTTTTATTAAGCAACTAATCCTAGAAATTGAATGATTGATTAGACCTTAGGCCCAACTAGTAGTAGGCTCCATCCATAAGGTCATTGGTTGGGTGGCCATCTTATGTCATCATCCATGAGGCCACTGGTTTTCCCCCATTCTTTTTCTTCCCCCCTTCTAATTTCATTTGATGTGATTTTTGGGTTTGGTTGCAGTTGGGACACTTTTGGCAATGAGGCATTATGGTGAAAGTTTTTTTTTTTTTTTTTTCTCTTAAAAATTTTTTTTTTTTTTATTTGGTATCTATATACGTACCAAGTGAACCTTCAACCCCCGACCTCACCTTCTATTGCCTGTCATTTTAGCTAAAGCCAGCATTGAGAGTGAAGATTGAGCAGGTTTTTAACAGTTGGTGGATAAAGTTTGAAGAGTTTGGATGTTATGGGTGATGGCAGTTCTCTGGTGGGTGAGCAATGATTGGTAATAGTTGGTAGGTGGCAAAGTCAATAATTTTGAAGATCAATGACAACCTGAGTAGCAGTAAGATACACAAAATTTTCTTCTCTCTTCAATGTAATCCAGGTTTGCTCCAAACACAGAGGATATCCTATATCCCATTTGATCCAATCCAATCCCATAACTTATACACAGACCACCAAACAAGACCTAGCTTTATGGGAATGAAGTGAATCAGAATAAATAAATTTTGTGTTCTTTCTTACTTATCAAATAAATAAATTTTGTGTTATAAGATAGGTCACAGACAAGACGTAGAAATAAATTTATTATTGCATGTTGAAGATCTAATAAGGAGAAAATCTTATTAACCTATATTATCAAAATGAATTGCCTCTTTCATTAATCACTAACATACAACTATGTCCATCAAAATTGAAAACTCAATATCCAATTCATGAACCCCATTGTTTAAAATTTGATCTTTTTTTTGTTCCTTTTTTTTTCACCAAATAATAGAAGATTCCCGAATTCCAGATACTATAACAGCACACATAATAAGTCAACCCCAGATCTCCTCACCTCCTTAAGAAAGATACCGCTTAGTCTAAAAGGCCAGTTGTTAGAATGCTAGATTTTAATTATAAGCAATTTTAAGACAACACACAAACACAATCTACATCCACAAAAGAATTTTACAATAACAAGACCACATTGCTTCTATCTGTAATATAATTACAATCCTGTCTACTACCTTAGCAAAACAAAAAAAAAAAAAAAGATACCTTACAGTTATAACAGTCCACACAGCCTCCTAGAGAAAAGAGTTGAAACAAAGGGATATTTAAAGGTCCAAGATATCATACCTGGGCACGATCTTGATCATCTCCATCCCATTTCTCAATTGCCTGAAGCAAATACTTAGTAGCAGCTGGATAAAATTTCCTCCTCAGCATCACCGCACCAAGTTCAAAATACTCGGTTGCACTGGCATCACCACTTCTTACCTGTTCCTGAAATTTTTAGTAAGGGGAAAAAAACAATAATGTTATTCAGTGTCCATTACTGTAGCAAAACAACCACCGGGGGGGGGGGGGGGGCACGGGGGGTCATAAAAAAAATCAAATGTTTCTTCATTTAAAGTTCTAAAATAGTTCAGGGAGGTTGTGAAGTATTTATCAAGCATTTTCCTATAAGGAGAATGGTGTGAAAAAACAGGCTCTTACCTGCAATTCTTTAGCTGAAAGATCAAGTTCTCTGCGTACAAGGACTTGACGAATCACAAAGAAGGTTCCAGCCCCAAGCAAACCTAATAATAGTAGCAAATATGATAGCTGGATTCCTAATTCAAATAACTCCCCGATCTCATAAACCACATTTGTGCTGATTTTTTCACTTGCATGTGCCACTTGCGCATTAATCAACCAAAAGGTTTGTGCAAATGAGAACACAGATACCCAATTTAATGGTCTTTTCCCATCTTCAATATCTTCAATAATCAAATGGTTCCTTACACATTCTGCAATACAATGATGATATCAAAATAATGATATGGGAAGCATTACAACAACAACAATTAGTCTTAGAATTTTGGGTTGGGTAAAATGATGTTAAGTAATCGAAGTAAAAACTTGTGAAAAGGCTAAAATGATGTGAAAATCATGCGCAGACTGTCAGAATAATATCCAAAACTCAAATGTTGAATCATTATCTGGTTGAAAGAGATTACTATAAAAGTTAGTGTTCAGGATAAATGTACTGATGCTACTCCATAAGCTGAACTGATATAAACCGATCGACATTTTCAAAATGTAGGACATGTATAATTCTCAAACAAAACCTAAGGCTCCAGTTGTTTCGCAGAAAACTACCCCTCACAGGAAAATTTTTTCTGCAGAAAATTTTCTCAGGAAAATGAACAACTTTCAGTTGTACTGAAAACTATTTTTCCTGGTTTGACAGGAAAAATAGAATTCCTTTTGCAACCCACTTCAGCTCTACCACCTTTCACCAACAACAATCTCCATTTTATCCCTCTTGTTGCTCGTCACCCTACAGAAATGGTGCTTCTCACAAAAAGCCTTATCATCCAATCCTCATAACCAAGAGATCACAGGCACATCTTCACCAGGTCTACTCCAGTCTCCAGGAGATCAGTGACCACATACTTAAGGCTGTCAAGACTTGTGCAGCCTTGACAAAGGTTTTGCAAAGGGAGGTGTTGTAGGCTTAGATGAGGAATGTGGGGTGGGAGACTGGGAGGTGGAGAGGTGAATGCATTATGGTGGTGGTGGTGGAAGTGGAGGGAGAGAGGGGAACATGGTAGAGGTGGATTTGAATTGTCTTTAAATAAACACACACACAGAGGGGGGGGGGGGGGGGGAGGTGGAGCTGGTCACTGATAGTTGCTAGGAAGCACAGACATGGACACGGGTACGACACAATGATACGAGCAATTTCTGGAAAATTATAAAATGAAATGGCCGGTATGACACCGGTATAACACGAGTATGATACGGATACAACACAGGTACGACACCCTAAATGAAGTGTCCGTGCTTCCTAGGATAGTTTCCTATTGGTGACAGTTGCTCTTCAGCAAAAAGCTTTGGGAATGTAGGTGGCAATTCTGAGCTCTTGGCTCTTTTGTTGGCTGTGGGACTGAAAATGATTTCCACTTTGCTAAAGCTCAAGTTATTTTCTGTCTCTTACCCCTTCTTTTTCCATTAACTAAGATATCATTTTCCTTGACCAAATTGTTCCTCAATCCAAACACCAGAAAATGCAGGAACTGTTTTCCTGGAAGTAATTTTCAATGAAACAAACAGAGCCTAAGGATGCAATTGACAATCTAGTTGTTGATTTTGTCATGATTTGCATACAAGTGTCTTTTAAATTCCATGAATTAATGGAAAAAACTCTATATAAGTTGGAAATTGCCAATCCCAAATGAGCTGAATTGAAGTTCTCAATCAGTAGGAAAACCCACAAAGATAGGAAGATAGAGAGAATGAGAGCTCAATTTTATAAAGACCTAGAAGTTCCCTAATAATATATTTGACCGGAAGTCCAGATGCATGTGCACACACACCCACATAAGTGCACAGATGCAACACGTATATGAATATGCATCACTGACTTGATCAGATCAACCATAACGGGCATGACCATCATCATTAGTTATTTATTGAGCGTGCAAACTTAATCACATGATTGATACACAACGTAAATGTTTGTAACCTAAATTGACATGTTGACGAAGTACATTCTCACTTTCGGCATGCAAAACATGTTGTAGGGTATATATTGATGTCATTATAAAGGGTTTGTCAATGACCTTTAGCTCAATTGGCACTTCCTTCTCACATGATAATTGGTTGGAGGGTGAGAACCTGGGTTCAAGATCCACTGGGTGCATGTGTTACTTACCAGTAAAAAGATGTCATTATATAGGGCTCTAAAAGAACCTAGATAAATCTAACCAGGCAGACAATGTCTATGTCAAAAACAATGTTCAATGAAGCATAAATAACATTCAAATTTTATGTTTTCAAATATGAATTTTGTTTCCTAGTTAAATGCCATATGAAACAACAATATGCTGATGGTTTAGCCACTAAAATGAGATAATACATGAAAGATTAAAGCAGAGAACAGGGAATTACTCTCAGAGTTTTTTAAAGTAAGGAATTCCATTGCCAATTCCCTTTGAAATATCTGCCTTCATCCACAAAAGAATAAAAAGTTAGTAACTACTAACTAGAGATGTATGGGGATGATCATTTAAGTTCTTAGAAACACAGCAAGCAACTTCAAACTCAATAAGCAACCATATACTAGTAAAACTAACATTTGGACACTTTTCAGACTTAATTAGGGTTAATTTTCCTACCATGGCATAAAAGCTACTTTCCAAGACCCCCTTTTCATTAGATCAGATTTTTCTTGGATCTTTAGGGATCTCCATTAGTAGAGGTCTTTATGACAGACATGATTAAAAGATGAAATGAAGAAAATTAAAAATAAAATATCCAATGCCGAATTGATGACCTACGTATAAATTAAGAAATATTCTTTGGATCTGGAAAAAAATGAAAAAGAAACAACGTTGCTGACAACTATTTGTTTGTTTAGAAGAGTCCTCCAAATATTCTGGTCTTGGATTACTGATCAGTTTTGACATTTTTTTTTTAATATGAATAGAGAAGAGTCACCCTCACACATAAGTGCAAGTTGTATGCAGCAACATTTGTGAAAAGAATATCAGAACACATACCTGAAAATTAGGAAATCTAATAAGGTTCACTCCATAGCCTGTGGTAGAGTTTATCAAAACTGGTGCACCATTGCGCTGAACAATAGCCTGGGTGGTGAACAGCAGCATTAAGAGCAATAGGGAAACTTGCATATTCTCCAACAAACTAGTAGCATTAGAAAGAGAGGCATACTATATAGGTTTGATCTATTTAAACAAAGCAACTTAAAATTGCTCACAAGGAAGATGAAATAAATATTTCAAAGTATTATTTGAAAAAAAATTCAGTTAAATAGGACAGCAAATTTAAATAACTATATTTTAAACCAACTTGTTTCATATCCTGGATTGTCTCACATTGTGTTGTGCAATAAAATCTATAATCATATCAACTTAAGTCATCTCATCACAAAAGAATCAAATCCTATCATACAGGATTTGTGAGTAATCTATGCAATTTATCTTTACTAGATAATTTGAGTTGAATTAAGGGGAAGAGGGGAGAGAGAGATGATTCTCCTGGTTCTGCAAATTTTTGTCTGTCCATCAGAGCTAGAAACTTATTTTAACCTCCTTAAAGTTTACTTGCCAATTTTAAGCACAAATTTGTGGAAAAATTAAGGATCTCACATCAACAAACACAATCATTAGCATTAGATCATAAAACCATAGATATGTAATTTTAATTTTCTAATGGGAACCCACAAAAAGCCTACTGGCAGAATCTTTTGATAACTACAATAAGTGGGGGAGATGGATTCAAACCCTAGTTCTCCTCATAAAGGAGAACAGAAATGCCACTCAACTACAAGAGTCTTGGTGCCCACTAGCAAAATCTAATCAGATAACGATATTTCTTTCCCAGATCCCCTTTTCTCATTAAAATTCTTATGTAGCTTAATCTACAAAGAAAAAAAATGTAAACTTTAAAATCCTATACACAACTAATTTAAACCCTCTGCTGAATTCAATTCCAGTTGTAAAGAAAACAAAGATCCAAACATCAAGTAAACCAAAAAAACTCCAAACATCAAAACAATCACATGATGAATCCACATTATAATTCCCCCATAATGATCAACAAATATCCATCCATCTATCTTTCTGTATATGCATGAAACTCACTCTCAAAATGTATCTAGTTTCAAATTCACCTATAATCATACAGGTAAGTCACGTTAATAAATGAGTAAAGGGAATCATTGAAACCAGTGCAAAATTAGTCTCATTTTATCAAGACAATATCTATACCTATTATAAAAGGATAGATGAGCTACACGAGAATCACCTGCTACAGAGAGAACATACAGTAGATGTTTGTCCTTAAGCTATATACCTTATATATCCTTCCACCTTGCTACAGACTGGACTACCAAAAATTCCTTGTCATCAAGCTCAATCACTTATTATTAACTGACATTTAATCCTCAGCATAGAAAGGATAAAATGACCATCTGCTGAAAATGGAAGAGTATTAAACATCTAAGTTATCTACTCATTTTCTCTATTCCAAAATATAATTTGAATACTCTTTCAACTATACGCAAGAACTTCTACTGATATCGCATTGTTAAATCAACACTCAAACTTTGACCTTCTTAACAAGACTAATCAGTAATCAGGTAGTGGAGTATATCTTGAAATTATAATACACAGGGGTACAATTACTGATGGACTGAATCTCACTTGAGCATAGAGTGAAGAAAAACTGAGGTATCCATGTAACATCTCTAGGGATAGATTCTCAAATAACCAATCCCTGATTTTTATTACTATTTACAGCCAATCACATCTTCTAATTCATGGAATTTGGAAAGGATTAGCTCCTCAATAATATGCCAGCTCTGCGAACAGTCAATTACTAACCTTCGCATGTCAGTAAAATCTGAATGGCCTTGTGGCCAGCCATTTGGTGCATCCTAGTGTGCCAATATATACATTTAATGGTAGAAACTGCTCACCCCTACCTTTCCTCCACCAATTTATGTACCATCCATCAATAAATCAGACAGTATCAAGTCAAATGTATATAGGGTTATGTATGAATCATGAACCAACACTAAACGGATCAAAAGAACAGAAAATAAAGTAAAGAACTAAATTTCACCATTCCTGCCAAAAACAATAAACAACCCAAACAAAAAAAAAAAAGGAAAGAAAATTTTCTTCTTCTTTTTTCTAATGCATTTTTTGCAGCCCATATGAATAAGAGACTTGCAACAGGTGGACATCACAAAATCGGAAGTTCAAGAAATGGCCATTCTCAACAAATCACAATAGTGATATGTTACATCAAGATTCTTACCAATGTAGCCCATGATACCCACCCATACACAACAGCCTATTTGTCTAAATTCAAGTCCAATAACTGGATCTTCTTTTCTTTCAAATCTCTGAATCATACCAACCAAGTTCTATTCATATTTAACTCTAAGCTCCGCCATTTTATAACCCTTTTGCGCTCGAAATTCTCCCATTAACTGCTAACATCACTCTCAGAACGAAACAATTGGACAGTAAAAAAAGTCTTCTTTCTGATCAGGATTGTAACTTGGCTTCAGTTTTACTTCAAACTATGATATGAAGGTAAATTTTGAACAATTAAGATTATAAAGAGTATAAAGTTTCATCTTAAAATGAAAATCATTTTCTGCTTTAGATTATAGGTCTAAGAGGTTGGGCCTTAGTGCGATGGCAAGTGCCTTGCACCAAAAGCAACAAGTGGCAGGTTTGAATACAAGAATTAGCCTCTCCAAAAAAATATTTAGGGATAAGTCTGCCTACCAATCTCCTCTCCCGTACCCTGCAAAAATGGGAGTTTTGTGCACTGCTTGGATATAAATAGTCTATGGTCAAGCAAATATTTTTATAAAAAAAATGGTGGAGGCGACTCTCTCTCTCTCATATATATCACTCTTAATGTTCCATTTACTCACACTTTTGGAGAAGCACAGTGTGTGTGTGTGTGTATATAATGCTCAATTTACTAACACTTTTAAGAAGCATTAAGCATAACACTGGGCATGCCAGCTACTGTACTAGGGACTTCACATAACTAGAAAACCCGCTGGTAATAAATACAAGAATTGATAATTTGATTTGAAAGACACACACATACGTATATGGTAAGAGATGGAAGTAGTTGGTTTACCTGGAGAGAGAGCTTGTGAGGCTTGAGTTGGGGAGACCCCAATGGGAGAAGAGAATGAGAATGAGAGAGATGGAGTTGGTGTTGCATTTGAAGTGGTGGAGATGATGATATGGTGGTTTGGAGAAGCATTTTTTTTTTTTTTTCCTTCTTCTGTTTGCTTTGTGAAATCTGAATTTGGAGACAACAACAGAAAGTCAGAAACCGAGAGATAGAGCCAATGAGGATTAGATAAGGCTGTGTTTGTTTTGGGTTTATTTTCATTTTTCAGTACTGCCCAAGTAGTCAAATTATCAGTGAAAAGAAAGCTGTAAAAACTAAAACTATAAACATTTTTTAATAGCCCTTTAATATTTTTTTTCGGTCCATTTTTCTCACCACTACCTTCCAAATTATTTGAAAGGAGCAATTTTCACTTTTAATGTATAAAATTTCCTATAAAAAAAATCTATAAACTATAAAATTAAGGAGTTTCTTAGAAACCATCTTCTATTTTGTTGTGAAACTTAATTTTGGATCATTTTCACCACTTATAATTTATAAGGTTAAAAATTGTAATTGGCTGTCCCATAATATGTAAATCAATTAAATGTTATATTATTATCTCATTATGTGTCTAATATTATTCAAAGTTATCATGGTTTTCGAGTGGAGTTGTGGTAGCATTTATGTTAGAACTCATTTTCCTCTTCCTTGTGTATTAAGAGAGTGTGTTGTGTGTAATATAATTTGTCTCACCCTCCCTTAAAAGTTACCATGACTTTTGAGTGGAGTTGTGGTATGCATCTGTGTTAGAACTCATTTCCTTCTCCCTTGTATGTGTGTGTTTGTTTCTAAAAAAAAAAAAAAAAAAGTAAAAAAACAAAACAAAAAAAACCCTAAAGTACAAATATTTAGCCTAGCCACTCAGCATTATGTTTAATATTCTTCTAACCTGTAGTTAAGATTTTTTTTTTTTTTTTTTTTGGAAAGAAAAAGAAGAGAAAAAAAGAAAAGAAAAGAAAAGAATGGTTTAGGTGGAACAAGACAGTAGCATGGCAGCACCCAAATCATAAAGTTTTAAACATTTAACTTAGATCCTAGAACTCTACTACTACAAGAGTTAGGCTTTTTTGTAATGTTACTTTGGTTAAGTAATGTATTTGAGCTTGGTGAGAGAATATAATTAAAGTGTGTGTGTTTAGCAGTTAGTTTGTTTCTCAAAAAAAAAAAAAACCTTCGATCCTAGACAATAAACAGCCAAAGTGTCAAACACAGTAATATTTTTTTTTTAAAAAAAAATAATAATAATAATAATAATAAAGATATGAACAAATTTGTGTGATTTCTTTTTAGCTGAACAAATTGATATCGTTACCACTTAGAAATATGTTATGTAAAAATGGTTGGGAGGAGCTGTCGACCACATAAATTCGTCAAATGAGCATTTTATTTTTTGAATTTTTTGAGCTAACTTTTAAATTTTGGAAGGAGACAAGAATATTTTTTTTCTTGCAAATTTTAAAATTTTATAATATATCTATATTATTATAAAAAATTATAAAAATATAATCATGGCCTCTTTGTCTATTTGTGGAGATGGTATTAAGTGTAATGAGGATACTTGTATCGCCTCTCACATAAGGAATGTGACACTCGTAACTCCAAGTTATGTGCCTAACAGTGCATTTCCTGATAAATCAATCTCTCTTGACTTAAAAATTAATACTTTGATTGTTGTTATTGTCAATGAATAAAATGAGGAAAGGACATCTCCAAAAAAAAAAAAAAAAAAAAAAAAGGAAGAGGAAAGGGAGGGACATTTATAGCCTTCCTGAACCCTTTTAGCAAGGCATAAATCCACAGTTTCTCATATTTGCAAGATTGACTTGAATTTGGCTTATTTGGATATTGCTAAACATTTTCTGTGGTTGTGCAGATACATTGTATTTTGTATGTGTGGCAAGCTACTTGATTATCCCTCTCAATAAGGTATTAAATGTGATAGTTAAATACTTAAATGTGAAGTTGAGTTTTGGTAGCCGTGCATATAACGTGTAGCAAGCAAGTTTTTCATGTACTCATAGTCACGGGAAATTATTGTATATTCCCAGAGTACCATAAATGCGTACTCCCTCCTCTCACATGAATGGTGAGTCCCACTAATTAAATTCATAGTGAGACTCACCATTCATATGAAAGGAGGGACTACGCATTTATGGTACTCCGAGAATACCTAATAATTTTCCCATAGTCATACATAACCATAACCCTATAAACATTTAATGATAGAAACTGCCGCCCCTAAAAGGATCAAAAGAAAAGATCACAAAATAATGTAAAGAATTAAATTGTTAGCGAAATTCACGATTTACTGTACTTCATTAGTAATTGGAAGGGTCAATAAAAATAAATAAATTAATTAAAAAAAAAAAAAAAAAATCAAGACTCACTATAAGTGGAATCCTAAAGTTTCTCTTTGAAAGAAGAGAAACATACCACTAAGCTGCGAGGCCTTAAATAATAATAAGATCCCGCTAAAGTGGCATTCTAAGTTTTAATTTCTTCAATACCTTAATTTGAATGCATAAGCTAAGACAATTTTCTTTAGTTGCCAGAAATGTTTTAAGTGAATTTGCATATACCACTTGAACGAAATAAAGAAAGCACCAAATGGGATATGTTTCAATTAAGATAACAATAACGATGATGAAGTTTGAACAGGGAAGATGATCCGCATAAGAAGTTTACACTATGACTGAACCAAAATGTCCCAGAAAGAAAAGAGAAAAAATATATCTTTAGTATCATGCCAAAGGGCAAGGGGTGAAGAGAATGAGGAAAACTTGGTCCAAGGTTAAGCTATTGACATCTTGTCATGTAAGAAACATTATAACCAAGAGAAAGCAATATATAAACCTGTAGTCCACTCAGATATAGTTCAGGGGAGGAAAAAAGATAAACAGATAAGCATCGAAAATTGCATTTGCAGGGATCGCCACATAGACATATTGATCAAATTTAAAGTTCCTGATTTCCAACAGCCTGCATTCAGAAATTGGAGCCCGTTTTAGCCAATCCAACATTGTCATAGTCTTTCAGAAATAAGAATGGTGCCTGACCGCATTGCAAGCCACCGTGCCCTGTGAAGTTTCTCTTATCCCCGCTGCATAAAGAACCCTATGAACCAGCAAAGAAGTAAATAATTAAAATAAACAATTGGTTGCCACTGGGGAGAAAAAAATAGAGCGAAAGCATTACTAAAAAAAGCGTAGCCATACCTGCAGTAAAATCTGCACATGGAACATCAAATTTTAATAACCTGTTTAGCCCTCTTCATTTTTGAGCTACTACAGCTCTCTGCTAGAATATGGTAGTTCACTTGAATTGTCAGTTTAATGTCTCTAATGCTCTTGGTTATCAAGCATACTAATTCTTCATCTAGAGATATCCTACAAAATCGACAATGACGTTAGTCTACTAGAGCATTTTATAGTGCTAATCAAATAAACCCTGTCAATGGTTTATTCCCTCGGCCTCTTCTGATATCTTTATCCCTCCATTTCTGAATAAAATTACTCCATAACATAACAAAGTAACAGACCATGACTTGCTTGTTGAAGAGAACAAACGTAAGGCAATGTGACTATTTTAGCCAGATTGATCAAATAAAAGTTGCAAATTTACTTTCAAATTGCAGATATAACTTAATAATAGCCATCAAAGAATGGAGAAATTATTTTTCTATGAATAAAAACCATGAACATCATATCAAATTATAGTAAGGTTCTAAATATGCTTTATGCTAGGTATCTTCTAAACTAAGGCCAGATGTCAATTAACATGAATATGAGAGAAATAATGAATTTACAAGAAAGGCAATTACATAGGTTTACACTCCAGATATTTCTTTGAAGATATCTATGCTAAACTAGGACCCCTATATATATAAAGTCTTTTCAGCAAAGATTTAATTATTTTAGCAGAAACTAAGGATCTATTAGTTAAACTTAGCTCCGTACTAAAGAAACATTTTTAAAAGATTAATTTCATTGCCATCTAACATCAATATTTGTGCATTTTAAAGTGAATTTTTCTGAGGAAAATCAAGTTGAATAAATTTATTTTGAAAGTAATGTCATTATGGCTAATCATCTATCTCCATCCTCCATTTGACAAAATTATGGTTGCACAGTTTGTTCATAATTTCTTTTTTCTATTTTTTAAATATTTGAGACTGGTGGGGGTGTCTTGATGTCAGATGCTGTATAATGGCCATAATCATTGGGCTTTAATATGTAGGTATTTTGAACACTGCTGACAAAAAGTTTTGCATCCTACAATTGTCTGAGTTAAATCAGACACTTGTCTCATTAAAATTATCTGAGACCTTATATCATAATAAAATTATTTGTTGCACTTCTAGAACTTTTCTCTTTTTGTGAGTGCTAACATCTGAAAAAGTTGAAGTCAAACATTTGATAATCTCCCAATTTCTACTCCAACAACAGAATAGGCACCTAATATGAAATTTCTTGTGAATTTTTTTCTAAAATTTCAAGTTTTTTTTTTTTTGATAAGTTATGCCTCAAATTTTAAACATCCCGTCAGACAGAAATGTAGAACATAAGAATGAGATGTGAAAGCTATGTCACTATATTAACTTGCCATTTTTATGCATGAGTTATGCATGAATTTCATCCAAATGTTATTGTAAAAATCATAGTGTAGGGATTTGATTTGAGCAGATTAGCCTTTAATAGGTTCCTATTCAACCCCATAAATAATTTGCACAAAAGCCATTTAGAGTTCAATCCAAGAGGGTAGCTACCATTGGATGGTGTTAGAGCCTCAAACATTTACATTCATTGCTGTTTTGATTCTTTAATGCAAAAACTTCGTGTAAAAATTCCAGCCCTAGGAGACTGAGTGCTCGTTTGGTAATGCAGTTTCAAACTGCACTTTTTCAAAGTATTAACTTTTAAACTTCATTTTTTCTATGTACAGCTTTATCAAACGACTGCATTTTCAAAAAGCAGAAAATAAGCCATATCACACGGGCACTTAAAATACTCCGAGAGTATTCAATTCAATCCCCAAAAGAAGTCTAGTCTTAACTCATTCTTTAAAAAGATGAGAGAAATCACCTGTTGGGTTTTAGCCATTTGAAAAATAAGATCCATGAGATTGATGTGTGAGCTTCTTAGTTCCTTCCAACAATTTGAAGAAATTATATAGAGTAGTTGAATCATTGTGTGTTTCTCTCTTAACCAACCACTCCTCTTTAAGTTGAACATCAACATCCCTGTATGACAGTGATTTCAGGAATGAAGAACTAGGGATGATTGAAGAAACTCAAAATTGATCAAAGAAAAGAAAAAAAGAAAAAAAAGAAGGGAACTCTGATTGAAGAATTTTCTATGGCAAACCCTTCACCAGGAAAAGAGTCCCTCACTAAGCAAAAAGAAAAGGGAAAAGTAAAAATAAAAAAGGAAATGCTTTACCTCCTCAAGGCAAGAACCTTGTAATTCCTCCGCAGGTAATCAGCGTACTTTGTAAGGGCATCTTGAGCATACTGTCGTCCTACAGTTCTCACTGCAGCAGCATTTAGTAAATTTTCCAATGAACCATGCTTTTTTAAAAGCTTTAGGGCAGTCTTTCGACCAAATCCAGGGGCCACATGTTGGATCCCAGGAACACCATCAACATCATCACCCACAATGCATCCTACACAAAAACAGCAGTGGTTAGATAATGAAGAGAAAATAAAACACATTATAGCCAGTGGTATATTTGTTCTTTGATCACATGGTGGTAGTATTTAAATAGTGAAGACAGTTTGGAAAGAGAAAGAATGTACAAATCTAATCGTCTTCTTGTTTGTCCTTGTTTCTATTATACTTTTTCTCAATACAACCATAGAGAATCCTAAGCCTTAGTATCAATTAGATCAACTCTCTCAATTTGACCTTACCCCATAAAAATTCAATGTCATGATTCAATCTCTGGATTTCACTTTAATATAGGACAAGACAAAAGTAGTGCAGAAAAGAAATATATGAAACTATCATTTTGTTGCTATAAAAACTGACACCACATGCATATATCACTGTTAAGATTTAGCATTGGCAATTTCTGTTTGAAGAATTGTAGGTGAAATCAAGTTTTGGGAGCTGTTTGAAGAATTGTAGGATGAAGAATTTCACTCAAGCGAAACATTAGAGCAACCTGAACATTCGCCTCACATGTATCGTACTTCTAATTCTATTTGTAAAACTTTTTGTGCTGGCTTTTTAAACTACCTATAAATACCATTTAATGCACAAATTTTCATGCTAAGAAGGCCGCCATATCATTGAGAACCTTGAAAGCCTTCCCTTGTGTCTTGAAAAAGAAAAAAAAAAACTTTGTTCTTATTCTTTTTTTTGATAAGTAATAAGACTTATATTCATCATGAAAGAACAAAAACAACAAATACAGGTGTTCATGATGGTGAACACAAAAAACAGCAAAACAAAAACAACAGAAAAAAGAAAAAGAAGGGCAGCTTAAGGGGCACTTCTAAGGGAAGAAAGAAACTCCAAAGTAGAAGAACAGTTTGAAGAACCCCAGCACCTAGCCCATTCAAAAAGAGTATTTTGGCTGAGAGCTTGTAACTGATCAAGCGTTCTCTCCAGAGCCTCAAAAGAGCGCCGGTTTCTTTCCAACCAAACAACCCACATCAAACAGCCAGGAACCATATTCCATATGTCCGAAGAAAATTTCCCCAACCAATTACTCCAACAAGACAATAAACTCTCCACAGAACCTGGCATGACCCATTGGATCCCAAAAGCTTGTAACATATGCACCCACAAAGAATAAGCTACAGGACAGTGAATGAGAAGATGGTCCACAGATTCCGCAGAAACGCAGCACATACAGCACCTATTTGCCAAAGGGAGGCCCCGAAGCATCAAATTATCCAAGGTAAGAATCTGACCATGAGCAGCGGTCCACAAGAAGAAAGCCACCCTCTTAGGAACCTTGACTTTCCAAATCCCCTTCCATTGACCTGAAAAAAAAAATTATATATAATAATTTAAAATTTTATGTTTGTCTAGCTTTCAAAAAGAATTTGGGAACACTTTTAGTTTTTTTTATGCTAATAAAATTAAACTTTGCTCCATAATTTATTATACTTAACAATATATTGGGGCTTTCAAGCAAAAAGAAAAAGACCAAAAAAAATTTTGAACTAAAATCTGAAAAAAAAAAAAAAAATATTACTATAACATAGCAAGTACAAAATGATGAATACCAAATTGCATCTCATACTTACTAAGGCTCAAATCACAGCACGGATTGCAATCATATTGAGCTATGTAGTGCTTTAGGGTGTAAAAGGACCACCGGTCTAACTCTGCCAAAGGCATAACAATTTGGACATCTTCTGAAATCAATTGCTTAAAATCTTTATCAGGAGAGGCAATTACCACCCGATAGCCCCGTTGTAGAACTTGTCCTGCAAGTGTAGCTACAACATCATCTGCTTCATAGCCCTCAAGTTTTATGATCTGTGCGAATATGCCCTCAATAATGAAAATGTTGTACTACAGCATATATCCAAAAAAATTCTTATCCAAGTTTTTTTTTCTAGAAAAATATTTTCAATGATAAAAAGAGGATATTCAAGTGCTTCTGGACTGTTGTGTCCAATTGATTGACTATTATAAGTGTAAGACAATTATAATATGAGAAAAGCTTATTTAGCCACAGAAAATGTGCAGTCTACCTACAATCCAAAAACATCACATTGACCACCATTGTCATTAACTAAAAATCCTTTACAAGCACATTGTTTAAGAAGTTATTGAAGCATAATGCTTTTTCTTTTTATTGGTAAGTTAAACACACACCCAGTAGGTGTTGAAGCCATGGCCTCATCCTCTTCCTTACTCTTACAAGGGGAAGAGGTGCCATTTGAGCTAAAGCTCATTGGAAGTTATTAAAGTATAATACAATTGATGAACACTTCTTACCATACAAGCTGCTTTAGATTCATTAGAATCTTAAGAGTTCTTTGTAAAAAAGTAATAATTATTATTGATGAAGAGGAGGAAACCCATGTACACAAGGAATGTAAAGAAAGTACTCCTAAAGAATTGCATTGTATAAGAATTACTATCAAGCATATTCATAAAATATAGAAAGCATGAAAAGATCATAGTCATAATCTCACCGGCACATTGCATTTTCTAAAAACATCCATGATGACTCCATGCGACTTTCCAACATGACCCCTTGAAAATCTTTGTGAAGCTGGTAATTGTCTTAAGAATTTCATCCTGTGTGCTTTATATGAAGGTAATAACTGTCGGCGATGCTCACTACCGCCCTCCCCATCAAGAACCTGCAAAACGATATTTTAGTAATTAGAGATTCAAATACATAACCATTCTTTCTTTTCTTTTCTTTTTTTGTCTTTTTGGGTCGGAAAATCTATCACCATTTCTAAAAATAGCCATTATGCTACACCATAATTTCTTTTTGCAATCAAACTATCCTAACTTTAAATTAACTGAGAAAATCAAAAACCTTCAAAAGAGGAAAATTCAAATTTGAAAAATGGAACTCAACAACTATCTCATGTAACAGTTTTGAGCCAGTAAGCAGGATATAGACTTCTTTACCAACACCCCTACTCAAGGATACAAGTACATCAACAGGCATGCCCTACAAAAGGGGGGAGAGAAAAAAAAAAACAAAAAAACAAAAAAAAAAAAACTTTACACTGACAATTCAGCAGCATCCCTATAACTATAACAGAGAGCATATGAATGAGAACTCTAGAAACATGCTTACATTTTTGAGGTAAGCCAGGCAATTGAATAATCAACAGAAAACAGAAGAGTTTTATACACTTGGCAATGGGAACTAATAATCTCATCCTGATAAGGTGATATTATATACAACTGTAGGTTGTAATATGTGTGAGTAATCTTACTTGGGAACTAAAAGAATGAAAAAAAAAAAAAAAAATGAAGATAAAACCAAAGCTTAGTGGCTAGCTAGAGCGAGGCCACAATGCAAGCAACAATGTGATTGACAAACAGAGTGCATCAAATGGCAAACACAATGCTTCAACCAGCAAACAGAAAGGCTATATTGGCAATTGGCGAAATCCGCTTGAAGACGAGCAGAGTATAAATGAGGATGAATGAGTACGAGCAAGGTCAGACGGATGCTCGGTCAATACTCGCTTGACATCAGCTTGAGTGAGATCATATAGATAAGTCAATCTTGCTCGAGCAGGAAAGTTACAGAATGCCCAGATTTTACAGTAAAAAAAGAGGAAATGAGACATTTTGCCTCTAACGACTATTAACAGGTCATGGCACGAATTTTTGGGCTTGTACAAACCAAAGTGACTTCCAAAGGTAACTTTTCAATGCTATTCTTCATTGTCTATAAATATAGCTTTCATATTAAGCCTTTTACAAATTTTTATACAATTAGAGAAATTCACACAATTCTCCAAGATTTCCACTTGAAGAATTCTGGCTTAGTTGTATCTAGAGACAAACTTGCTAGTTGCTAGTAACCCTTTAGAAAACTTTTGTGTGGGGACAAATGTTGTCATAAACATAGCGATTTCATTCGTGCCTCTAAACCATTATTTTCTTTCATTTGTACCCAACATTGCATTCTAGAAAATACCTTGTTTGGGTGGAGTAATTTGTTCTTAGTTCTTACTCTACATCATATTTCATGACTTTTTCACTTTAGAAACAAAAGGGACTAAGGTTTTGCAAAATGGGTCATGGGGTGCAGTTGAATTATGATAGTTAGACTCCTAAGAACTGAGCAATGAAATAGTTTTTGACTAGCAAATAAAGACTTTGCTTTTGCTCTATGTACCATATTATGCAATTCACTATGAAGGCATATTAAACCAAAAGAAAGTAAGAGACACAGAGAGAGCTTACAGCAATGACAGGATCGCTATGGCTGACTTGAGAGAAGAAAAGAGAGACCCAGTGACCAAAAGAACGTAAACTTGGTGTGCTTCCCACATAACAAAGAGGATTAACATCCAAGAAAAACACCCTTTTCTTCTTTGCGTCGTTTTCTGGCACCAATTGCTCACAAGCTGTTGAATTCAAAGACCCAGAACCAGAAATGGAAGCAGAAGCAGAAGCAGTGATAGCACCAAGCTTCACTGCTTGTGTTTTCCAAGTTTTGTTCGTTTTTGTTTCGAATTTGGGACTCCTACATGAGAAAGAGAGTGAAATGGGTGATGGGGTGGGAGAGAGACGAGGCTGAATGTGAACGTGGGTACACACCGCAATTTGTACCATCATCTTCAAACGCCACCGAATGAGAAAGAAATGTTCTTCTTCAACGGAGAGTAGCAAAAAAAATTTTGGCTGATTTTTTTCTAGTCCTTCAAGTTTAAAGGGATAGCTTTTTATTATTCCTAAAATAAAAATGAACTAGTTAAAATGTTGAATAGAACATATAATTTAACTTTTAATGAGATATTATTCCTTAAAAAGAAAAAAAAAATTGAAAGATTGATATATAACTTTTAGAAAACACTTTTAACAAAACATCAATAACTCTTCTTCTCTTATAATTCATAGATTGATTAAAAACCTATCTTCATTACTATTTACAATTCTATATCTAATGAAACTCGACCTTTTTGCTAAATATTTTGTTTTTACAAAAAAAAATTGTCCAAATTTATTTAGTTATGTAGCACTTTTTGAAACTCGAGTTTGACGTAATGCTTGAAATTTTTTATTATTATGTAACATTTTTACAAACTTGCAGACACACTTTAGTTTCTTTGACTTTTTGGACTATCATAACAAAAAGATAAATGTAATAGAGAAAACATTATCATGGACGAAGACAAAAAATCATGGAAAGGTGTACCAAACTTATCCACCCTTTGAGTCAGTTATATTGAATCAAAGTAGTGGAGTCCAAGTTTTGGCTACTCTTATTAAAAGACCTAGTCTAAGTGATGATAATAAGAATCTAGATAGCATAATCCAACAGAATAATTACACTAATATATATCTAAAATCAATTGGTCAAAAGCTACAAGACATAGAAGACAAAATAACACCCCCTTCCACCTCCATAAAAAAGGAAAATGAATCTAACACCCCTCTGTTTATCCCTCACCTTAGATCACCTTTAAAGAGACCCATGACAAATAATCTACTTAATGAAATAAATAAGAAGTTAGATTTAATGAAACTAGAATCACAAAAAGACATGGAGTCACTAAAAAACAAAGATATGAAGTTAAATACAATAGGAAGAACTGAGTCTTCAGAAGTTGAAGAATCAGAAGACAATCAACTAACAGACTTGACAGATTCATCAGACATAGATAATTTAGAATCACAATTTACAGATAAATTACAAATTAATAAATTAACTTTAGGATTCTCATCGCAAGATCGCAAAAAAGGAAGAATTGATGATATATACCCCAAAAAGAATTGGTATCCTAAACCTACTCCCCCTGATTTACAATTTGAAGAAAGACATACTTTTGTTAATTCGTCTTATTCGCCAAATTTGATATATGAATGGAATATTGATGGAATGTCAGAATATGAAATAATAAACCTTTTACATTAAATGACTTTGCTCACTAATGTTTATAAGAATCATGGAAAATCAGACCACCAAATAGCCCATTTAATTATCACTAGTTTTACTGGCCAATTGAAAGGTTAGGAAGATCACTATTTAAATAATGATGACAAAAACAAAATATTGACAGCTGTTAAAAGAGAAATTGATGGAAGTGTTATAATGACAGATAGACAGTCTTCACAAGATGCAATTAATACTTTAATTTTTACTATAACTAAACATTTTGTTGGAGATCATAATCAATATAAAGAAAGAGTTTCAGACGTTTTAATTAATTTAAGATGTCCACAACTTTCAGACTTTAGATGGTATAAAGATGTTTTTATTTCAAAAGTATTAAGCAGAAATGACTGTCAACTATCTTACTGGAAAGAAAAATTTATTCCTGGTTTACCTTATTTTTTTGCTCAAAAAGTTAGACTTGACATAGCCAATAATGATGGAACTATAGACTATCCTAGCTTAACTTATGGTGATATAATATCTTCAATCAATAAAACAGGTCTATGGTTATGTAATGATCTAAGACTAAAAAATCAGATAGAAAAAGAAAAAAGATATGCTAAAAAGGAGCTAGGAACTTTTTGTGAACAATATGGCTTTGATCCGTTAATTGCTCCTTCTAGGAAAAGAAGGAAAGAAAAGAAAGATGTTGATAGATATAAAAACAATAATAGAAGATACAATAAAAATATATTTAAAGATAAGAAAGAAGAGTCTAAAAGAAAGAAACTTGATAGACACAGAGAAAATGACATTGTTTGTTTCAAATGTGATAAAAAAGGACATACTAGTAAAATATTGTAACATTCAAAGAAATATAAATAAACTTGACATATTAGGAAAGTTAAAGGATAAATTGATGAATATACTGACAGATAGTGATGAAACAGATAATTAAATTCACCAGATAGATAATTGATGAAACAGATAATGAAATTCACCAGATAGATAATTGTGATATCGCTTCATCATCGACAGATATTTCTTCAAATAGTGAAAAAGGTTAAATTATGTAATTGCAATAATCCTGATAATTGTTATTGTAAAAGAAAACTAAAAATAAGTGTTTTAACAAAAAAGATATAATAATGGATTTAATAGACAGGCTTCCGGATTTACAGTCCAAGAAAGAATATTTGTCTAAACTAAAAGAATCTTTAATTCAAACTAACAAATTTGAAAGATTATAAGTCAACCTATAATTTTGCAGAAATTACTGACAAATTTAAACCCAATAAACCTGTAACAATGACAGATTTACAGATATATATTAATAATCTAAGAAAAGAATTGAAAGAATTAAAATCAGAAAATTTCATTTTAAAAGACATGACTGAGCAGATAGTTGCACAAGTAATTAGTATAAAGAATAGAATTAAATATTGTAATGAACCCTTGACAGACTCCTCTCTTCCTGACAGACATGATTATACTGAAAAAAGTTCTTATAAAGATGAATTTTTAAATATAATCAATAGAATGATATTCTAGAAATGGTATACTGAAATAACTTTGGTTGTTCATAAAGAATTTTTGTTAACAGTTGTTGCACTTGTTGATTCAGGTGCTGACATGAATTGCATATAGGAAGGATTAATACCTTCCAAATATTATGACTCAACAACAGACAGATTAACTCAGGCTAATGGTGATAGACTAAAAATAAGTAATAAATTGACAAAGACATACATATATAATAATGGAATCAATTTTAGAACACCTTTCTTCTTAATAGACAAATTGTCCTCTAAAGTTATTCTAGGAAATCCTTTTTTGGCTTTACTTTATCCTTTTTCTACGATAGACAATGGAATATATACTCAAATTTTTGAGACAGAAATATTCTTTAAGTTTATCCTACCCCCAGTCCCCAAAGATATACATTTGTTAAAAGAAATCTCCATATCTAAAGGTATGAGTACTGACAGAATTGTACCAGCAACAGATTCTATAACTACTATAGACCCATGGCAGATGATGTTATAAACTCTACCCAATAACACTTAAGTACATACATATTATTTTCAAAAAGAAATATATATCTCTTTTGAAAAAAAAAAATTTATTTAAAGTTTGTTTTCAAAAAGATTTTATGTTAACCAAAAGATTTTGCTCAATTTAACAAAGTCTTTCTCAGATCTTCTCCAAAATATTTAAGTCTCTCTCAGAAATAGACAGCCTTCTGATAGAACCCTTTGAAAAAACTCCCTCAGTAGCATTTGAAGCTACACTGTCCAAGTTTGATCATCAATTGCATGAAGGCCTCCAGCTAAGGCATACTTGCATTATATTAATTTGTTAATTTTAAAATTAACGGTCAATTGCCTGGCAAGCAAGATAGCCATCCTAGAGCTAAAATCTCAGACCGAATTTTTCCAAAACAGAAATTTTCAATGAAGATTTCAGACAGAGCATGAAGGCGTCTCAATAGAGGCAACATCCCTTCAGAATACAAGGTCAGTAATGACGGTGTATTCAAGTGGTGATTATCAAAAAGGCTAGACATAATGACAGAATAGCAAATATAGCTACCATCAGACAGAATTGAGAAAGAAAATTATGATAGATTATTATTCATTAATACGCTTCCAGGCGGACTATCCAGACAGATCCAGAAAGATTAGACAGCTATAAAAGACCACTATTCACCAGCACGTGTGAATAGCTTCTAGACAGACCATCCAGTCCTGAAAGATTAGAAAGATATTTTTGATAGATTACTATTCATCTGCATGCGAGAATAGTACCCTAACAGATTCCTAGACAGATTCGTCAGAAGTCACTTTATGAAAGACTACTGTTCATCAATAGTATTTTCCCCAATATTCTACAAGTTTCCACCGACAGAATAACTTAAGCTAACTTTACTAACTCAGGTTACTTTTGAAAACTTACCATGGTTTATCTCATCTATAAAAAGACAGACTTCGAAGACAGAAGACAAGTTCAAATTTAGAGGTTTTGGTTCTAGAAAGAAGATAGCCCTCTCTCCCTTAGAAAGACTCTTGTAATCCTGTAACCCTTCCCTTCAGATAGAATCTTGTAACCTTTCAGTTTCAAAGATAGATTTTACTTTGTAATCTTGTAACTCTTCAAATAGAGTTTTATTTTCAAAGCTTGTATCAAAGACAAACGTTTTCAGTTTTAATCAAAGACAGAAGTTTTTATTCAAGTAAGATTTTACTAGTTTCTGTTTTCATATTCCATATTCTTTTTAACTTATTTTGAATATATCTATTTTGCTATTTTTTTCTTTATTATCTATTTTATCATTGTTTATGCTTCCATATTACTGTTGTGCTCTCTCCTGGGTATGTTTTGGTATCATTGCGGGATCACACAAAGTAAAATAGAGCAATTATTCTATTTCCAAGCAATTAGCTTTTTCTCCTTTTCCACATTTCGTAACATGGTGTCCATATTTCCTACACTTAATACAAGCAATAGGTATGTCTATAGAATCTTTCAATTTTAGTAAATAGCATTTTTTATCTTTTAGGTGATTAGGTAGATTATCTATCAATTTCATTATTATGTCTTTTTGTTTCCTTTTTGTTTTATTGACTTTGAGTGGGTTGGTTGATTTAGTTCTTCCTTTTTCGTTACTTAGTCTATCTCTTTTTGCTTAACGTCAAACATTTCCATTAATTCATTTATTACATCTTTCTCAAACTCTAATTTACTGATTTGTTTAACAATTTTATTATGTCTATCACATTGTTTCTTAGTATGTCCATATTGTTTACATTTATGACAAATAGTATTTCCAGTGTGTTTGTTATTTTTCTCATTATCTGATGACTCAGTGGTATTTAAAACTATTATGTCTCTTTTTCTGTCTTATATCTAAAGGTGAATTTAAAATTTCTATCTTTTTAGTTAATTCTACTAAACTATTATTTGGTGTCTTTGTCATAGATCTTTCAATTGTTTTTAGTCTTTCATCAATTTTTCCCTTTAAACTATCATTTTTCTTAGAACTATTATTTGTCCATCCTTTGTTGACTAGTTCTACTAGAGTACTCCTTTGTCTTTCTCTTTCTATATCTCATTTCTTACGTATAGCTTCTATCTTTACAATTGTATCATTTTGCCTTTCAATCTTTTCTAACATCTCTTTTACTATGCATTTTCTTATCATTCCTTTTTCTTTGTCTTCATCAATTATGTCTAGGTTCTTCTTTTGTATTGTTTCTATAGCACTAGGATTCTTTCCTTTGTCTTCTATACGTGTTGTTCTTTCCATTATTAGGCCATCTTTCTTATTATTACTCTTTTGTCTTTCTATATCATATTCTTCTTGCATTTTCTATAGAAACTACTTTCTTTCCCTACTTCTATCATTCCTAACTTCTTTTGCACTATGTGACTACCTTCTTTACTATCTGCCAGAGTTGTTTTTAGTGTCTTTACGTCATTTCTTTCATCAATTGTCTCTATTAGGCTATCTTTTTAATTTACTAATTTTTTATATCTAGGCTATCTTTTTTACTTTTTTTTTTATATCTATCATGTTTATAGATATGTCAATACTTACTAAGTTATTCTTTTGTCTATTATGCCAATTATCTATCATGGTTTTTGCTAAAGGTGATCTATGATGAGGTTCAAATTCTCTTTCTTTTTCTAACTTTGAATTTAAAGCTTTCATTCTTTCTAGTAAGCCCAAAAAACTATCGTTTTTCCTTTCTACTTTAGTGTTTGTTATGGATCTTTCCACAGTTTCTAAAGATTCTAATTTTTTATTAATCCTGTCTAACAAACTATTATTGTGTCTATCAGTCTATCGGTTGATTTTATCTCCTGTTACTGTACTCCAATTATTTGTGCTATTATTATAGTTATAATCATCTATATCACTATTAGAATTAGAATTTGTATCATCATAATTCATATTACTATTTAACCAATTATTGTCTATATCTCTTATGCTATAACCTTCATCATAATCTATATCATCATAGTCCATGTTTCTAATTAGTGTGTGCCTAGCCTAAGTGTGAACAAGCAAACAGATGATGAACTGATAAACGTATTTATTCTATTTCCAAGCAATTAATAATTACTGGCGAAATAGATATTACTACTATAGCCACTACTTGCTCCTTGATAGCGTTGGTCAGCCTCAGACTCATTGGCAAACTATAGTTTCGCGTTGGTCAGCCCGTTTTGTTAGCCGACGGATAGGCGTTGTTTGGGTGGTCCTGCAATGAAGTTTCCCGAGGAGGTGGTCCCAATAGTAGGGATACCAGTGGTTAGTAATAGTTCTACTAGTAATTATTAATTGTTTGGAAATAGAATAAATACGTTTATCAGTTCATCATCTGTTTGCTTGTTCACACTTAGGCTAGGCACACACTAATTAGAAACATGGACTATGATGATATAGATTATGATGAAGGTTATAGCATAAGAGATATAGACAATAATTGGTTAATACTAAAAATTACAATTTTTTACAAAGAAAAACATTGAAATATTGGAGGAAACTAATAACAAGTTAGCGATGTTTATGTCAATACAATTTCAAAATTTACCACATCTTACGAGAACTCAACTAGTATACATATATAGAGAGTGAAACACCTACCGTGTACTTTTTTGACAGTGCAAGGAATAAAGAGTTTTGAGAAAATTTTATCTCACGAGAGTAAGCTTGTATTTCTTATAACTAAATATTAAAATTAGTATATGTACAAGATGCTAGAATTACGTTTTATAATTATAGAATAAAAATGAAATGCAAGAAGCAATTATGCAGTGTATAGCTAGACTTTCCAAGAATACAAAACCATATATTATGGTTTATGATAATTTTGATGAGTAATATCATCTACTGATTCGGTGCTACTGTAATCATGATGATTGATATCCTCAACTGATTTGGTGCTGCTAGAATTATGACGAGTGATTTTCTCAACTAATTTGATCACACTATTAAGGGAATCATAAAAGATATTTGTTAAATACTTGTTAAACTTTGAAACTATTAGATATGGATTAGTATAAGGTTAATCTTGTAGTCCATTATTGAGGCCCACATTTAAGTATTACAATCATGATCAAATTGGAACATGTTACTATTTGTAGCATGAATTATATAATAGCCTATTCCTCCACCATGGAATTTTGTTGCAATAATTCATCATTGTGGAGGAATAGGTTATTACATAAATGACAACTTAGTTGCCAAAATCAGATATAAATAAATGTCTCTCTTTCCTATTGTTTAATCTATATAAATAAATAAATAAATAAACTTTTTCTTTCCTTTGATGAGGAAGGAGTAATCATTTCCTATGAGGTAATTTTCTTAGTGCTCTTTCTCTTCTATGGTTTTATTACTTATATGATTTTTTTTAAGAAAATATTACTTATATAATTTGGTTGTTGTATATGACTTTGATTTATTTGTAAGAAAAAAAAATGGAAGCGCCTCTAATGCTCTGTTTGTTTCAATGGAAAATCTTGTATAAAGATAATTTTCCATGTTTTTCGGTGTTTGATAGCATAAAAAAAGATGAGTCAAAGGAAAACTATATTTGGTCAACATAAAAAGTATGGCTTATTTTTAGAGATTGCTTTCCATTAATTTTTTTTGGAAAACAACTCTATCTCACAGTAAGCTAAATAAGGGAAGTTAGGAGGTTATTTTTTAACTCATTTAAAGTTATTACCAAACATTGGAAAATGAGATAGTTTTATAGAAAATGTTTCTTGGAAAACGATTCATTTTCTAGAAAACATCGTTGCTGAAACAAACAAAGCGTAAGCACGCGCGTAAGTGTGAGCTTATAGGCTAGTATAGTATATGAATATTTCTTTGCTTCATAGTTACTAAAAGGGGTTTTCTTTTTTGGAAAAAGAATATTATTTTATTATTAATTTTTCAAAGTAGCACTATGGAAAAATTATTAAGAGGAATAGTCCCTCTTTTGAAATCAAGATTTTAAGTATTGAAATTTCAAAATTTACACTAAAATCATGTTTTGAAAATACAACTTTATTGTAAAAACATTTTACATTGAAATTGTGTTTTGGAAACACGATTTGAAATTTTATTTGCTTATAAATGTGATTTTAAAAGAGTGACTATTCTCCAAATTAATTTCCTCATAGCTCTACTTTTAATAATTATAAATAAAATATTATTATTTTTCCAAAAATACTTTACTAAAAAAATTAATTTTATTTCAGTAGGGACTAAAATGGACCACTTTTCAACTTTTTTAGAGATTTTAAACAACCCTTTTAAGTTGTTTAGGAACTAAAGGCGATCAATTTAAACATTAGAGATTCAAATTGCTCGTGGATTAAAATTAGGGACCAATTCCTGATTTTTTTAAGTTAGACTCAAGATTACCTGGTATAGCATTTATTGATGTTATGTCATTCAATCTTTTTACTAGACGTATTTTTTAATAAATTTATCGTTGCGCATCATTGTCTCCTAACATGTATCATGCATACAAAATATCAGGAACTTAAGAGATTAATAATTCTATTCCAAAAAAAAATTGGATTAATAACCATCTTCCAAAAAAGAAGAAGATTAATAAGTCTCTTTCAAAACATCATATGAAGTAATGATGTGTTAGTTTTTAGTTTGGCCACGTTATCTAAGAGAATAAAAACGATCACTTTAAACTTCACAAACTAAAATTGCTTATACGCTAAATTTTAGGACCAACAGTATATTTAAATTCAAAAGTCTTGCAACTCAAGGTTCAAATTGCCTCCCAACTTTTGAATTATTAAAAGAAAAATGGTATCTAAGCCTAAAATAATATATGAGCTATAAAGTAAACTAGCCTCATGACATGCGCTCTGCATGTGTGATGAGACACTTTTTTTTTTTAGTTTAATGTCATAATTTTTCAATTTGAATTTGTCTATTGTTAGTGAGGTTACACAAGAAGATATTTTTAAGAAACTAAAATTTTAGAATTTTGAAAAAAATGAGTAAACTGCTAGTTTTAGTGTGTGCTAATTTTTAGGGAAAAATGTATTAAAGGTGTGTGAGATATATTTATATGAGAAATGCTATATCCATAACATTTTCACAAAAAATTCTAAATAGTAGGTTGTTATTGGTTGTTATGAGTGAGCAAAAAAAGTAATTTAAGTTGTGAATTTAGATTTGAACCAATAACAACTTACCACATGTGATTTGTTATGAAAATATTGTGGACGTAGCACTTCTCTATCTATATAGAGAATATGTGCTAATTTTTAGGAAAAAAAGTTTCTCTAGTAATTTTTTGTTTTTGAATTTTGTTGAATTACAATTTTAATAATTTTTTTTAGGAATAATGATTATCTAATTAGATTAGGGGTATTTTTGGCATTTTTTGAAGTCATAACTAACTTTATAAATTCTCTTAATATATAGAGAAGAGATAACATCCGTTTGACACGAATTTTGACATACATGTTAACAAGTTTGTATTTGTCTAGAAAGTTATAGAGAGATTTATCAGGTAGTTTTATTTATTTATTTATAATTTTGTTGAATTACGTGGGATTGGAAGTTTTTTTTTGTTTTTTTAGAAATAGGTGAGAGTGGAAAGTTATAGGGAGATTTGTGTGTTTGAATTTTGTTAAATTATGGATGTAACCTCATTTTTGAAATAGGTGAGAAGTTTGTATTTGTCTAGAACTTTAGTGAGAAGTTATAGGGAGATTTAGTTTTTTTTTTTTTTTTTTTGAATTTTGTTAAATTACGATTTTAACCTTATTTTTATTTTTTTAGGAATAAAGATTATCTAATTAGGTTAAGTGTATTAACGATATTATCTCTATATTCTCTATTAAAAAAATACCTCTAATCTAATTAGATAGTTTTTATTTAAATAATAATAATGAGGTTAAAACAGTAATTTAACAAAATAAAAAAAAAATTCTCCATATAACTTCTCACTAAAGTTCTAGTCCTAGACAAATACAACCTTCTCTCACATAAATAACAAAAAAAAAAAAAAAATACAACCTTCTCACCTATTTCAAAAATATTGGTGTAACAATTTTTTTTTTTTTTTTTTGATGGGGCGGGCGATGTAACAAATTGTAAATCATACTTTGGAGTTAAATTCATAAATTTTGAAATTATATTAATTAAAGGGAAAGTGAGTAGCAGTTATTTTTGGGTCGGGGTGTGGGTAGGACCCAGGGAAACCAAACAAAACCAAACATAAGTACATAACACCGGTTGAGGTGGTTGAGACTCGAGACTTGAGAACTCCGCCCTCTTTCGATGCATTCGAGAAAACCATCCCAAACTCTCAATCCAACATAACATAACATAACAATAACAACAGATCAACTCTCTCATTCACTAACAGACTCCCATTTCTCTTCGCTCTCCAATACACTAAACCCATACAGCAATACACACACTGAAGAAGAAGAAATAGTTACCAAACTCTGAATCCTCAAATGGCTCATCTTCTCAACACTTCCTTCATTCCTTCTTCTTCTCCTACTCTTCGCCCTCGAAACCCAACAATTCTCATCCAAACCCGCAGAGCTCCCACCCGAATTGTCGCCAAGATCCGAGAGATCTTCATGCCTGCGTTGAGCTCCACCATGACTGAGGGAAAGATCGTCTCCTGGATGAAGTCTGAAGGCGACAAGCTCTCCAAGGGCGAGAGCGTGGTGGTTGTCGAGTCCGATAAGGCTGACATGGACGTCGAGACCTTCTACGACGGTTACTTGGCCGCCATTATGGTCGAGGAAGGCGGCGTTGCCCCCGTTGGGTCCGCCATCGCCTTGCTCGCCGAGTCCGAAGCCGAAATCGCCGACGCCAAGTCAAAAGCAGCATCAACATCCCCATCATCATCATCGTCGTCGTCGTCGTCGGCGGAAAATGTGGGTCCCACAGTGGCGGCGGCGGTGGCTCCTCCGCAGGTGAAGGAGGTGGCGTCGTTGTCGTTGTCGACGCACCCGGCTTCGGAGGGAGGGAAGAGGGTGGTGGCGTCGCCGTATGCGAAGAAGCTGGCGAAGGAGTTGAAGGTGGAGTTGGGGAGAGTGGTGGGGAGTGGGCCATCCGGGAGAGTTGTGGCGAAAGATGTTGAAGCCGCGGCGGCGGCGGCGGCTGCTGCTGCTGCTGTTTCTGTGGGTCCCACTGCAGCAGAGGCGGCGTCCGTGGCGGCGAAGAGTGTGGGGATTGAGTTGGGGACGGTGGTGCCTTTTACAACAATGCAGGGTGCGGTGAGTAGGAACATGGTCGAGAGTTTGGCAGTGCCCACTTTCAGAGTGGGATACACTTTCACCACTGATGCTCTTGATGCTCTCTACAAGAAGGTATTCATGCTTAGTTTCCTAGTCTTTCTTCTTTTTTACATTTGCAATTGTGTTTGGTATAGTGTTAGTTAGAGTTCTTTATGTGCAATACATTAGATACACATAGTTGCATCAATCGATGAAGCATAAATATTGTTATCATTTCCAAGGACAGTTAAATTCAAATGAAACTATGTGTTTGAATTTGAATTTAATTGTGGAATCTAATGTAGTACACATAAGGAACTGTACTAGTGTACTTAAGTTTACCCTTTGAAGAAATACTAGCAAACTTTGGCTTAGAAATTGTAAATAGATTCGTACTTGTTTTTATGTAAATTTGAATGCTTAGAATGTAAACATCATTTCGTGTTGATTTCGGTCATCTGCTGCTTAAGAAGTTCTGAAAAAGATAGTGTGAATAGCTTAGTAGTTGGGAAGTTTAAAACGATGCTCGATTGTTTGTTTTATTGTTATTTAGCCACAATTTGAAAATTCTCTGTAATTACTTTGTTAGAATTTGATCTATATACATTTAGCTGCTCCTTGAGAATGTCTTCCTGATTGATAAGAAGGTTATATTATGTACAAGAAATTTAATTTTGGGTGTTTAACATGATAATGCAATTCTATTTTTATTTATTACATTTGCTTAAGATTGATCTTCATACTTGATGAACAGTGTATTTTATATTTATATTATTATTAACGTCTATCTAATGATTAATCATTGGCGTAAATTATGTTCATTAGATCAAGTCAAAGGGAGTAACAATGACAGCATTGCTTGCAAAAGCAACAGCGCTTGCTTTGGCTAAACATCCTGTTGTGAATTCTAGTTGTAGAGATGGTAAGAGCTTTACATATAACAGTAGCATCAACATCGCAGTTGCTGTAGCTATGGATGGTGGGTTAATTACACCAGTGCTTCAGGATGCTGATAAGGTTCTTGTTAATCTACTTTTGGTTGTGCTGTTGGTTTTTTCTGGATGTAATTTGTTACCTAATTTTAATGGGGTATACTTTGATGTATATTTTAGGTTGACATATATTCATTATCAAGAAAGTGGAAGGAATTAGTTGATAAGGCCCGGGCCAAGCAGCTACTGCCTCAGGAATATAATACAGGTGTGCTTAGTTTGTGCTTTTGCATACTTATTTATCCATACAAGATGTCTCTATGTGATGAACATTCCACTACATGGCTATGCTTTCTTCCAAATTCTGTCAAGTGTTTGATTTTCTCATAGTAAAAGACCTTCACATGTGTAAGGTTTTGGACTGATATATAAGCAACTATTCAAAATATTATACATAGGGGGATTTTGTTGAAATCTTGGCTAGATTTTTAATAATTTATGGAGAGATTAGAAATAACGGGTGGAGATTGCCAGGGAAATCAGACTTTTGAATTGTAAGAGAAGGCTATGTGGGATAAGTTCATGTGGAGAAGGAGAAAAAGCCAGTTGATGGGTGTATATGACATATTGCGGGGGACAATTATTATTTACTTGTATGCTTAATGCAATGCAACAATATTATTCAAATCATAAAAAAGATTCACCCAAGTATCTATGAAGCACGGGTGCGTTTCCAGATTCGGGTGTGGGTGCGGAATTCGGCAATTTTTGAAAAAGTAGGGTGCGGGTGCGGCGGGGTGTGGCGATTAAAAAATTATTAAAAATATTTTTATTTATATTTTTTATATATTTTTACTATTAAATTATTCTTAAAAATTACTATGGCCTGTTAGTAGTTTTTTTATTATTAAAATATTTTTACTGTGGCACGTTAAAAGCAAAATGTACAGCCAAAGCCCAACAATCAACAAAGCCAAAGCCCATGAACAATCAACAAAGCCAACAAAGCCCATGAACAATCACACTGTTGTTTCCCTTTGCCTTCTCGTGAATCTGATTTTTGCAGAGTCCGACAGCAGCGATTCTGAAAATTTCAACCCTTTAAACTTTTCTTCATCTCCTTCTCACTTATCTTCACCTTAGTAATTTCTTCTTCTTATTCTCAACCAAACGATGTGCGCAGCTTTTATCTTTTATTCACAACCAAACAATTTCAGCCGTGTTGGTCAGTTTCGGCCTCCAGCTGATATGATCCGATACGGCAGAAACGACCCGATTCTGGTCGAATCGGCCCGGTCCGGCGCGAATCGGAGCCGAGTTGGCGCGAGTCGGGGAATCCACGTGGCAGGACGCGGCCCGACGCGGCACCGACGCGTGGTCAGCGGCGTCCCTCCCGCGTCGCCGCGTCCCGCCGCATCGGACGTGGGTGCAATGGCTCTAGAGCTGCGTCCGTGCATCCCAGCCAAGTATACACGACATATAACAAACAAGTACATAAGATGCTGATGTGTTCCATGAAAGGGACAAAAATAGAACCTGGATAATATTTCAGGAACAAAAATAGAACCTAAAGTAACTTATCAAAAAAGAAAAAGAAAAAAAAGAACCTAAGTATATTCTTTTTATCCTTAAATTATAGTCCATGTTCTGTTTCCGGCTCTAAAATATGCATTCTCTAACTTAACTTGAGTTGACGGAAGGACAAAATGAGGGACATCTCAAATTTTCAGGGACAGAAATAGAACATGAACTATTTTTCAGGAATGAATAGAATAGTTTTTCTGCCTTTTGATTTTTACTAACAATCTTAAAAACTTTGAAAGTTTTGATAATTCAACTTGACTGTTATATGTAAAATCTGAGTTTTATGTTTTTCTTGATTTAGATTAGAGAATTTATCTTTTTGAAATCAAAATCTCCTATATAAGGGAATCAAACCTTGTGTTTGTGTGCGTTATTTGGTTGTGGAAGAACAACTTTGGGTGGAGAGGAGTAGGTGTCTTTCATCATCTAAGAGGCACTGACACCGGCATGAGATACAGATGTGATACGATATTGATATGGTGATATAACAATTCTTGCAAAACTAGGACATGATATGGGGATATGAGACAATGTTGACTCGGTGATATGACAATTCTTGTAAAACTAGGATACAATATGGTTGGTGATGCGCCATGGAATAATTTGTTACTACATTGCTAAATCATTTATCAAAGATTTATTTTATGGGACCCACATATGAAGTCCAATTGAAGTAAAAGTCGTGTGGTTTTAAAGGTTTAGTTATATGTGTCCTAGGGTTAAAACAATTTTTAATTTGGGGTTTTATTTAACAAGTTATGGCCAATTTTGTATTCAGGGGCAAAATCACCCTTTGAATTAAGGGTAATTTGGTAGTTTAGTTGAGTCCAGAATTTCCTAGGAGGTCCTAAGTATCTTAGGGTTTTTCTTTTTTCTTTTTTATTAATTATTACCTTTTTAGGATTTTGGTTTACTAGTCAAACTTGGAGTCTTAATACTACTAGTACAAGAAAGAGTCCTTATATATGTGTGTATTTTATATGTGTGTGTATATATATATATGTATGTATGTATGTATATATACATATATATAGATGGAGTCGATTAATAAAGATATGTAGTGTATGAGTGTTGAGGCATGTTGGCCTTAATTGTTCTTTTTCCTCACTTTTTCTTCTTTCTTTCTTCTCTTTCTTGTTGTATTTATGGGTACTTTTCATACAACCCATCCAACATTATAAATTTCTCTTTCTTCCTTCTTCCTTAAAATCCAAATTTAAGCCCTTCCTCTACCTATCAAAACCATAAAACCCTGGCACGTGCTTTCCCTATCAAATAGCCATAAAAGGCACATCAAAATCTAGCCAATTTTGTGCCTTAATCCTTTCTTGTACAACTCTAAACCCTAGATGCACAAATCCTTCTAAATCTTAACCTACCAAAAGAGTACACGTAGATGAATTCCCCCAATTTTTCATGCGTCATTGGGAAACGTTTAAATTTATTAATCAATAAATGTTTATTATACTATATTAAAATTTTGATTTAGAAGTTAAATAACAATTATTAATATCCAAGTAACAATAGATAGAAAAACACATATATAGGATATAAAGTTACTATCATCTGCATTTAGCTTTCATAGATATCCTCAAAATCATTAAATATAAATGTCCCCAAAAGAACAATATAACATTGATCAATTTGCTACTATGTCCTTCCAATGTTCAAAATAAAGAAGGTAGATCCCTTTTTCTAAAATTTGATCCCAACAAATTTTAAAATTGCATTTAAAACCCCTCCTTTTATGAAGAAAACTTTATTCTGACCGTGTCTCAGCCATATCATATGGGATATTTGTCCTTCTTTGTTCAAGCTATATCGGTGTTCCTTGCATGTTGGATTTGGATACTTCAGCACTATTGAAGTATCTATGGTTCCTGATACATCGTGTATGGTCTGGGTTCAGGCATAGGTCCACATGAATTTGGCCCAAAAAACACTCAACATAAAGAAATAGCCAATGAGTATCGAGTTCTGGCTGGACCCTGGAAGTCTCAGACTTCCTAGGTGATCCTGTGTATTCTGCTGGTTGGAATGATAAGTTGGTGGTTCATTCACTATCTGTAGTGTCATGGTTCTTCACATCGTTCAAGTAGTGCTCAAACAAATTACTATAGTTAGTTCCCATGACTACCAGCTAACTAACTGCTTGGTGCTATATGCAATGGAATTTGCAAATGACTCGTAATGCTGCCTTAAGTACCAGAACTGAGATTAGGTTTTCAGGGATGGGTTAGCATGTCTTTGTAGCCACCTCATCTCTAACTCAATTTCAGGCCTTCAAACTTAGCCTGGGCTGAGTCTAAGTCAGTAAATGGCCAAGCATATCTTCTAGACTGAGAGCCAGCAAGCCTTGGGTCTCCCCAGCCTGATTTCTGCCTGTTTCTAATGTTTCTTTCGGTTTATAGAATCAGTAGCAGCAGACTGCATGGTGGAGCAACATTATGGAGAAATATTCCCCCTTCCTTCTTTTGTTTTGTTTTGGTTTTTTGGGTCGGTTTGCTGCCCAGGGGGGTAGATGGTATTGCGTGTAAGTGGGAAGTTTTACTGTCCTTTCAGTTGTTTTTTCATCTCAGTCAGTCTTCCACATTGCACTTAGACAAGGCCCAATTTTGATGGATTTCCTGACCACCAACTCCTCTGCTTCTGCATGATTCAGGCTCCCTAATTCACCATCTTCTTCACCAATTAATTTGCAAAATCCTCAGCTAGATGGATTGTAGGAATCTTAATTTGTTACACGTTCATATGGATTTTTGACACCCCACAACCTGAGTTATGGTATCAGTTTTTGCCACTATAATGGATGCTTGACAATGAGGCAATTTTGTAAGATTGCAGCTTATAATTATTACTTTGATGTTTCAATTAAACTTTGATATATGATATTCTGCAACTTGTGACACTGATTGGTGACACCATTTATCTTGAATTGCTTACTTGAGATGTATTTTCTTAAATAAATGTTTTGTAGAGTTTTTGATACTTTGTGTTATGTTATCCCGTAATTTAGTTTGGCTAAGTATCATTGATTGCTCGCGTTCATTCAAACAAACTAAGCTGATACTTGCTATTTTTTGATGCTTTGCGTTGTGCTCATTTTCTGATTCTGTAGGTACTTTTACTCTTTCTAACCTTGGGATGTTTGGCGTTGATCGGTTTGATGCCATTCTACCTCCTGGAACTGTAAGTCTATATTTATTAATTTTTTAAACTCATATATAAACATTTTCCTCTCTGAGATTGTCTTTCTAAATTTGTTAGTTGATATTATGGCTGGATTTAATTGATGCAGGGAGCAATAATGGCTGTTGGAGCATCTCAGCCAACAGTTGTTGCTACCAAGGATGGTAGGATTGGCATGAAGAACCAAATGCAGGTAACAAATGGAAAACTAAATTTTTTACTGACAAGTTAGAGTTTGTGAATTCTTACACTGGGAACATGCAATATGTACAGGTAAATGTTACGGCAGATCATCGTGTAATCTATGGTGCTGATCTGGCTTCATTCTTGCAAACTTTGGCAAACATTATAGAGGATCCCAAAGATCTTACCTTCTAGTTTCACATTCATTGTCAAATGGCCTTCCAAGCGTCTAATTCTTATCCTCCTAGTATACACCAAAGGCTTGTGGTTGCGTAGGCTCATGGAGAGAAATTTAGAAGCCAATCACTCTGTTCAAAAACTGGAGCAGAATTTTGAAGAGCAAGGTTTATTTGAGTTCTAGGTTCTTCAATTTAATTTATCTGGTTTTTCAAACATTTTTAGTTTTGTCTTTCATGTTGTCATAAATGCTGGTTGTTTATTGTTGTCCTATTTAGTAAATTGCACTCTCCTCTTATCAAAAAAGTAAATTGCACTCTTCATTGTTATGTTGTATCAGATATTCTTCATTAGTCTGCTGAAGCATGTATACCTTGTGATAGTATGCTGAAGCCTGTATCTCTCTAGAGATTTAAGCTGTAATATTCTTCAAGTTGAATAAATAGATTGAGCAGAAATCATCCATAAGAGAGAGGACCTTTTTTTTTATAGCAGAGAGGATGGTGATCTGTTCATTCAGTTTTGCTTCGTTTTGTAGTGTTATGTATCAACAACTGTTTCAGGATAGAACTGTGTTGTTAATGTAAATATCTAGAATTTAGTGTGAAGTGTTGGTAAAAGCGAGGGGCGCACTTAAGCGCAAAGACCTCTTGGGGCCTAGGCGCGAAGCGCGCGCTTGATTGAAGTGAAGCGCACATTTAAAAAAAATAATTTAATAAATTTAAAAATAATTATTAATGAGAAATGCAACAATCAAATGATCAAATTATCATAGAAATTGAAATAAATTTTTTTATATAATTCATATAACATTTAGATAAGCCATACTTTTGCAATTTTAACACAAAAATTGCAAATCAAGTCATTTTATTTTTTTGGATAAGCTAGATATGAGTACTTCCATGTAATATCCTTTTTTAAATCTCCAATATCCATAATGCCCTATGACTAATTAGTAATATTAGTTAATAATTTAATCACTTGTAACTCTATAGGAATTAGTTTGCTATGTTCAATATCAACCACTAAAGTAAGTAAACAATTACGACAAATATGTTATATCGTACTTTTTTTTTTTTTTTTTCCATGAATGAGCTAAGAATATGAGGACATAGCAACATGGTAATTGGTACCAAGCAGACATCCAAAAGGGAAAAAATAGAATAAGAAGAAGAAGCTGGGTGGGTTACTGTTTCAAGGAGAAAAATCAAGAAAAAAAAAAAAAAAATAGGGAAGAACTGGGAGGTTGTGGGTTGGGTTTTAGCCTTTTAGGACAAGTTACACTCAAAATATCTTTTTTTGATAAGTAAGTTACACTAAAAACATGTCAAATCAATGGTTTATATCAATAATGTCAAGATCTAAAGTTTTATTTTAGTTTTGATTTATTTTTTTGAAAAATATAAAAAAGCGCCAAAAAGCACGCTTTGAGCTTTTTGAAAGAGCGCAAAAAAGCGCACCTAAAGCGTGCTTCTTTGAATGAGCCTAGGTTTTGAGGCAAAAAGTGCTGGAGCCTTGGGGCTTCGAGCTTTGAGCTTAAGCGCGCTTTTAACAACACTACTGTGACATATGATGGATTATTATGTACTAAAGAAAAGGTAAATTCTGTTGTGAAATTGCCCAATGTCAAACCTGATCTATAGAGTAGCTGTGCATTTTCGACAGATAAAGTTCATTGTAGTATAAAGTCTTGCAGGTCTACAGTCCATCAAAGTGTATATTTGGTGCTTCTGGTCTCTTTGCTGCAGGGTTGAAAGATGAACAGAAGTAAAACTATTGGTCAATCTCAAAGCCATACTTGCTATATATCTATTATACATGATAAGGGAGCATAATGCTCAGGCAAAAGGAGTTAAAAAAAAAAAAAAAAAAAACTATAAATTTCCTACTTCTACATGCAGGTTGACTTCAAAATGTTTCCATATCTTGTATGGAAAGAGAAGCTTTTCCTTTTTACAATATTATAGTGGAAACTGTGTATAGAACTTAATTTTCAGAGATGATTTATCTCATGAGGCTATGCTTTATCTTGCATTGAGGAGCATTCGTAGCACACTCTTCATCTTGGGCCTTGCATCTGGTGATACATTCACACAACCAAGAGCAACCTTCAGGACTGCAAGCATCTGACTTTTAATGGCAAGTGATGTTCTACTGACGTTGGAGTCAAGGATGTGATCCCATTTATCTTGCTTGACTGAGTTATTTAAAACCCATTTGGCCAACTCGGTTCCCTCACTAACAGCCGGCTTTCCTGTCAGCAATTCCAGAAGAACGACCCCAAAGCTATAAACATTCCCAGCCATTGTTACCCTCATTGTGTAAGCATACTCTGCCAGCCACCAAACAAATAACTTGTGAGGATTAGACACTAACAAGTTGACTTCACTATCCAAATTCAGAAACGAATTTAAATGGGGAAAGGCATGCATGTTGGAGGAGAAGAATATGCTGTCATTTACAAAACAAATTAATATAGGATAAGATTTAGGGTCTGTTTGGATACCGCTTATTTTGCTGAAAACTGAAAACTTATTGCTGAAAATACTATAGCAAAATAATTTTTAAACTATGAATAGTGCAGTGAGACCCATGGCTGACCTGCTTATGCGCGTTTTTTGAAGTTTGGCTAGGTTAGGAAAAGTGCTGGGGGACCTAGCCAAAAAATGCAAAACGCCTAATAACCCCTAGGCAAATGCATGCTTAGATACATTTCCTTAGATACTGTGTCTTAAGTTTTCTAATTAAATTCAAACACATAATTGTATTGAACAATACGATACAAACAAAGTTATCTTTCCCAAAGAACATTAAATTCACTGCATCTAATGTGTTTGAATTTAATTGTAAGGAAACAGTAAATTCAGGTGTATGTATTGCTGTTTTATGATTTAGAATATACTTCTCTAAGAAGATGTCAAAGAGTTCCTGACCTGGGGGAATATAGCCGACAGAGCCAGCAACCATAGAAAGGCTTCCAGTGCTCTTTGAGGGATCAATCACCTTACAAAGCTCGATGTCTCCGACCTGAGGTTCCTTGAGGGTCTTCAACATGATGTTTCTGCTTGATAGGTCAAGAAGTAGTATTGGACAGGAGTTGAATCCATGCAGAAAAGCAAGACCCTGAGCAGCTCCAACTGCAATGCTATATCTGCTGGCCCAGTCTAAAGCCTTTCCCAAGCTACCATGAAGAACATCAAACAGGGTGCCCTTGGGTGCATATTCATAGAACAGATAAGCATTGTCGACTGTCAAAACATAGGCTAGAGGAGTCATGACATTTGAATTGCTCAGTTTCCCCAAGACCTCCAGCTCATGCCCGAACTTATCATGGCTTCCCAACTGGAATATCTTGTCACTCCAGTTAATCCTCTTGACAAAGTAGCTTGATCCGGATGGCATGACAGCTTTGTAGTAGGTCGAAAACCTAGTCTTCAGTGTGATGTTTGATGGGTTAGCAACTGCTTCCATAGCTTTGGTGAAGTCAATATTCGATCTGTGGATTCCATTTGCAGTTAATATATTGCCTTGGAGGACCTGAGGGAGCGGAAGATCTTCTGGTGATTGTAATTGTTCATCATTAACCCTGTAATAGCGCCTTGAAATTGATATGGCAAGCCATGTTACTACCAAAACAGCAAAAAGAGCCACTGCAAACCCAATTAATAATGCTGTAGCAACTGATTTTCCCTTTTTGGCTGGTTGTGTGTTTGATGTTGTGTCATTTTTCACAATAAGATCCCGATTTCCACTTACATTGACCATTACATATGAATTAAATTTTGGACAAATTCCAGTGAGCATGTTGTTATCAAGTATCAACTGTGTCAAGGATGTCATTGCGGTCAGAGATGTTGGTATCTCTCCTGATAAGTTATTGTCTGAGAGATCCAAAACTTCTAATCCAGTAAGTTGTGAAAGAGTCGTTGGAATACTTCCTTCAAGGCGGTTGCTGCTGAGATTTAAAGCTATCTGCAACTTTGCTGGCATCTTTGGAATGTTACCACTGAGTTGGTTTTCTCCAAGCTGGAGTTCTATCAGAGAATTCATGCTGCTAATATCTTTGGGTATTGAGCCACTGAATCGGTTGCCTTGTAAGTTCAAATTGATAAGGCTTCCCAAATTTGAAATTGTAGAAGGTATTGAACCATTCAGCAAATTCCAGCTGACATTCAATGTTGATAATTTCTGTAGTTGTGTAATTTCAGTTGGGATTTCTCCACTCAGCTGGTTGGATTGAAGCTTCATGACTTGAAGTGAGCTAAGTTTACCCAACTGTCCCGGCAATGTTCCAGTCAGGTTATTCACTGCCAAACTCAACAGTGCCAAATTCGAGCAAGAACCCAAATCCGGAGGTACTGACCCGGTCAAGCTATTGTTTTCCAGCTCCAAGTACATCAAATTCTGAAGTGTTTTAAATGTTGCAGATGGGATGCCCCCATTAAGTTTATTGCTTCCCAATCTCAACCTGTTCAAGTTTTGAGATATGTTTGAAGGTATAGGTCCACTTAACAAATTATAAGACAAATCTATGGTCAGCAAATTTGGTGGTGACAACATGTCTGAAGGTATCAACCCACTTAACTTGTTATAACTGAGGTCTAAGTACTTGAGGTATTTTGTAATTCCACTAGGAATTGTACCATTGAACTGGTTTTGATAGGCTGTAAAACGTTGAAGGGCTGTGATAGATGAAAGGCCTTTTGGGATTTCCCCACTAAAGCTATTGGTAGACAGAATCAAAATTTCCAATTTAGAGAGATTTCCAATACTAACAGGAACAGGACCAGAAATCATATTCTGACTTAAGTCAATCGAACTCAAATTCAAACAACCCATGATTCGATCAGGGATCATACCTTGGAAATGATTCCCAGAGAGCTGAAGCTGCTCCAAAACCAAAGCAAGGTTTGTAGGAATAGAGCCGTTAAAAAAGTTGAAACTAAGATTTAAACTTTTGAGGGCAACCAATCTATCTAACTGTAAGCCAATGTTTCCAGTGAACTTATTGAAAGACAAGTCCAAGGACTCCAACCCAACAAAACCCTGAAAAGTAGGCAGAGGACCAGACAAACCATTTCTACTAAAATTCAAGAGTTTGAGCCCAACAATCTTACCACAAGCTGTGATGAATCCTTCTGGGATTGAGGGCAGTTGGTTCTTGGAGAGGTCAAGACTCTCCAAAGAATCTATCTGGCAAAGCAGAGGCAGAAAGTCTGAAGAATTGAGAGAAAACCCAGATAGTGATATGTTGGTTATATTGGAATTCCCTGAGCTACAATTAACTCCTTCCCATGAACATGGGTCTGTGGTAGTATCCCATAAGTGAGCGTTGTTGATGAGCTTAGAAACATTGGACATGACGGTGGTTTGCTTTGAGGATAGTTGACAGAAAACCATAGGACAGAATAATAAGAAGAAAAGGAACAAAAGGGTGCTTTTCTCATATCTGTTCATTTTAGCTACGAGCTGGGAATTGTTGGTTCTGAGCTTTTTTTTGGTTTTTGGTCTATTAGATGTGTATGCATGTATTGGAGTGATATATAGTACTTAGTACTTGGTTTCAGGTGAAAGGAAAGTGAAAATATACTACTGTACTTGAGAGTGTGAGAGGGGTTCTTGATTCTTGGGCTTTGTGTTCGGTTGGGGGCAAGGAAATTTGTGGGAAATGGAAGATGAAGAAGATGTTGGCGTGTCTTTGGGGTTGGCAGTTGACTGGACTGCAGAAGAAGACCAGGACTAACAGAGAGCGTAAACTGTTAAGTTATTTACTTATTTTGTTTGATAAATGGCAGATTGTGATTGATTGTCTGTTTGTATAAATTTGTCATTTTTTCTTCATTACTCAGCCACGTCAGATAATTATGAAAATAAGTATGGAATTGACTGTTGTCCTTAAGACTTTTTCAAACTATTCAAAGTTGTGGGGTTCTCATTTTTGTTTGTCTCAAACTTTTAGTCTTGGACTTTGACTCTCAACACAGTTTGATTGGAGGGAGTTACAATAGTTTCTCTTTGGAATTGGAATTGTTGTTACTTCAGCACCCCATGGGGCACAAGGTGTGTAAAACCTAAAAAGTCTGTGGCATGGACCCCATTCCATGCTTGACTGGAACAAGAAGCTTATTCAAATACGCGAAGATGGGAATGACTCGGAAACCGGGATCCTACCAACATTTGCATATTTTCCATTTCCCAATTAATGGGGGAGAGATATCTTGTATAATTTTTTTTTTTTTTTAAGCTTTTCCGACCTATTTTTTTTCAACTCATTAGGTATTGATTTACAAGATTATTTATGTTCATTAAAAATGTCATGTAACTAAAACTACACATGGATAGTCTTTTCAATTGTCACATAATAAGTTAAAGTAAGATAACTTCAAACATATTTGGTGCCAAACTTTTTTCATGTTTCATTATAAATGATATTAGGGTTAGAGACATTAATAAATTTTATTATATAGGCTTTATGAATTGGTGTGTCGCTAAAAAATAATTCAAACATTTATTTAGAGCTATTTTCCTCCAACTTAAAATGTGACGAATAAAAAAACCATTTATTTGTGTAGATTTATTCACATGATTTTTTTTTAATGAGTTATGTAACTTGTTTAAATAATATCCATAGATAATATTAAAAATCGTCATGTTATTAATTTAAAAAAATAGTTTCAAACTAATCTGGAGCAAAATTTTGTCCATATTAAAGTTCACCAATTACTAATAAATTTAGCATTTTCTTCTCGTTATTGGCGACCAATTTGAAAAAAAAAAAAAAAAAAAAAGTTTCTGCCCTTTTCTTTTTAACCTGTCACTCTAATTTTCCTTTTGCAATCTTTCTCACGGCCACAGACCAAAAGAAAGAGGTTTCATACGAGACAATCGGGCTTTATTTTCGGAAGTGAAGCAAACACAAATTTTCGGAGTTCAGACGTGTGTGTATTCAAAGTTTCAAATAAATGCTTGTGACTTGGGATGAGGTCAATTCTAGGTGGCTATTGACTCTATTTTTCTGGCCATGCGTACTCTAGTTTCACACACATCCTCTTCTCAGATTATTAGTCAATATAAATCCAAGTCAATTGAAAGCCGGAGTTGTTTAAATAAACAATGTTGCAACTTGTAAGTGTGGCAAATCATCATTTATGGTAAATTTTTCCTAATAGTTTGAGACTTCAATATTTAAGTCATTAATATTCCACACAATAAATTGTTAATATAATCTACCAAACATCACCTTTTCGGCTTTTCCATGATAAAGTAAAACTCATTTTTTTAAAAGATAATAAACTATTATCTCTTTTTGTTAAATTTTATACATTAAGCATGATATTCAATTCTCTATATAAAAATAATCTTTGTTTGGTTAATATTAATTCATTAAGTTATGTGTTTTTTTTCAATGTTTTTAATTTTGAATATGTACTAGAAAATATCAATTTGGATATGAAAAAAAAAAAAAAAAAAAAACTGTTAATACTATGTTTGAGCTTCTATGGTTTTGATGGCTCTTAATGGATATAAGTGCTCCCTAGACCTTGAATGCCCTTATGCATTGCGACAATTGGAGTGCTATCCACATTACCAATAACGATGTCTTCGATGAGCGCACTAAGCACGTTAAGATTGATTATCATTTCATTAGTCATCATCTCTTGTAGGGTAGCCTTCACTTGCATTTAGGCCGTCCTTGTGACCCCATCTTCACATTCAACTTGGCTTCCTTCATGCCATCTCGAGTTTAAGGAGATGTTATACTACAAAAAATCTGGGGTTTTTCGACATTTTTTTTAGTGTCGCTTCCAAAAACGACAGCTATAGACCAATGTTGTAGCAACAGTTACATAAGGTTGTAGCTAGTGTATCACATAATTAGAACATGTTGTACACTACTCATTTAGCACATATTGCACAGGAAAAAGTTTCTCTCCAAACTAATTCCTCCTATATCTTTTTATTAGATATGAATTTTAAAAATTTAACCGTTGGATTGCATATTCTTATTATATTCTCTATGCTTGCAAAATTTCAAGAAAATTAAAAATCAATAGCTATGTCATCAATGACATAAGTTTTTGCGGTAAAAAATTATGCACTAAAAATAAGTTTATTGATTAAATAGTAAATAACACCCGATTTAAATGAAAATTGACATGCATGTTAAAAATATAAAGAAATTTGACATGCATGTTAAGAAAATAAAGAACATGTAATCCAATGGTTAAATTTTTAAAATTCATATTTAATAAAAATATATAGGATAATTTTAGAGGATTTCTCTCAAAACTAGTTTGAAGAGAAACTTATTCTGTTGCACATTGCCCATTTAGCACACGTTGCATATATACTTGGTCAGTCCATAATTGTGACTAAACTTTGTCAGCCCATTATTGTGACTAAAATGAAGGAATGTTAATTGTCCTTGATTTTAGTCTAATTAAGGGCTCTTTATAGGTAAATTTTTGTATGTGTGTGCTTGTGTCTATATATATATATATATATATTCAATTTTTCATAGCACCTTTATGCACACACAAAAAATAAAAGAGAAAAAAAATTACAAGGAATATCAAGCGATTCTATTCAGAACAACTTTTGTTTTTTCTGTCATTTTGTGTTAGTTTATTTCAACACTCTTAAAGAGTTATATTTTTTTTTTCCTCATAATTGTTACGTTAACTAGGGATTGTTGTGTCCTCAAAAAAAAAAAAAAAAAAAAAAAAAACTAGGGATTGTTGTGTGAATTGTGAACACTAAGTTTTTTGTTTCCTTATTATTATTGAATTATTTCTTCAACACGAGTTCCTCCATCTGTAAAGTAGGATTTCTTTAACACTCACAAAAAAACAGGGTACTGAATTAACACTTTGAGGAGTAAATATGACACCCTTTCTTACGTTCATACTTTTTGCTATTTGATGAGTTTGTGTTTATACTTTTTATTTTATTTATTTTTAATTTTTTTGGAGGGGAGAAAAGAGTGTGTGTTTATACTCAATAGTCAAAACTCAATTAAGTCTTTGGGTCCCAACTTAGAGCCCGATTCACACTAAACTGGAAGAACCGAAGAAGTAGCTTAATTCTTTTCTTCTTCTTCCTTTTATCTTTATTTTTATTTTATTTTTAAATTTAAAGAACCAGCTTAATTCAAAATAGGAAAACTGAAGAATGACTTATAAACGAGGACCCTGCCTTATGAGTATTATATTATGGGCATATCTTTCGGTTTCCATTTAATTAGGGGAAGGAGTATTAATGTCTCGCATAATATTTCATTATTCTTGCCAATTTTATATTATTAGGGAGCAGAGCAATATCAGATAGATCAATAATCAATTGTTTATTTCATGGTTTTTAAACAAAGAAGCAACATTAGCATGCCTTGTATATGTTAACATGAAGTGTGCCATGCATGTGGAACAATAAAACGATTTTGTTTTAGGTTCAGCTCAATGCGTCAAAGAGTGTTCAATATTTTATTTGAGTCTACACAAAACAGGCATTTAAAAATAAATAAATAAAAATTATCTACATATTGTGGAGGGTCTGCAACAGTCGATGTGTATTTTGGCAAGAGAAAAACGAGTGAAGATGGCACGAATTTCTCTTGGATCAATATGACATTTTTGCTTTGAACTGTTGTCCTCTATAAGACAAACCTCCCCCTTTTTCTCTTTACGAGGAGCAATGCATGTTCGGAATTTGCAATTACAATGATATGTAGGTTTTCCATATGGCATTGGGAAAGATTTGCATAATAGGATAGAGGGCATCGTTTTATAGGTGTAAGAAAATGTTGGACTATGTGGAGCATAGTTTTAGTTTAATCCAAATTATGACCCGATTTGATACGGAAGTGTTACGATTTTTAATGAGAGATTTTTTGAGATTTAGTCTATGATATCGGCCCAAGCTAGATTAGGGTTTGCCACTGTGTGAGATATAAATACTATTATTTTAGATTAGAATTTGTTATGTTATTTTAGAGGGAAAAAACAGTATTGCTGCGCTTTGTATAAAATCACTGCAATTCTGTAGACATAGGCAAAATGATGAACTACGCAATTTGTTGTGTCCTGTGATTGTCTTTGTGTGTGTATTATTTTTTTTTGTTTTTTTGTTTTTTTTTTTAATCTAACAGATCTGAAAATTCGTGTATATTCCCAACATAAAGGCCATTATTATTATTTTTTGCTTCATTGAATGCCATGATTCTTCAAACATATTTTAGTGGTGAAGTGTTATGTAAAGTATACTTTTGTTTCTATGAGATAATATAACCTTTTGTTCAAAGATTTTATATTCCATTGACCTGCTCTCACCTAGAAACTCTTTATACAATCAGCACTAGTCTAATGGTGATGCAATAGCTAGCATAAAAAACAACCAACTCTATTAATTTTAAAAAATTTTATTTTTATTTTACAAGTTTCCCCATCTTTTCTTTTTGAGAAGGAAGTTTCCCCATCTTGATTGAACTGCTTCCTCTTCGTTCACACTTGCTTATGTTTTGGGCAGTCCTAAATGGCAAGCCAGGCCTTCTCCAGCGTATTGTTTACCCTGATAGTCTCTTAGTGTGATAATAAACGGCAGTGTGTGGCTGATATTCCTATCCGTTTAAAAATTACTTATTTTCAGTAAATTATTTGTATAATATTTATAAAAAAAAATATAATTTTGATAACTTTTATATTAAATGTGTTACAAAAAGCTAAAAATTAGTTTATTTATAAAAATAAAAAGTTAAATTATTTGCTAAAAAGCTGAGAAAAGAGAAGAAAAAACAACAGATTTTTTTTTTTCAACAATTCCCAAATGCTCACCCTGACATGGCGTGTCTATTTGGCACAAGTTTTTTTTTTAAAATTATTTTTCAAAAATTTTTATAAAAATTTAAAAAAATTGTGCCAAAATTTGATTTTTAATTTTTTAAAGATAAAACTATACTTTAAAATAACTTTTAACAAATTAGCAAATATATTTAGTAAAAAGTTATATCCAAACACACTAATGTACGTGTACCTGAAAGGACGGACCCCTATGATCAGAAAACTCACTGTTAGATTAATCAGCATGTGCTCGTCAGTAGAAACAATTTCATGCCACTTGTTGAAAACATATGCTTACTCAAATGCATCGACTACTATATATGTCTCCTTCTCCTTCTGCCAATCCTCGTAAAAGGGATTTGGTTTCCGAGCACAAGCACACTCCATATGCCTCCATATTACAAAATATTACATACACAAATTTTTTCACAACAGATTTATAATTGTTGAATTAGTCGACGATGAGTGGTGGAAAAAAAAGTCATAGATCTGTGAGTATAAATTATATATGTTCACCATTCACTGTTAACTATTTCAACAATTATGAAATTTGTTATATAACATGTTCATATAATAATCATTTCATCCTATACGCAGTTGCATTTGTTAAGGAATTGAGGCATCCATACACCTATTTGAAAAGAAAATGTATTTTGACCCAGTCAAAAAATAATAACATTTTGTTTTAGGAGCTTTGAAAATGTGTAATGGTCATGAGCGGTCAAACTAAGGGTATTAAATTCTGTCAATTTGATATATGTCCATTTCATGATTTAAATAAAATAGAAAAAATAAATAAATTTAAAGATGTATATAACATAATGTAATGTCTATGTGTTCAAATTTAAGATATAAAATCTTAATTGTGAAGTTGTGAATGGACAATTTGTTGAACAAAAGACCCTAATATAAAATGACCCATTGAAATTAATTTCTTCACCAAAGCAAAATCTATGCCTTTCAAATTGGTTGGCACAGTTGACTCAATTAAAGTTGCAAACTTTGGTAAAGAGTCTAAAGATGGAGTTGGTCATTTTATTGTATACATAGTAATAGAGGGAAACTTATTAGGCACTTTCGGAGTACTATAAATGCGTAGTCTTCCATCTCACATGAATGGTGAGTCCCACCATGAATTTAATTAGTAGGACCCACCATTCATGTGAGAGGAGGGAGTACGTATTTATGATATTCTGGGAGTACACAATAATTTTCCGTAATAGAGTATAACTTCTTGTCTGGCACGTAATAAGTGCATTAATGTCTTTTATCATGGTACCCAGGACTCCAACCGGGTTGGAAAAATATGGGTTACTTGGAGGAGCCGTAACTTATTTCATAAAAAACGAGTACTTTTCTCTAGAGAAAGTGTTTTAAGTTGTTGTAGAGTTCAATCCCTTTCAAAGCAACACTATCAATTCGACTATTGTGGAAAATATATATATTTGATAAAACATAAGATTTCTTCCTATCAATCCGGCGGTAGATGAGATGTCCCCATTTTCCTTTTAAGGGTTTTGGCTGTTTCTACCCACTCAAGATTTTCATTTCTACCATTTTTTGCCATATTGCTTACTAATTTTTTGTGTGTGTGTGTGTGTTTTTTTTTTTTTTTTTTGGTGCTAATTATATCAGCTTATTAAAATTGGTCTATCACAGTGAGTGAATCATGCACACAAAATAACTTTGCTTCATTTGAATTTCTTTTTCTTTTCTATTTTAGTAAAAGAAATTTGAATTTATAAGTTGTTTTCCAAATCGATTTTTGAATAACTTGCGTTTTATTTAGGAAAAACAAATTGATTAAAGGTTGTTTAATAGTATTTGATTCATTCCAAATCTTTGTAGGAGTTTTACTTTTACCATATTGAATTACTGTGTACTGGTAGAATTTATTTTTCCTTTTTTATTTCTTGGTAAAAATGATATCCTTATTTTATTTTATTTTATTTATTTATTTTTGATAGGATGATATCTTTATTTTATTTTGGTTTGAAAAATAATAAGACGGCAATATGTAAGTGGATACCAATAAATTATTATTTATCATTTAAACCATAATTAATATATATCTATATATGCATATTATATTACTTTTTTTTTTTTTGAGAATCCATATTATATTACTTTTAGTTTCCAATATTACACTACTTTGAAGTTTTTAACCACAGAATTAACTGAAAAGAGGGTAATTTGAAAATTCCAGAAAAGCATATACATATTTCTCAACAAAAAAAAAAAAACAAAAAAAAAAGAAGAAGAAAAACATATATATTATATACATATAATTCAGCTGGACAAATATTTAATTTATTGAACAAGAGTATCATTTTATTGGACTCATAGTCACAAGCCAGTTGGGAGACTAGAGAGTGGCCGAATCTGAATTGAAAAATATATAGAGAGTGGGCCCCTTCGACCTAATTAATTGTTCAAATAAACAAACAGAAGGTGTATAAGTTTATTTATTTATTTATTTTTGGGAAAGATTGTAATAAGTTGTTACCTGTTGAAGCAGTTGAACTAAAACTTCAAAGCCTAATACCAACCCTCCAAACCCAACAGCCTTATCATCCCCATCTCTCTTAACACAGAAAAAAGAGCTGATTAAAGATTAACCAAATCCATGGCTACAGAAGATTTCAGCTTCCCCACAACTGGGGACAAATTCTCATGTGGCATCGATTCACCACCTTTGTGGAACCTATCTCCAATAGCCTCACCAAATTCCAGACACGAAGAACCACCAAAAGGGTCTGCCAAAGAAGAAGGAAACGACTTAAAGGATGAGAAAGATTATTGCTTTTGGCCAAAACCAATCGAGTACATAAGCCAAAGAAAGAGCTTTTCACACGTAGAGACTGGTGGGAAATTGGTGATTAAAGATGGAAAAGAAGATGGTGATCATGAAGAGCAAAAGATGGACATGTTGTGGGAAAACTTCAATGAAGAATTATCAAAGAATTCTAGTTCAAGATCCAATACGTCTTCTAGGATGCAATTTGGCTGTGTTAAGGCATTGAAAACGTCCAAAAGCAATAGTGCAACGCTTTCAGCTAAGAAGCCCGGCATGGTTGTGATTTTGAAGGTCTTAAAGAAGCTTTTCTTGCTCCAAAACTCCAATGATCGGAAGCTTCAACGGCCCCCACATAGTCATCAATGAGACAAAGTTAGCTACACATTGAATTCTTGTCTTGGTTCTATGTTTGTTGATTTTTTTTTTCCCGGATTATTGAGGCCTACACTCCACTCGGCACTGACCAATCACAATGCACCAGGTCATGGTCTGGACAGCTGCTTTTGTCTTTTTAATGTATATGTATACGAAGTAAATTTTTTTCCTCTGATGTATATACAAAGTAAATTGGTAAATTTTGAGTCGAAATTATGCTTTAATTTGTTTTAGCATTAATGTTTTTTAGAAAATTGGTCATTTTCTAGAGAGTATTTTCAAGAAAACTATCATATTTTCTGGAGTTTGGTAACGACCTTAAAAATGAGATTGAGAGTGTTTTCTAGTGTTTGATATGCACGAATTTTAAAAAAATAACATTTCTTATATAATTTAAAATATGTATAACATGTATATGGTGTAAACCCAACTAATGTAATCAATATAAATAAAAAACCGACTATAAATTTGGTTTTCAAACTAAAATTTTGACAACGAATACAATCAAAATTGATTCCCAATTTTCATGATCTCTATCACTCATATTGCTCATATATTATGGATGATAACGTAGATACACACACACACACACACACACACACACACACACACACACATATATATATATATATCAACCATACTTCTCATAATTCAAAATAACCGTAAGCGCCATTTCAAATTGTTGGAAATAAAGGAGAGATATTACCTGACTTTTCCTTAGAAATTACACAATATAATTTTACCAAAAGAGGTGGCGGAGATGAGGCGTGAACCAAGTCACTATCTTGAGACAAATTGTGCCGTCTACGGTATATCCGATGTAGTTAGACAAAATATTTCTGCAAGTTATTCCTAGGATACAACAGCCCAGCTACCTTTGTTGATTATCCTTACGAGCCTACACTGCTTGTAGGATATAAACTCTCTATAGTACTTTCTTTTCCCAGAAAATTTAATAAAAGATAAAATATTTTTGTGAATAGAAAGAAGCAGTAGATGGTAAGTGTTTAGAACAATAATAAAAATTGTTTTTGAAAGTTTGTAGCTTTGTAATTCAAAAATGAGGTGATTTTGAAACTTTTATTTCTTTCTATATATATAATAGTCGGACATGTAACTTGTCCCTAGCCAAAGAATCAAAATGTTTGATAGCATTTAAATGATCATAAAGTTATTGAAATCAATATATAATCAATAGCTTTCTTTCTATATATATAATATTATATATAAACCGGTTATCAAAGTCTTTGCCAAATCTATACGTTGAGAACAAAAGAAAGGTGTCATAATGCTATGAAATTAATGGCCCATAAGGTGGCTGAAAATTTGAATGCCAATCCGTTTAAGACAATTTCAGAATATACATAAATATTGCCATTTGTTTTGACTTTACATTAAACCAAATAGTAAAAACTTGTGTATATATGATAATTTATTATAACATAAAATAATTTAGCAATAGCTGTACATTTGAGTGCTGAAAAATCTTCCATATATGACGTTACTATGTCATATTCAAATAAGAATGTTTGAATACAAAATGTTTAGGTAAAAAAATGAAGGTTTCTCTGGCGCGCTAGGGTTAGGGTTTTTCCCCTTGACCGCCTGTAGAATTATGTCCCTAACCTAGTTTAGGTATTTGTTCCCTTCTACCTTTCTTAGGTTGATAGGACGGAGTGTTCGGTGGGGTAGTGGTTTTGTTAGAGTTGTTTTTTCTTTGTCTTTTCTGTCTGTAATTCTCATGGCATCCTTGGATGATATGTGGGCACGGTTTTCTCTTACGGAGGAAGAAGAGGGGGTGCTGAGGTTCCAAAAGAGGAGGAAGAGGTTGTCCATCGCTTAGCAGGGCAGTTTTACATGAAAAGAGTTCTAAATGTGGATGCAGTGGCTCGCACGTTCAAGCCACCAAAGCCGAATGGTGGTAGTGGTGAAAACGTTAAACCTGTGGAGGGATATGAGATTCATTCTCAAGGATAGCATCGCGGCTTGCATGCAAAGAAGCAGGTTAATAGGTTAGAAGAGGTAGTGGTAGGCTTATCTTTAAAGGACAACTCGGAGGGGTGTGTGGGTGAGACAAATGGTGAGTGTTTGAAGCAGCCTGTGGTTCCTGGTAGTAGCTCAAGGAAGGTTAGCGTGTTGCCCTTGAAAGATTGTACCAACCAAGTAACAACCTCTACTTCCATAGGGTCCACGAGAAAATGGAAGAAACTTGCTAGGGAGGTGGGTCAGTGTGTGGTGTCACCTTCGCCAATGATTGTGGATAGGAGGCCTGTGTTGGATGATGTTGATAGGAGTGTCAGTAAAAAACAATGTTTGAATGGCAGCAGCTATTTGAATAAAGAAAATTGTGAGGTGGCAACTGGGTCCCAGTGCCACCGGGCATTATGAGTTGCCTTAGCTGGAACTGTCATGGGCTTAGGAACCCACAGACAGAAGACGAGCTAGTTGCGTTGGTACGCAACAAAGATCCCAAGTTGGTTTTTTTTATGGAAACAAAGGTGGAAAAAGTGGTTTTAGAACGAATTGGCCATAAGATTCATTTTAATAATTTGTTTGTGGTTCCTCGAAACAACACAGGGGGAGGGTTGGCTTTGTATTGGCCAACAGACATGAATGTGGATGTTCAGACTTTTTCAGCCCGCCATATTGATGCTATTATTGACCTTGGAGCGAATGACGCCTGGCGGTTCACAGGTTTCTACGGAGACCCGATACTGCCAGCCGGGAAAGCTCCTGGTCACTGTTGAGACAATTAAGTCACCGGTTCAATTTGCCTTGGATTTGCATAGGGGACTTTAATGAGATTTTGTTTGCTGAGGAGAAACAGGGATGGTTAATTAGATCGGAAAGACAGAAGCAGGGATTTAGGGATGCTCTTGACTATTGTAGACTGAGGGATTTGGGTTTCACTGGGTTTCCGTTTTCTTGGTGTAATAGGAGGCCGGGTGGTCAGAATGTATGGATTTGTCTAGATAGAGGGGTGGCTTCGGTTGAATGGATTTTGAGGTTCCCTTCCTCTCAAATACATCACTTGGATGCTTTTCACTCTGACCATAAACCCTTGTTGCTTTGTTTGGACTTTGAGTTTAAAACGTTTTATAGAAAGGGTAGGCCGTTCTGCTTCGAAGCTATGTGGTTGAAGGATAATTCTTGTGAGGATGTAATTTGGGATTCTTGGGACTTAAGGCAGCAACCTGGTTCGGTTTGGGGGTTTACAAGAAAAATAGTGGCTTGCCAAGAAAACCTCAAAGTTTGGAATCAGACCACATTTGGCCATGTCTGGTTTACTCTTAAAAGGAAGTTGGCTGAATTGAAGGAAGTCGAAGAAGGGGGCTGTTACAGAACTGATCCAGGCCGAATTCAATTACTTAGAAAGGAAATTGGCAGCCTTTAATCTAGGGAAGAATGTATGTGGAAGCAAAGGGCATGAAATTCTTGGCTTAAAGAAGGTGATAGAAATACTGCTTACTTTCATTGTAGAGCTAATCAAAGGAATATGAGGAATTTGATTTTGGGTTTGGAAGATGATAATGGGGTGTGGGTTGAGGATGAAACCGAGATGGGAGGAGTGGTAGAGAGGTATTTCAAGACTATCTTCTCCACTTCAAACCCGTCCGGATTTGATATCATTTTAAATGGAATTCAGTGCCCTGTGGATGTTGAGCTGGATCCAAGTGTGTGGGGTGATTTTCAACCTTATGAGGTGAAGCAAGCTCTCAACCAAATGGCTCCAAACACTACCCCTGGCCCTGATGGTATGTCACCCATTTTTTACAAATCATTTTGGCACATTGTTGGTGAGGATGTAATTGCAGTTGTCCTCCAAGCTTTGAATTCAGGTATTGTCTCGGAATCCCTTAATACCACTTTTATCTCTCTGATTCCCAAAGTTAGAAATCCTAAGAAAGTTTCGGATTTTAGGCCCATAAGTTTATGCAATGTTATTTACAAATTAATTGCTAAAGTGGTGGCTAACCGGTTGAAAAAGTTGTTGGCTAAATTGATTCCAGATTCCCAAAGTGCCTTCCTATCAGGGCAGTTGATCACTGACAATATTCTGGTGGCTTTTGAAACCCTTCACTTTCTGGAAAGGAAGACACAAGGGAAATTGGGGTATATGGCACTCAAATTGGATATGAGCAAAGCGTATGACCAGGTGGAATGGGTTTTTTTGGAGAGGTTAATGCGCCACCTGGGTATTAAGGAAAGGTTGATCAAAATTATTATGGCTTATGTGCAATCTGTTTTTTATGCAATTCTCCTCAATGGGCAGCTGGTGGGCAACATTAAACCTACAAGGGGGATTCACCAGGGAGACCCCTTGTCTCCATACCTGTTCCTTTTGTGTGCCATGGGATTGCAGAGCTTAATTCACCAGGCTGAAGTGGATGGGCATATTCAGGGGGTGGCTATTTGTAGGAATGGTCCTAAAGTTTCCCACTTATTCTTCGCAGATGATAGTGTGTTGTTTTGCAGAGCTACGAAGGCCGAATGTAATAAGATTTTGGAGATTTTGGAGGTATATGAGAAAGGGTTTGGACAAAAGATAAATAGAGAGAAAACGAATATTTTCTTCAGTTCAAACACCCCCTTTGCCTTTGCAGGCTTGGATTCAGCACCTCCTAGGTGTCCCAACAATCTGTTAGTATGAAAAGTATTTGGGGTTACTAGCTCTAGTAGGCCGAGCAAAAAAACAAAGTTTTGTGTTCCTAAAAGAGAGGGTGTGGAAGAAATTACAGGGGTGGAAAGAGAAATTATTGTCTCAAGCGGGGAGGGAAATTCTCATCAAGTCCGTTATTCAAGCTATCCCAACCTACACCATGAGTTGTTTCAAACTTCCCAAGGGTTTGGTTAGGGAGTTAGAAAGCCTTATTCGAAAATTTTGGTGGGGTTATAGCGGTGATTAGAGAAAGGTGCATTGGGTTTGTTGGGAAAAGCTTTGTAAAGCGAAGGAGGTGGGTGGCATGGGATTCAAAGAAATTGAAAAGTTCAATGATGCGCTCTTAGCAAAATAGGTTTGGAGGATGATAAATAATCCGGATTCACTATGCTTTCGAGTGTTTAAAGCTAGGGTTTTTCCCAAACTGTTCCATCTTGGAAGCGAAAGATTCCATAGATAGGTCCTATGCTTGGAAAAGTATTCTTAGTGCTAGAGATGTTATCCGGAAGGGTATGGTTTGGAGAATTGGGAATGGCCAATCAGTGCGTGTTAAAGAAGATAAATGGTTGCCTAGAAGAGCTAGCAGTTCCATCATATCCCCCCTGCCTACTGTCTTGCCTGAGACAAGGGTTAGCTCCTTCATTGATGCTGATCGGAGAGGTTGGAAAACTGAGGTGATCCATGAGATGTTTCTGCCTAGTGAGGCGTCGGTAATTATGGGAATCCCTCTGAGTATTAGGAACACAGAGGACCGGGTGATTTGGGCTTATACTCCTTCGAGGGTTTACTCTACAAGCAGCGCCTATAAGTTGCTATCTACAAGTACCACGCCAGGCAGGTATAACCAAGAGCCTCAAAAACGTTTTTGGAAGGCAATCTGGCAGTTGCGGGTTCCCCACAAAATAAAACACTTTGTTTGGAGGGCTTGCCATAATGCTCTCCCCACGAAGTGCAATCTGTTTTGGCGGAAAATCATCTCCTCGGAGTTGTGTGAGCTGTGTAACGAAGGCCCTGAGGATGTCTTACATGCTTTGTGGAAATGCAGGGTGGTTGAAGGCATGTGGAGCTGCCACAGTTGGTCCCAACAGGCCTTAAACCCCCCTCTTCTATCATTTTGCAATTTAGTTGATTGTTTTTTGCAGGTGACCTATGACTTCAGGAAGGAGATTTTTGCTATTTCAGCTTGGTGCTTATGGAACCGAAGAAACGCCCTACACTTTGGGCGCCAAGTGCAACCAATTGCCAATATTAGTTCTCTGGCAAGTAACCTTTTGCAAGAATTTCTTGCTGCTCAGGAAGAAGAAGCTCAGCCTGTGCATATGCCTATAATCCAACACCAATGGAGGCCCCCAGAGCAAGGCTACTTCAAAAAACTTCGACGCTGTTGTGTTCAAGCCTCTTAACTTGGCAGGAATCGGGGTTGTCATTCGGGATTGGCGTGGAGAAGCTATTGCGGCTTTGTCAATGCCAATAGCTCTAGCCTCGACAGTTGCTGATTTGGAAGCCCTTGCTTGTCGCCGTGCCGTGATGTTTGCTATTGAAAAGGATGTTCAGAATGTTATCTTCGAAGGGGACTCAGCTTCAGTGATCAACGCTATCTCCCAGGAGAGCCCAGTGTTGAACTCATATGGAGACGTTGTGGATGACATTCGCTCTTTAGTTTCTGAATTTCAGTCATTTAAATTTGTCTATGTTCATTAGTCTTGTAATGTGGTTGTTGATGCGTTAGCTAAGAAGGCCAAATGTTCAGTGGGGTCTCAAGAATGGTCAGGTGGCCTACCTGCAGATATTGCCCAACTAGTTGGCTTTGATGTTCCTTGAACTTTGTTTTCTTTTTCCAATAAATTCCCAGTCTGATTGGCTAGCTTCTCAAAAAAAAAAAAAAAAAGAATACAAAACGTTTAGAATGGAAAGTATATATTTGTAATAAAACCAAATATGCTAGCAATGATGGTATTAATATCACGTTAATGTTCATAAATTTCCTAATTAAAAACCATTGACAATAGCTATTCAAATTTTGAATTATATTTGAATTTCAAAATTTAGCAATCAATGTATTTGACATTAAGGGATAATTGATTTCCTCAATTCACATAAATGAGTATTAAACTAAATATGATATTTTTATAAAAATATCCAACAATCCCCCACTTATTTTTATAAAAATAAATAGGTAAATATATATAAGAAAATTTTTCTGGGTTAAGTAGAACATTATGCATAATAAGAGTGCCAATGGCTTGAACCTTCATTTAGTGTTTCAGCAACATTGTTCCAAAGTTAATAGTGAGCTAAGTCTTGAACTATAACTTTTTGTATGGAAACAAAACATTATATCACACATATAATATTCCTGTACTCTACCACAAGCTTCTAAGCCAGCACATTACAGCCTTGTGCTTAATCCTAGCATCTATGAGCTATTTAGAGAACTGACCCTATTCTCAAAGGAAGCGGCCTCACTTCCATGCTCACTTAGGTGTGGCTATTAAGGATGTTCTTGTAACTCTAACATCCCACTCATAAGAGCTATAGTCCACATTAAGAGTTTTTTAATAAATAAAAACTCATCCTATATAAAGTTACAAGATACATGCACGCACACCATAGGGAGGGACATGAGTTCTTGTACTCATACATATATTTGGTGCATGTTAATCAAACTACTCTATGATTAGTTTTTCCCTTTGAACCTAGTTCTTAGGTTCTTCCCTAGGTAGGGTATCCTCATAGGTAGTTTATTCTTCTTTGGGCTTAAGTCCCATCCCCCTCAATGCTATCCAGATATTTTCTCTAGCTAGAGCTTTAGTTAATGGATCCGCAATATTATCATTTGTACTAATATAATCAACATTTATGGTACCATTGTTTATATATGATCTCATAGTACTGTATTTTCTTCTAATAGATCTGGATTTACCATTATAGTATTTATTGCGCACTCTGCCAATAGTGGCAGGACTATCATAATGAATTAAGACGAGTGGAATAAGTTTCTCCCACATGGGAATTTTAGATAATAAATCACGTAACCAACCCGCTTCTTCACTAGCTAAAGATAAGGCAATTAATTTTGCCTCCATGGTGGATTTAGCAATAATCTGTTGTTTTTTAGATTTCCAACATATTGCTCCACCACCTAATGTAAATATATAGCCAGTGGTAGACAAAGAATCACTTGATAAGGTGTTCCAACTAGCATCACTATATCCTTCAAGAACAGCAGGATATCTTTGGTATAGCAAACCATAATGTGCAGTTCTTTTTAAATATCTCATTAATTGAATCACAGCATTCCAATGCTCAAAATTAGGTTTGCTAGTAAATCTTGCTAAAACTCTTACAGCATAAGCACTATTAGGTCTAGTACAATCAGTAGCATATCTAAGACTAACAATAATACTAGCATATTCCTTTTAATTGTAAATATCATTTTCATCTTTAGTAGGAAATAGATGCACATTAGAGTTAAAAGGAATACTTGCAGGTTTACAATCAAAGTAATCATATTTTTTCAAAATTTTTTCTATATAATGAGATTGATCTACAAATATGTCATTTGAAGTTCTAGAAATTTTCATGCCAAGAACCACATTAGCTTCTCCTAAATCTTTCATATCAAAGTTATTTTTAAGAAGCATTTTGGCAGCATTTATAATATTCGTATTAGGACCAAAAATTAGAAGATCATCAACATATAAACAAATTCTAACATGAGCATCATCAAACCATTAGAAAGCAAACATTGATCAAATTTCTCATGCCATTGTCTAGGTGCTTGTTTTAAACCATATAAAGATTTTAATAATTCACATACCTTGTGCTCATTACCTGGCATTGTAAAACCTTCTGGCTGGTCCATGTAGATTTCTTCTTCTAAATCTCCATTTAGAAATGCCGTCTTTACATCCATTTGATGTATCATCAAATTATGAATAGTTGCTATAGCAATCAATAATCTAATAGATGTAACTTTAGTAACAGGAGAAAAAGTATCAAAAAAGCAATATCTTCTTTTTGTTTAAAACCTTTAGGTACAAGACTTGCTTTGAATTTTTCAATAGATCTATCAGGTTTTTATTTTCTTCTAAGTACCCATTTACATCCAATTGTTTTACAACTTGGAGGTAAATCTACAAGTTTCCAAGTATTATTAGAGATAATAGAATCTATCTCATCATTGATGGCTTCTTTCCAAAAACCTAAATCAGGAGAAGATAAAACTTCTTCTAAAGAAGTAGGGTCACCTTGTAAATTATACACATAATATTCAGGACCAAAAACCTTTTCAATTCTAGGTCTTTCACTCCTCTTAGGTTCAATCTCATATTCATTTACATCTTTTGACTTAGATGTTGAACATTCAAATTTCTCTTGTTGTTCAAAACCCCCACTATTTTTATATTTAAATGGAAATTTATTTTCATGAAAAATTGCATCTCTAGATTCAATTATAGTATTATTATCAATATCAAAAAATCTATAAGTTGTGCTATATAAAGAATAACCTAAAAATACACATGTAGAAGCCTTTACCCTAAGTTTAGGTCTTTTGGGATCAGGTAGCCTCACATATGCTAAGCAACCCCAAACTTTGAAAAAATTTAGATTTGGTTTATATTTTTTCCATAATTCAAAAGGAGTTAAAAAAGTCTTTTTATGAGGTACTCTATTCAAAACAAAATTTGCAATTAAAACAGCTTCACCCCCAAAATATTTAGGAGCCCCAGAACTAACAAGCATAGCATTAGTCAAATTTATTAGAATCCTATTTTTACATTCAGCTACTCCATTTGAAGATGGAGAATAAGGGGCAGTAGTCTCATGAACAAAACACCAAGAGATTGAATATAATTATTAAGATCAAGTGTGTCATATTCTTTTCCTTTATCAGTTCTAAACCTTTTAACCTTTTTATCAAACGTATTCTCAACTTCTTTTAAGAAAATTGATAATTTTTCAAAAGCATCACTTTTATTTTTCATAAAATAGACATGAATATTTTAAAAAATCATCTATAAAAGTTATAAAATACCTATTACCTCCACATGTCAAATGTCCTTCAAATTCACAAATATCACTATGAATAAGTTCTAGTAATTCAGTATTTCTTTCAACAGATTTTGAGGCTTTCAAGTAATTTTAGTCATGCTACAAATTTCACATTTTTCAAGTTCATTTTCAAGTTTAGGAATCAAACCTAAAAGACTCATATTTTTCATATATTTATTATTAATATGACATAATCTACCATGCCAAACATTCACATAAGAAACAATATAAGCAGAACTTGAATTTTCATTCATCTCAACATTAAGTTTAAACATGTCATCACAAGCATAGCCTTTGCCAACAAACACGCCCTTTTTAGAGAGTACATATTGATCAACCTCAAAGACTTGTTTGAAACCAGCCTTATTCAATAAAAAACTAGAAATTAAATTCTTTCTAATATCAGGAACATGAAAGACATCTTTCAAAGTGACTTCTCTCCCAGAAGTAAATTTGAGAAGCACCTTTCCAATACCTACAACTTCAATGGTATGAGAATCACCAAGCATAATTTTCTTTTTCTCATCCAGGATGGTGTAGGTCTTGAACCAAGTTTTATCATAGCAAACATGTCTAGTTGCCCCAGAATCAATCCACCACCCTCCTAAGCCTTTGAGAATATTAATCTCGGTAACCATAGCCACAAGAGGCTCTTCAATGACATTGGCTTGAGCCATAGGCCCATGTTTTCGAAAACGACAATTTCTAGCCGAATGTCCAGGCTTTCCACATACAAAACATGCATAATTGCTATTATTTGTGTGGTTGCCATTATTTGGAGCATGCTTAGGATGGTGTGCTTGGTTCTTTCTTTGATTAGAGTGGGTCTTATGTTGAGGCTGATTTCCATTTGGCCTACGTTTGAAATTTCTTTTCTTAGGCCTTACATAGTCATTACTTTTTGCATGGGCTTTTAGCATATTTTCATTTGAAGAAATAAAATTTACCTTCGGACCACTTGCTCCATGGAGTTCCACAACTTTGTCTTGATTCCTTACCTCTTCCTTCACTTTCAAAGGGGTGATAAGGGATTCAATGGAGAGTTCCTTTTGCTTGTGTCTCAGGACTTTGGCAAACTCCTTCCAAGACTCAGGCAGCTTTTCAATGATGGTTGAAACTTGCATTTGTTCATCTACTCGAATGCATTCAGATCGAACATCTTGTGAAATCATTTGGAGTTCATAGGATTGTTCCACCACGGACTTGCCTTCAATCATCTGAAACCTGAAAAATCGGCTACATGCATATTTCTTGGATCCAGCTTCCTCTGTATCATATTTTTGATTCAATGCCTTCTATATCTTTTTGGCTGATTTGTAAGCTTAGTCATAATAATCATACAAATCATTAGAAAGACAATTAAGTAAATAATTTCTACAGTAAAGATGATCCTTATCCCATTTCTTAACATCTTTTTCATGTTGAGAAATTTTTTCTTTGGTCAATTGTTCAGATTTCTTTTTCTTTGGTTTTTTCTCAGTTAACACATAAGCCACATTCAAAAGAGTAAGATAAAATAAAGTCTTTTGTCTCCACCTCTTAAAGTTAATACCACGGAAGCGGAATGGCTTATTAAGATTTTTCAGCAATGAGTTTTCAATTTTCAGCAATATAAGCGTTATCCAAACAGACTCGAAGAAGAAGAAGAAACAGAGTCAAAATGCACCATCTACTTAAGTGTGCGTTTGGGTTAGGATTAAAAATAAAAATATTTCACTATTCAGCTTATTTTTGCTACTATTCATGGGCCTCACTGCACTTTTTGGCACTATTCATGGGCACCGTTGTACTATTTCAACTAACTTCTACCTTTATCTACAATACTTTCAGCAATAATTTTTCAGTTTCAGCAAAATAAGCGGTATCCAAACACACCCTAAGTGTGCGTTTATGTAGCGTCTAGTGTGCATTTCCAGCGTTTGTGTTTTTGGCTAGGTCCCACGGCACTGTTCACGACCCAGCCAAAAACACAAAAACGTGCATACCAATGTATTTTTGGGTCCCATGACACTATTCACACATTTAAAAATTATTTTACTACAGTGTTTTCAGCAATAAGTTTTCAGTTTTCAGCAAATAAGCGGTATCCAAACACACCCTAAGTCAAAGAACGCACCGTTTCATTAATACTTCATGAACAAAATGCGTCGTTCAGTGTTTGTAGCTGAGTGTTATTGAATCTGTGCCAAACAGCGTCAAGTGTTGCTGAGTTCAAATGATAGTTATTCTTGGCACAAAAAACAGTTACAAGAGCAGCTGTAATTCCTGATATCACGGACTAGATCCACAAAATCTGGGACTGATAAGATAATTATTCTGTTATAGTCATAATTTCTACACTATAAATAGATAGCATGTATTCAGATGTATAATCAAGCAAGAAAAGAATACATTTTTCACTCTTTCATCTCTCTCTCTCTTTCTCTCTTTTCTCTTAATTCTCTCTGCAATTCTCTTCAATACTCTTAGTTCTTGCTTGTTGTTCATCAATCTTGCTAAACACAATTTAGATTTCTTTGTTAAATTTCATCACTTGCCTCTTGGACAATAGGGTCAAATTTCAACTTCTGTTTTGTTCCCTTAGCCTTTGGTTTGAATGGAGGGTTGTTAGGGATCCAAGGATCATTCCAAGCATCTATATAGATCCCATGTCCAACCTTTAAGCAAGCTCCCAGCATTGAAAGATCCCCATACAAAAATCAGAGGTTCTAGCTGGTTTAGGAGTTGACAAAAATGAGTGACCCCGAAAGTATTTTTTCTTGAAAACATTAGTACAAAGACTTTCTTTATTTTGAGCTAACTCCCATGAAAATTTTGGAAAAGTGCTCTGTTGAAGTCTTCCATTCGCCTTAGTCCCAATCCTCCATTACACTTTGGCGCATATAGCATCCCACGCTTTAAGACACATTTTTTTTAGACCCTTAAGGCCCGTTTGGTATATGCACTTAAACAACATTTTTCAGTTTTTAAACAATATTACACGTATTTCTACACACTTTTTCACTTACACGTATTTTCAAAAAATACAAACAACATTACTGGAACAACATTACCAAACAGACCGTTGGTGTCCCCACCAAAAAGTTCAAAAGAGGGCATTCATCTTGTTAGATGTTTTCTTTGGGATTAGAAAGGAGGACATTGTGTATGAGGGTCTATTGCTTAGCTTAGTTTGTTTGGTCATGGTATTAAGTTCATAGAGATATGGATTTGACTTGTGAAGTTGTGATATTTAATATCTTGTAAGGGTATTGTTTTACACTTTTAATACAACCACCATTACATTTCCTAAAATTATCATTGACATTTTCTATTTTATTTTTACAGTTAACTGGTATTAAGTTTGTATGCAGATTGATAGGCTTTTAATTTGCTCTTGTTAGGGAATACAAATCCTTTGTACCATTTTTTGTGTTCCATTTTATGTTTTATTAATCACAACTTGTCATGTATTTATTTAACTTTCCTTATAAAATAAACAAAGTTTAAAATGGAAAAAAATAAACACATGACAAATTGTAATTGGTGGAACATAAAGTGAAACACAAAATGTAGTATTAAGGATTTGTATTCCTTGTTTGGTTCTAGTTATTGTTCGTTTGGTAAGAATTCACGAGATAAGTGGAATTGTTAATTTGGGTCTTTTTGTGGGCCAAAAACAAAATCTATAAATGTTTCTTGAGATTTAGGTCAATTGCAAATAATCTCTTAGGCTTTCAAGATTTTTATTGTAATTCTTTTTATTCTTTTATAATCATTCAATTCCATTCCTTTATAAACTCCCAAATGAAGGCTTAAGGTTTCTATATTTGTTAAATTGACACTTGTAACTGTAAGAAAAAATACATGTTTGTATTGCATACTAAACATACGCAGCGGAAAATTAACGGATTTACTTCATTTGCAATAGATAACATGTGCTATGTAAGTTTCAGAATTTAAGAACAAGAGAGTGTACCTTGATGCAGTGAAATTCAAAACCGAAGATCAGAAGTTCTTGAGAACACTTTTAATCTTCACTCTAATTTCACTTGATGCCTAAGATGTGTGGTCTCTCAATCAGTTATACGTGTATGTTCAAGAAGAGAATGAAAGAGTGTCCAACACTCACATACATACCATTTCATGTACTTATCAAAATCTGTATGTTTCTCTCCTTATAACTGATTATCTAATTGGGCTAGCCTTTTGGGCCTTTCCAATTGGGCTTTAGTGTGTGGCTTGAAGTGGGACCAAAAGGGAACAAATAAGACACTAGCTCCAATGGGCCTTGGGCTTTTCTGTCAATTCTTGACAAGTCCAAAGTTACCATTAATTATATTTAATACCACTATATAAATATAATTGCACTCTAGGCCTTATTAATAAATTATATCTCAAGAATTTATTGTACATGCAACCCCTTCATAAAATATTCGTAGTAACACAAAGTCATGAATGAAGACTGTCACTTTGTGAATTACTACATCTTAATCCTTGAGTACCAGGTTTAATCCTTTAAGTTATTCATTATATATTTATGAAATCCAATTTCATAAATATATACTTTAGTAACTATTTACTAAAGTAGTTAGGCCTAACATTCTGAATAACAAACCCATTAAACTTATCTCAAGGGAATATTTTGTATCTCCGTTAATAGACTATGAATTCCATCTTGAGAATATATGTTCCATCAACACTAAATGTGGCTGCCCAACATACTGAGGTTTTGACCGTTACTTTAGATCTCACTCCTGATATATCAAAGCAACCTACACTTCATGATCAGGTCCATTATTCTCTCAGGATTAAGAGTTCATGTGAATATAAGCCGTGAGATTTATTATTCAATTGATAGTCGTTAGGAGAATAATAAATCTCACTGCGGTCTAGTTCAATATGTCTTAACTCTTAAAACATATCAACTAGAAGTCATCACTTCCATGATCAAGACAAATCATCTTAGTTGAAATGTTATAGTCTTCGCAAATGAAACGCTCAGTTTCATCACCGACTACGAACTAAATTCTGAGTTTACAAAGAACTTGTAATTTATATCTTCTGTGACTTTTCACATAAATCACATACTATGCATCTCAAGGACTAGATGATAATGTTCGAATATTCATATTACCATTATTTCAGATTATAATAAAACAATTTTATTAATTACAATATTAAGTCATACATCATGTTATACATAATGTCATACATAATATCATACATAGCATCATACAATAGGATTTAAGGGCACTAATCTTAACAGTAACAACATCTATAAACATTTCTTAAGATTGGATTAGTTGCAAATTAATGACTTAGGCATTCAATTTTTTCTTGTAATTCCTTAAAGCTTCTAATTGACACTTGCGACTAGCTTTTGTTTAATTACTTTCAATGACAAAAAAGAATTACGTGATCATCAAGGATGAAAAGTAGAACATTTTAAATCTTCATGAACGGAAATAGAAATTTTTTTTTTTTTTTTTGTTATATATACGTTGTTTTTGTTATAGATAATTTGAAAACTGTCCATTCCACAATTATTGCTCATATCAATAGATTAAGACATCGATAAGATTCTTTTTGGTGTAATTAAGATTCGAATCCAAGTCACGTATTTGACTATAAGTTTTTTTACCAAATGAATTTACATTCATAAAAAATAAAAAAAAATAAAAAATAAAACTAGTTTTTAGGAATGAAAAATGAGTAATGTTGTAAAGATGTCCATGGGTCGGGTTTGTGCCCAATCCAGACTTAACCTAACCACTTTGGGTGGGGAAAATCAAAACCCATAATCGACCCAGAAGGAGCATCGAATCGGCCGGATTGGGTTTCATCGAGGGTCGAGTGAGTGTGATAAGGGTCGAGATTTGGCCAAATTTGGCTGGATCTGTCGAGATTTGGTTGAGATCCCCTTATATTGGTGGAGAAATAGTTCAAGCTTATCGGATTTTCAGTTGAAATTCACGATTTATGATAGGAAGAGAATCAGTCGTCAAGCGAGTGAGTTCGTCATTTTCTTAGACGGCCAAACCACAACTTGAATCGAAGGGATCGGTTCTTGGCACTAGTGATTCGTAGTTGACCTAACCACCACTCGATTCAGGCGATTTTTGGGTCAGATGGCATCGAGTAGGGGCGGTTTGTTAGGTTCGGCCGGGTCATGGATAACCCTAATGCATACACAAAAAAATTGTCAAATTTTTTCATACTAGTTGAGTTGACAAGTTTTTACTGCTACCTAGGCCCATTATTGACATCATTTTTTTACCTACTACTAATAATATGCCATATCAACAATTGAAAAATTCAATCTTAGAGAACACAAGAGAAGAGTGGGTTCATGTGTAAATTTTTTGGCTTGTGGGTTTGATTTGGAAGATGGGTTTTTGACTTTAGAGTGCAAGGCAGAATAAGAGTAATTTGTTGGATAAATTTGGTGAATTTGAGAGAAATAGTAGCAAAAATTCTCTTTACAAAGCTACATGGCTCTGCACGTGTGAAGAGTCAATGTAGCTCTTCCAAAACATTTCTCGCAAATGGAGAGATTGTTAGAGCTTGATTATAGGGGTTTACTCTTTAAAATAGAGAAAAATTTGGCTTTATTGAGCTCGGTGGAGATGCTCTAGCCACAAATAGTTTTGGTATCAAGGATTGTTTAGTGGTGCCCCATGTCTTAGTTCGAACTCACCTATTATTTTTTTTCTTCCAAAGTAATTTTTTTAAGAGTGGGTTTAGGTGATAATTCATTGTTAAGAGAAATCATGTGGGAAACACTTAGCCATGACTTGATGGCATGTGCAACTGTGAAGAGTAGAAAAAAAGTGGTGTGTTTATGTGCTATTAATAGTTCATTAATTAACAACTGCGCACCCTTAGCGTGAGAATTATTCACAAATATATGTGCTTGTAAGGTGTGGGAGACAATGACTAGGGTTTAAGTTTCTAGGAGTGAGTTTCACATATATACACTTAGATTAGTGTAGAGTAGAATTTCTATCTTGTATAACAAAAAATAGTTCATCAATTACAATTGCTCATATTGTCATTTTGTGATAAAAATGGTACTAAATATATTTTTAGACTATGGTATAATAGAATTTTTATCATGTATAAAAAACCATAGTTCATCAATTACAACTGCACATGTTGTAGATTTGTGATAAAAGTGGTACTAAAATCATGGTTTTAAAAACCGAACTGAACATAAAACCGAAAAAGTACTGGTTCTTGGTTTCTTGGTTGAATCGATGGTCGGACCGTGACATCATAAATAAATAATTATTAATTATAAATAAAAATAAAATAAATTTATAAATAAGGAATTACAAGCTTATAATTAGAAATAAGTAAAATACTGTTTTATCAAGTTTAGTCCCACTACAGTGTCAATAATATTAATTTCACACAATTATATCCATTTCACTAATATAAATAACCAATAGATACATTAGAATATTTATTATCTTTTAAATAAATCCTTATAACACCAAGTCAACAAATCCTATCAAACTACTAATTCAAAAAAATCCTATCAAACTTGGGAACTCTCAACTGTAGAACACCCTTTCCAAATAACAACAAATATAAAAAAATTTAGTTAATTGTCACGTATCAAAACAATACTGAAAACTAGCATCTCGAGTGTCTAAAACTCGAGTTCCAAAATAAAACTCGAGTTTTTAAGTCTCGATTTGTAAGAGAATGGGTTTGATTTGGAAAAAAATCCACGTGAAAATCGAGTTTTAAAGACTTGAGTTCCATAAATTGCAGAAAAACGCCGCTATAGGGTTTTAAAACGTCACTATAGGGTTTAAAAACGCCACTATAGGGCTCCTTAAACCTGGTATGGGGTGATCACTTATAAATTTTTTTTTTTTGGAAAATGCCGCTATAGGGATTTAAAACGTCACTGTAAGGCTTAAAAACGCTACTATAGGAGAATTTTTTTTTGCATGGAACTCGAGTCTTAAAGACTCGAGATTTATGTGGCATTTTCAGTCCTCAAACACTCGCAAAGCGAGTCTTTGGGACTCGAGTTTTAATATGGATCTCGAGTTTCTAAAACTCGAGATGCTACTTTCCATTATTGTTTCAAACGTTGCTTAACTAACTATATACAACCCTTTTACTTGCCTATTTTGCACATTCCCCCCTCAATTGTGACCAAAACGTAGGTGGAGTTTGGATCCACGTCCTGCGTCTACGTTTTCAGCAATTGTGCGTTTTCTCTCTCTCTTTTTTTTTTTTTTAAAGATCAGCGCCTGTGTCACTGTTCATTGTCCATGAACAGTGATTTTAGGCTTATGAATAGTAAAAAATAGAGTGAACAGTAATTTTCACATATTAAAAAATTATTTTACTATAATATTTTTAATTTTGTAATTTCAGTAAAAATAAGTTGTATCCAAACGGACATGTAAAGTTTGCACTCTCAACAATGTTTGCTTGGTTTCCCTGTGAATGGTATTAAAAGTAAATTAAAAAAAAAAAAAAAAAAAACAAAACAAAACTGTGACCAAAACGTGGCAACTTCCTATGAAAGCGTGTAGTTTAAGTTGTATCATATTTCAACTATTCAACTCCCAAGGAAGCTCAGTAGCTGTCATCAACTGAACTAAACAAGAAAATTAAAAATGAAAAACCCCATCTTCTCATCTTCTCGTTATGAAGAAGGAAAACGGCGAAGGCCAAGTCGTCCACGACCTCTTTCTCCACAAAGTCGTCCACGGCCTCTTCAACCGCTTCCTTGCTTCCTCCGTCGCCTACCGCTGTGCCGATCCTCCACCACACAAGCGCTGGAGCCTTTATGGTTTGGAACAAATTTTATTTGATTTTTTTTTTTCTTCTTTTTCTTTGTTGAAACTTGAAACGACAGTGTTTTTAACATTTGATCAAACCGTTTTAAAACCGGTTGAAACATTCCAATTTTCGGTTTTTACGGTTAAACATGTGGTTTCCAGTTTGTTTTTTTGCTTTTTGTGCAATTTCCGGTTTTGTAGGCAAATCGGACCGTATTGAGGTCTGATTTTCGGTTAAATCCGTTGAATCGGCCGGTCTGATCTGGTTTTTAAAACCAGATCAACCATGACTAAAATAGCGTGTTACGGTAAAAAAATAAAATAAAAAAGCATTGATAATGACATCTTTGCGGGCCTTATGCCTATTTTTGAAACCCATTGCCCCATGGGAGCATTCGAATCCGAGAATGCTATTTTGTCTTCTTTTACCATTTTAAAAAGTTACTTTATCAATTATAAAATATTATTTTATAATATAGCATTCTAATTTTTTATTTTTTTATTTTACTTATTAAAATAATATATCTACAAAATAAAATAATTTAATCTAATCTAATCTCTCCCTCCACCCATCACACTTTTATCTTTTCCTCACAGGCTTTCTCTTTCAACCACTCACCACCACCACCACCACCCTTGCCACAATAAACCCACCACCACCACAACCACAAAAAAAAAAAAAAAAAAACTCATTACCAGTACCACCACATCTGCCACAAGAAACCCACCACCACCTCCACCCACAAAACCACCGCGAGAAAACCAACCAAACACTTCAGCCACAGCCACAAGAAACCAACCACCATGCCACCACCAAACCCAGAAACCAAACAACAGCCAAGCCCACGCCAATCCCCACAAATCTAGACACAGACCACCCTCTCCACGTTGATCTCCACAAACCCAGACACATGCCACAACAACCACACAAAAAAACCCTATTGGAACCCACCCAAACCCACCTCGCCGATCTCCACCTTAACCGCGCCGCCACGCCGATCTCCACATCGCCATGCCGCCACGCCGATCTCTACCTCGCCATGCCACCACACTGATCAACAAACCCACTACGCCGATCAGACCTACGGCAGTAACTAGAGAGAGAAAGCAACCACGGCAGCAAGCAGATAAAGAAGAGGGAGAAATGAAAAGCACATATAGAGGGAGGTGCCGCCACGCCGATCTCCACTTTGCCATGCCATCACGCCGATCAGGAAACCCACTACGCTGATCAGACCCACGGCAGCAACCAGAGAGAGAAATTGACCACGGTGGCAAGCATATTGCACAGATAGAGAAGAGGGAGAAGAGAGGAGTGTTTGAGTCTGAGCTGAGTGTGAAAGACAGAGGAGAGAGAATGAGTAATAAAAAAAATGAAATTTAAGTTTACAATTGGTGAACAATGACTTTTATAAGAGCATTTTTATCAAGACTTCTAAAAAATTTAGCATTTACCCTCTCAAAACCTATATTTATAACATATAACACACCACTTTACAATTCAACCTATATCAAAACTTCTATTTTTTTTACCATTTCATTTAAATAATGTTTTTTTATTATTTTTCAATAATTTTTTATTTTTCCTCTCTCTCCTCTGTCTCTGTCTTTGTCTTTCTCACAGCACCGCTGACACCAACCTACCAACTATCCACCCAAAACCCACCACCCATACCACAACCACCACTAACAAAAAAAGAAAAAAAAAATCACAGCAAAAAGAAACCTCCACATCCACCCACAACCACCACATTCACTCACCACCACTAACCACAGCAAAAAAAAAAAAAGAAAGAAAAGAAACCTCCACCATCGTCGCCACCAGCAAACCCACTAGCAGACCTATCACGTCGAACCAAATCCATAGCCACTGCCCACACCCATTGCTACCGGCCACCACCGCCCACACTCACAACCACCGTCACCACCACCCAACCTCCAACCACCAAAATTACAAACAAAAATAAACCCACAGCAAACCCAGAGTCACCACCAGCCAACCCAACCCAACCCAGCAAACCCCTAGCACCACTAGCCACTATCCCCCACTCACCTACCACCACCATAAACCCCAACCCAAAATCAACCCACCATTAGTCATCACCACTACAAACCGCACCCACCCACCATTAACCACAAAAAACCAAAACCCACTCACCCACCCACCTGCCACCACCGTAAACCCCTACCCAAAATCAACCCACCACTAGCCACCACCACCACAAACCATACCCACCCACAAATAAAACAAAACAAAACCACAACCTAACCACCACCTTCAACCTTCCTCCTCCAAATCACAAAACAACTACCATCACAAACACAAAAGCCAGCCATCACAAAATTTCAACCACCACCAAATCCGATCCACCGCCAAACTGTGAACCATGACCCATTGTGACCGGTGACCCACAGTGCTGCCAACGCACGATGACTCACCCATAAGAAACCAGTGAGAGAGAGGGACGAGCAAGAGATGGCAAGGGCGAGAGGGCTGGAGAGAGGAAGAAAGAGAGAGAACCAGTGAGAAAGAAAGAAAAAAAGAGAGAGAAGAGGGAGATCGGTGAAAGGGAAGAAATGAAAAAGAAAAAAGAGCGGGCCCACTTGAATAAAATAATAATATAATTTTTACAATTGGTGAACAGTGCGGTCTCAAATTTGAGATTGCACTGTTCATTAATGCCAAATATTATGGCATTTAAAACACTTGATGGAGGTAGTTTTTTAGAGTTTGGTATGTCAAATGCCAAATATTTGGCATTTGACACCCTTAATGAGGATGCTCTAAGTAGAATTGTACTGTAGCAGTATTGTAAAAAAATTTACAATTAGCAGCCCGGATGCAGCCTGGTTTTTGTGCGAAAATGCTAAAATTTGCTGAGATATGGCATATGAAAGTCCCAGTGCGAATGCTCTGAGACAAGAATTTTTTTTAGGATCTATTTGGATACCGCTTATTGCTGAAAACTGAAAGCACTGTAACAAAATAATTTTTAAATTTGTGAATAGTACCGTGGGACCTAGTTTTAAAGTGGTTTTTGCTGAAAAAAATACATGTGGGTCCCGTGAACAGTGCACAAGACCCACACAAAAACGCAGACGCAAACGTAAGTGAGTGTTTCAGCTAAATCCAAACACTCACTTAGAGTGTGTTTAGATACCGCTTATTTTGCTGAAAACTGAAAATATTGTAACAAAATAATTTTTAAATGTGTGAATAGTATTGTGTGACCCATTTTAATGAAAGTTTTGCTGAAAAAAAAAGTTTGTGGGTCCCATGAACAATGCACGAGACCCACTAGAAAAGCATGAAATGCTCTTCTCAAAAAAAAAAAAAAAAAAAAAAAAGGTGAAACGCTGACGCTGGACGTGGCCGCTGTATCCAAACGGATACTTAGTTTCCATTTTGTTGACAAGATTTAAACACTTGTTTTTTTTTTTTTTTCTTTTTTCTTTTTTTAAATTTACAGACCAAGATTTAAAATTTAAATAGTTTACTTTTAAAACTCGAATGACAGAATGGGAAAATAATGCCAACTTTAAACAGTTTATTTATTTATCTATCTATACTATATATAAGAGGATTCTCTTCCTTCAATTGAATTTTTTTTTTCATGCCAAAAATATCTTCATTAATGAATGGTAACTTTATTTAGAAATAGGGTCATAAATGTCAAATGACAAATTTCATTTTGAATTAAAAAAAAGAACTCCTAAAATTTAGGATTTTTTTTCCCTTCACATTCAAAAAAGAAATTAAAATTTCTGCTTATCTTTAAAGTTTACAATTTTTATTTGTTTGAAAAATAAAAATATATATTTCTAAATTATAATTGACACAAATTATTAACTTTTATTTAAAAAAATAAAAGAGTTTCTGAGCACGCTCAACGTGCATGCTTAGAGGCTAATACTATATATAAGATGATTCCCCTCTTTCAACTGAACTTTTATGTGCTTCAAAAATATTCTTATTAGTGAATGGTAACTTCATTTAAAAATAAGGTTATAAATGTCAAATAACAAATTTTATTTTGAATTAAAAAAAAGAACTCCTAAAATTTAGGATTTTTTTCCTTTTCATGTTCAAAAAAGAAATTACATTTATGTGGTGTTTGGTATAGGAGAATCCACATTACTCTTGACATCCAGATTTTTAAAAATGTGATTTTTTGCAATCTAAATTTCTATTATAATGTTTGGTTTCATTGAGAATCTCTTAAGATTTCTAGCAACGTGAGAAGCTAGAAAATCCTAAATCTCATAAAATTCCTAGATTTCTATTCTTATCTCTAAAAAATTAGTACTCCTTGAAGTTCAAATTTCATTTTTTTTCTAGCATGCGTCCGAGCACGCATGCTGAGAGGCTAGTTGAACTTCAAGGAGTTGTTGACCGCGAATTTTATATTTCCATTTCACCAAAAAACCCCCCCCCCCCCCCCCCCCCCCCCCCCCCGGTTTCCTCTCTAGCGACTAAAATTGCTCTGGTCTCTGTCTCTCACACACTACTCTCCGCTCAAAACAAACCATTTCTCTGTATGCCAATACTAAAACCCATTTTTATTTATTTGATTTTTTTCCCATCTTTTGTAATTGTTTTGTGTGTTTTCCAAATATGTAGATATTCATGGGTGTCATTGATATCTACAACGCCTCCTCTCTGTGCTTGACCAAACCCAACACTGGTTTTCAACATTTTGTGGTGCCTCAATCTCAATCGCACAGACCCAGTTGCTTGATTCAAGTAAACAGCAGGAGGGCCGTTGCTATGGCTTCCACTGTTCCTTCTTCGATAGAACATGTCAATGAGGTTCAACAGAGCTTGACCGGTGACTCCTTTATTCGACCCCATTTGAGGAAATTGTCTCCTTATCAACCCATTTTGCCTTTTGAGGTATTTTTCTCAGTAACCCTTTAAAGTTTTTTTGTCTGCTTTTGCTCATTTAGTTGATTCTTTGTGACAAAGATTAAGTCTTCTGATATTGTGGATGATTTTTGGCTGTGGCAGTAGTTTGTTATGTATTTTTATATGCACAATCTTATTTAGGAGAGTAATAACAAAACAAAACCAAGTTTTTTTTTGGATAAATCAATTGTTACAAGTTGGGTCGTCATCAAGGAGACCAGACAATGCCATTGAGCTACAAGGCTCTTGGCAATAACAAAATCAAGTTAATTAGTACCCGGCAGTGTTGGCGAGCCGGGGGGGGGGGGGGGGGATTGATGTTTGAGGATTTCGATCTTCATCTACCTATACTATGCTAATGGTGTAACTAAAGTGGGTCAAGTAACAAACTTATAAAAGTGATGTTAGGGACTACCCCTAAAGCCAAAAGAAACCAATTTAAGGGTCATCTGAATTGTGTCACACAACATAAAGACTATGCTAAGGTGCTTTTCTTAAGCATAATGAACCCTTAGTGATGGTTGACCACTGGATACTCCAACCTCATCAGGTATTCTCACTCACCGAGTTTCAGCAAGTAATGAAATTTGACGGTGGCAGTCCACCTTAATCAAAAAGCCCTTGCAATATGACCCAATATAGCTATATATTTGTTCAAAATCACTATCAGCTTGAAATATTATCATGAATGTTGATTTATTAATTGAAAAGGGTTTAGCACAAGACATCCACTACATTTTCTTTAAGAAAAATGGCAGCTATATAATCAATTCAGTAGACAAGTGGTGTTTGTATACTTATCAAAAAGTTAAAAACAAGGAAATAAAATTTCATAGAGAATGGTGTTTGTTTCTCTCTGTGATTGGGTTGATTTTTTAAGTTAAATGAGATGTTTTTCACTTTTAGTTTTATATGGTTAGGGCCCCCAGTTACAATGTCACTTGAGTGGAAATCCATGTTCATTCATAATCTGATATCCAGATTAATGAATGGTGTTTTTTGGTACAGGTTTTATCAGCCCGTCTTGGAAGGAAGCCGGAAGATATCATCAAATTAGATGCGAATGAAAACCCTTATGGTCCTCCGCCAGAGGCAAGTTGTATGTGACATTATACTTTTGGTGTGGTATAACAAAAGGCAAAGTCTTTTGTTTCGTGACTTTGGTTTTGTTGAAGATCTTAAAGAAATATTTATTCAATGTTTAAAAGATTTGAAGACAAAGAAGAGTCTGTCACTGTCTTTATTGCAAGCACCATACTGAGTGTCAATACCCCTTTCTTCCTAAGTAGAAATTCCAATTGTTTGTAGGTTTTTGAAGCTTTGGGCTCAATGAAGTTCCCATATGTCTATCCAGACCCTGAAAGCCGTCGCTTGCGTGCTGCCCTTGCAGAAGATTCAGGACTTGAATCTGATTATATTCTTGCAGGATGTGGTGCAGATGAGCTCATTGATTTAATTATGCGGTTAGAAATTGAAATTTTGTATTTGTATAATTTTCCAAATTATAATTCCCTTAAGTATCTAATTATCTGCCTAAATTCAACAGTCAACAGTTCCTAATCTTGTGTGGATTTTGTTGATGAATATATGCTGCAGTTGTGTGCTCGAACCTGGTGATAAGATTGTGGACTGCCCTCCGACCTTTACAATGTATGAGTTTGATGCTGCAGTTAATGGGGCACTTGTTATAAAAGGTTAAGATAAGATATCTGCTTTCTTTTAGTCTCTTTCATTGTGTTGGAGTTTCTAATTTTTTATTTTTTTCATTAATAAAAATTCTTTATATTTGGTCCCTAAACATCCTTCATTTCTCTGCATGCTTTTCTTTTCATTTGACTGTTGCATCATATGTGCATAACGTGCATAACCTCCTGCAATTTCATGATTTTCTACAGTCCCCAGGAAGGCAGACTTTAGCTTGAATGTTGAACAAATAACAGATGTTATTGAACGAGAAAAGCCCAAATGCATATTTTTAACATCTCCTAATAATCCAGATGGGAGGTAATTCTCAATCGTTTCTTTTCTTCATGTATATTTGGCATAATTAGTTTACTTGATTGACTTGAGGTCTCTGGCATGTCCTTACCTTACTGCCCAGAAACGAACATTCTAGCACATTTGAGAGAAGGATAAACTCTGGAAGGGTACATTTATGAAAAGTCAAAGTATCTGCACAGAGCTTTCTTCTATAGTAGACTTACAAAACTAGTTAGTCTGAATTTAGGCTTTGATCCATTTAAGAGATGTTCATAGTATGGTTTGGGATATTCAATCTATTCTTTTAACATGTGTGTTAATATTGGTGCATGATGCAGATATGTCCATTTTTAGACAGAATAAAGGATTTTTTTATATCTCTCAAGGGTTATTACTGAATATGCTCAGATTGTGTTGGTGCTAGACTAGAATTTAAGAAGTGTTCTATTAATTACCTGTAGAATGAAATGCTAAGGAGATCTGATTGTAGAATACATAAGGGCCTGGATGAGGAGAGAGGTTAATAGAGGTGTCCTCTGCTTGTGTGATCTGACTTTCAGGCTTTGAACTCAGTCTTTAGTTTAGTGTGGTTATGCTGTTTTGTTGTAATGAGTCTGTAGACTATATTTAAAAATAAAATGTTTGAACTTTATGCATAATTTCTAGTCATGTAATTTTTTTGTGACATATTACGTTTCCATGCTACTTACTATATGCAGTGTAATTGATGATGAAGATCTCTTGAGAATCCTTAAGCTTCCCATATTAGTGGTGCTAGATGAAGCATACATTGAGTTTTCAGGGATAGAATCAAAAATGAAATGGGTGAAGAAACACGAGAATCTAATTGTTCTTCGGACATTTAGCAAAAGAGCTGGTATATATATATACATTTTAATGCTTTTTCTTTAAAGTCAATTATTTTGGAACTTGCTTGTCACCCTAAATTATTCTGTTGTAGTAGCATCAATCTTGTTATTGAATTGCTAATACAAGATTTATTACCATCTGCGTTGTGAGTTATTAGACTTTCTTAAATTGATTTGAATTAGCTGTTATATGCTGTAGGTTTCAAAGAATAAAATAAGAGTTCTGGACCCCATACACACAAAAAGGAGGGTTGGTGGGGGAATAGAAAGATTACAACAATAAGTTGGGAGAGAATGAGAGGAGAAACTCAATGTCCCCCAATAGAAATAAAATAAATTAAGAAGTCCCTAAAATTGTATTAAGTTCATTGACATGCTAGAGATCTTGTTTTGCTGTTTTCCAGCAGTAAGATCGGAACTTGTGTTCCTGCAGCGTGGGCTTTCTACCTTTTCTTTGTTAGGGTAAATTGCAAATTACACTCCTAAAATTTGAGGGTGTTTGGATTTTACACCCTAAAGTTTTAGAATTTGGATTTTACAACTTGAAGTTTGGGGGTGTTTGGATTTTAGACCCTGAGTTTCAAAATTTGGATTTTACTCACTAAATTTTAGAGTTGTTTGGATTTTTCCTCCTAAAGTTTGGGAGTGTTTTGATTTTATACCCTGAAGTTTGAATTTGGGGTGTAAAATCCAGACAACCCTCAAATTTTAGGGAGTAAAATCCAAATTCTAAACGTCAATGTGTAAAATCCAAACACTCCCAAACTTTAGAAGATAAAATCCAAATTTCAAAATTTTAGGGTGTAAAATCCAAACACCTCCAAACTCTAGGGATGTAATTTGCAATTTACCCTCTTTGTTATTAATAAGCTGTGCTTGGAATCTAATAACCCAAAGCAAAACCTAGAATGAAGGATATTTTATTTCTTAGAGAACGTACCCGTTGTTCTAACAGATACTTAAAATGGTAAGCTAATCACTATGGAAGAGTATATTTGCATATTTAAAAACATACAGTTTAAGACTATGCTCATGAATACTGTTGTACCATTTTCCTATCTAACTAAAAAGGGTCATACATAGTGCACAAGACTCCTGCTTCTTTGGGGTCTGGAGAGGTGGTTAGTAGGTAGCTTACCCCCAATTTGCCTACGTACTGGTTTTGTTTAATCAAAGAATATATATGTATTTTTTGCAAATGCATAAAGCCACCAAAACTAGCTGTAATGACTACATGTGCAGACGCCAAAATTGACCTATTAAAGATAGTTAATTTTGTTGGACTTGGTTGATTGTGATTGTTGTTGATTCACATATATTGATGCTATAAAAGAGATTGGATTGCTATTTTAGTTTTATTTTTCTGTTTTCATCACTTGGTGTTTATTCTAAGCAAATCCTATTTGCTGATTCCTAAGTTTATCCTTTCTTTTTCTGTTATGTTAGTTTTCCCCAATCTCCCTTCCCTTTTTTTCTTCCCTATTTATTTCCCAAACACATGTTCCCTACTTCATTGTCCTGTTTTGGTATTAGAATAAACCTCAATCTTGTTTTCTAACAAAACCATGGAAGCTGTCACAACTGCCACCCTCCCCAAAAAGGCTAGTCCTTATCAAGAATCCAATAATCACATAATCCGAGACACCCACCATCCAACCATCGTGAACACGTGATCCAAGATCACCCCTCCATCACCACCTATAGCCAAGCTCAAAATTAGTTGATTGACCCACCCCCAAAGAGCTCAGTTTCCCTAAAACTTATGCTTTTCAACTGCTAAATATAATGGATCAACTTTGATTCATCTCATACGAAAATCCTACCAACCACCATGGTTGATTTTACCTTCTGCCAAAATCCCTCCTAAAAATGAAACCCTCCCATCACAACAAAGACCAAGCCACTTGTGACAACCATCAAGAGCCTCAATACAAACCCCTGCTGCCCATTCATTGCTTATATCCTTGCAAATGAAACAAGGCCCAATCACCGCACAATCAAATGCAAGTATCCTTTTAGCCACTGACAACCTAGAATAGCCCCGTCATTGCTATTGGGTCCCCTAGCACTTCCCCCAGTCTGTCGCAAGCTCCATGTCAACTGGCAAATCCATCAGCCTTATGATTGTGCTGCTGATCTCAACCACAATCCATAGATTACAGCCTCCATTTTACCCAGTCTAGTACTACTCCCTGACCAATTAGTTCCAAGCCACCTATGGCTTCAAACATTGCTCATGAGCCCTCCATGCATTGGTGATTAAACTTTCTGGGTCCCAATGTGCTGCCACTGTCACTTCTGGTATCTATAATCTGGTCTCTTTATATAATGGAAAAGGAAAGGGTGTTTTTAAAAAAAATTAAATTTTCCCTTTACAATATTGTGAGTGTTATCTGCAAGAATGTCCATTTACTACTTTGGCCCCAGATGTCTAGATGTCCCAAACTCATTTATCTATTGACTAATAGGCACCTTGTAATGTACCATAATTATGAAGTAGGTTTTGTCTTTGAAATATTAACTCCTATGCTTTTTTAGTTGATAATCAATTTAACTCCCTGTATTTACTGGTTTGTGTTCAATATGGGAGGTTACATTTTACAAATGTTTATTATACCATTGTGATTCTTCATATTTACTTATTTTTAATTTAATTTTTTATATTTACTTTAAAAATGTTTTAGCTTCTCTTCTTGATGTGAAATGTTCAGAATCTTAAATTGCAAACAAACAACTGGTGCAGGTTTAGCTGGACTTCGTGTGGGATATGGAGCATTTCCTTTGAGTGTCATCGAGTATCTTTGGAGAGCTAAGCAACCTTATAATGTTTCAGTTGCTGCTGAAATTTCTGCTTGTGCAGCTTTGCAGAATCCCACATATCTTGAGGTAAATTCTTTTTTGATAGGTTGAGGTTAATTCTTGTCCTATTGGGATTGTCCATAATTATACTAATAATTTATTTTTAGGCTTGATAAATTAGTATTACTTCCATTCAATGCCATATCTGATATGAATCAACAATCTCTTAACAGAAAGTGAAAGATACGTTAGTACAAGAAAGGGATAGGCTATATAATCTTCTTAAGGAAGTGCCATTTCTCAATCCATATCCGAGCTATTCTAATTTCATTCTTTGTGAGGTTGCATCAGGAATGGATGCTAAGGTGTTAAAGGTATGCAATTTTCTCACTTACATCATGAATTTACACTGTTAGATGACTATTGGTTCTGCATCTAATATTTGCCTTGTATTGATAGAGACAGTCCGACACACATACGTCTCTGTGACAAATTATGTGTTTGTGTGTATAGTCTTTCTTCTCTATAGTTTTACATATGAATCTCTCTCTCTCTAATATATATATATATAGGTTGCAATTAATTTAGGATGAAATTTAGCAAAAAAAAAAAAAAAAAAAATTTTTTAGGATGAAGTCACTTTTAAGTGCCTGATGTTGCTATTTAGGTTGCAAATTAATTTAGGATGAAGTGCTCTAATCAGAATTATGAGTTGACTTCATAGGAGCTGAGTAGGAAAATGGACTGAAATGTTGATTATGGAGTTCAGGGTTGTTTTGTTTTTGTTTTTAATTTATTAGATGCAATTTTGGTACACTTGTGTGCTAAGATGAAGCACTTCAGGGTCTTTAGTAGAATGCCTTTCTGCAGTCTTTAAACGTCTTCATTGAACCATTGTCCTGAATTCTGTTCTGTTCTGGCCGGAATGGCCCGAAAATACTGTACCGGTAAGCAAACCCAAATGAAATACCTCCTTGTTCCACCTCGGGAAAAATTTTGGGCCATTCTGGGTAGTTCTGGTTGATTTCAGCGAATACCGGCTGGTATTCAAATTTCGGTCGGTATAGAATTGGTTCCTCTTCTTCGTCTTGTTCAGTTTTTCTGGGTTACTCAGCAGTGGCCCAACACTTTCCTCCATTTTATTCTCTGTTGTAGACAGCCATAGACCCTTATCAGCTCTTTTCCTTCATTTTTTTTCTTGCATTGTTGACAGCCACAGACCTTCTTCTCTCTCTCTCTGCGTTTCTTTGTAACTTGGTCTGTCCATCCGTGTCGTGTTGGTTGTTATGGTTTTTTTTTTAATAAAATGCATTTTCAATAAATGTTATCCAACCACCCTTAACCTTATAGCTTGCATGGTTGTTATGGTTTTATTTTAATAAAAAAGCATTTTCAATAAATGTTATCCAACCACCCTTAACCTTATATAGCTTGCACCCAGTAACAAAAGAAAGTTTTAAGAAGCTTTTCTTGAACTCCCAAGCCACACGTGTACTATAAGGTCTATTACTTTTCAACTTTTAAATGTTTTTTCTTTAATGAATATAGATGGGCATAAGATATTATTGGGTTTGAGTTAAGATGGTTGGGACTTGGAGTAGGAACATTGATTTAGAGTTTTAAACATGGCTAATAAATTAAATTAGTTTCGACCAATATTTTTTAGTGTACATATATATTTATGCACATTACTGGTACTCTTGAAAATGGTACGCCGGGATGTTCTGGTACCGAAATATTCCGTTCCAGTGACTAAACCGAAATGGCTTCCAAAATGGAATTCATGAAGCGTTGAACTATCCAGTCTTCTTTGTTTGTTCTTGTTCTTTCCTTTTAAAGCTTTTCTACAGGTTACTTACAGCTCATTTTGCTTTGGAACTGTTACACTGTCATTAAAAAAAGAAAAAAAAAAAAAAGAATTATGCTGATAACCTTATTTTGGTACAGGAGGACCTTGCAAAAATGGGTGTAATGATCCGCCACTACAACAAAAAAGAATTGAGGGGTTATGTTCGTGTATCTGTTGGGAAGCCTGAACACACAGATGTCTTGATGGAGTGCCTTAGACGCCTGTCTTGATTCTTTGCCTGTGCAGGGCCATCATTATAGGGAGCAGAATTTGATTTGAGAGGTAAAATTTGAAATTGTATTTTTATTCTACTTTGAACTGTATTATAAAATCGCAATATTTAGTTTGTAAATTGCGGAGCACGAATGGTATTTTGGTGTCAGTTTGATACCTTTTGTTGTGGAAAATGGGTTATACATTTTTGCTCTTCTCAAGATTTTACTCTAGTTATGGTTAAACTTTCTTTGATAGAGAACGAGAGAGAGATGCTCAATTCTCTTTAGATTTGTTGTCCCTAGTGCTTGCTTACCCTTGCTGTGCAATTGGGTGGTATGTAAACGTTTCATAAAACATTGCTAGCATGAGCTGTTACGCTGTGGTACCCTGTTTACTGTGTGATCTTGAATTGTAAAAGCATGTGAACTTAAATCTTGTCCTACAGCAGGTGTGTATACCAAGTTAATAAGGATTGTATAAGGGAATACAAGAAGTTCTAATCATCCTTTCTGGGTTTCACATAGACAACCAACAATATGAACAAACTAAAGTGCACACACATAAAAGAACAGTGAATAACCAATGTAAATATAGTGCTTTTCGTCTCTGCCTTTAGGATCCTGACATTGTGAAAGCAAGAAAATAATAGTAAATGAGTTGGAGCGGATAAAGATAACTGCCACTTTCAACCAAAGAGCAAGGGCAACATAACAAAGGAATGTATAGTTCTTAGTGCACATTTGTTTATGGAATTCCATAACTATCCAAAGAGTACATGTACAACAAAACAGCTACAAGAGATGAAGTGCACACTGCACAGAGATAAAACACAATACCAGCAAATGCATAACTGCGACAAAGCTAAGAAAGTGTATTATTATTGAAGAAGTTCCAAGACCACCCAAAGAGTACACACAACAAACAACTTGAAAATTTGAAAATCCGGATCCCTTGCAAAAAGCCTCAAATTCTTTATTAGTTCTCATTTGCCCTTCAAGCTGCAACAACACGCCATTATCAAGCCCAGAGACATGCTGAGAAGCCATACTAGACTTTGGTGCTTATGGCATGAGTAGTTCAATAATAACACCTTCCCATTTTTTGGTAGTGCTATATAGCAATTCCTCAAAATTTTCTTGCATTTTTCATCACTCCAATTATGGAGTGTATTCTATAAGTATAATGCAGACACATCGATGATATATATTGAAAATTTGACAAGAAGTTTCACTTCTTCCTTATTATCTACTTTAGACAAGTATCCAAATTCTACCTTAATCATAATTGCATCCCCATTAGGTACATTATGAAACATATCTCTTCCAACATACTCAATACCTATATTGAATGTGAGCAATCATTATATGAATGAATTAAGATTTCAAAAGATACTTGAGCTACGGAAGCAATGAGTTTGGGTGAGGGGTTGGGCCTTCAAATTTCCAACAGTGTGAATTCCACAACTGCAGAGACCTAAAAGGAAAGGAGACACGATCTGATACACTGTGCTGGTTACCGAGCACCATAATGAGAGAGGTACTGATCTTCCCTGGTCTGGTGCTGCATCAGCCTCCTCATTGGGTAGTACATTGCTTGGAGAGCACAACAAGACAAGTGTAGCTTCCCCTTAGGAAAAAGCAAGGGACAATGCTCCTCATCCTCTCTCTTGCTCTTTGTACCATTTGGCGCTGTCCTCCCAGCACGTACTCTCCATGCAACATATTTTCTCTCTCTCCTCCAACAAGAAAATATGTACTGTAGGCTAGCTGTTGTTAGGGTTTGAGAGTGCTAATAGGAGTTTCACACCTGTCCTCATGTATCAGAAAACATTCCTTTTAATATAAAAGGGAGAAGTATATTGAGCATCCTAGGTATCAGAATAGAGAGAAGAATAGAAGAGGAAAAGATAGGAGAAGAAAGATGAATACACAAAAAGTACAAAATGTACAACAGAAAGAATGTAATGTCGGTTTTCTAAAAAGGAATACAACATCTTTGCAGGGATAAGGACATAAAATCCTTACTCCCACTGTGGAATTTCACCCCCTCATTGCATGGGGTTTTCCACGTAATCATCCTGTCCTTGTTTCTCATTTTTATTTTTGTTCTTCCTTTTTCTTGTAAGCACAAAAACACCATTTTTAGAATCTTTAGCAAAAATGGTGTTTAAATGTATCCTTGTTGAGGTTTAGAGATCTTTACAAAGTACACTCTAAAATCTAACATGCATGTATATGGGGTCATGTCAATAAGTCATCTACTAGACGTAGAGTCTAGGGATAGTAATTTATCTAATATTATGTACTTCAATTCTATTTCTATTTAGTGACCTTTTTGGGTTTAGGGAATCCCATAGTGGTTTTTCATTTGGACGCAATCTATTAGTTTTCCACTTGGTCACCATATGTTGTGTACTTCAATTCATTGTTTTTTTTTTTTTTTTTTTTTTTTTACAAGATAGAATTTCTCCTCTAGCCTAATCTAAGTGTATATGTGTGTGAAACTCCTTCCTGGAGACTTAAACCCAGACTCTTGCCCCCCATACTCCACAAGCACTTATACTTGTGGAGTGACCAACGTACCAAAAGTGTGCGGTGGTCATTGTTATTACTTTTCATATGGTGATATGCTAAACTTTAAATTTTAACCTATGATTATATGGAATATATATTTGGTTACTTGTCTTGAGTTAATTAATCCATGGTTTAATAATTAAGGGGGTCTAAAAAAGTGTTTTCACTATCAAACCGAGATAGTCTTGTAAGTAGGCATGAATAAGTTAACTAAAGTAGGTTACTAAAGTAGGTTATCAAAGAACTTGAAGCAAACACATTTTTTAGTAGTGTCATTTAGTACATTAAACATTCTAAAATTAATTATTAAGTAGATTAGTCCTTCTGAATAAATTAAGTATATTATACCGGGATAAGATGGTACACTTTGTGTCACATGAGGCAAATTAAAGTTAATGCCTTTAATCCTATAATTTTTTTTAATGCCTTTAATGGGAGGGTTCTTGGCAATGATCATATTTAAACATTTTCCAAGAATGTTTTTCATATTTATTGCGGACATATCATCCATGCTTTTGTTAAGCATTTTGTTGAAAGATGGATCCATATCCATATATGTACTAGAATATGGAAACTCCATGCACTTTCTCAAATTGATTACCACCTTTAAGAATGGCATCCTTCATATACAGGCTAAAATGTAGAAACAAAGTAAATGACAGAGGGAGATACAAAATACAAGGATTCCTCCAAACATATCAATTACCGAGGATTAGGCCAATTTTGCTTAATAATACTATTTTAAAAATTATTTTTTGTAACTTCAGACTATTTTAAAAGTATTTGAAAATATATCCTTTCTAGCTTTTTACTCATCTCTAGACGAGTTAAACTGAACACTTCGAACTCATCTCTTGATCATAGACGAATTCAATACTAGAAGATTGAAAAAAACTATTAAAACTTTTAAATATTTCTTTTTTGTCAATTATTGTTTTAAAAGTATTATGTAGTAAAAATGGCCTCTAAGATTAATGAATAACATTTTCTTTCATTTGAGGCACCATAATAGATAAATGAGAATTCTATTTAATTATGATGAAAATTAAGTCTAATGATAATATTTTTTTTACAACAGTTGATATTGTATGTTATGATTAATGCATAATAAAATTAGCGTTAATGGTGTACTCCGTAAAAATGATCTTGCTATAATCATAATAGGTTATGTCAACAAGTATGAAAAAGATTGTGAAAAGTTGTGTGCCCAGCATATTCATATAAAATGTTGCTGCAATAGAGTAGAGATTACTTTTGCATTTACACAAAAACAGGACCTATTCTGGCAATGATCCCAAATAGGTTAAGTTCAATGGCTGAATTAGGACCCAAGGAAATAGTTGCATGCTGGAGAATAGAATGGCCTGGAGGCATGCCTCATCCTCTTCACTTAGAGTGGGTGTAACTTGGTTTTCTATGGAACCCATGTTTGCTTTTTTGTTTTTGATTCTCTTTTCTTTTATCCCTCTCGTTAAATTGGTGTTGCCTGATATTTGTTTTGTGCTTGGGGTGTAAATTTAAATCACAAGTTTAGGACACAGATATTTTGCAACGTATTGACATAATCATATGATTTGTGAATGTTAAAAGTCTTGTAACTCAACTAGTGACACTTTTGGTATTTCAATAGAGTCATCTAAGGTTCAAATCCTTCATTCCCAGTTGTAAGTATCAAATTAATAAAAATTAAGACATAATCTATTGTGATGAATGTATAGTAATTTTGTTATTATTTATATTTTGATCACAAAAATACATGTCAATGATTATTAGAAAAAATGAAGAAGAAGAAGAAAAAAATAGTGTCAAAGTTGCAGTACCGTGGCCTTAGTCCACAAAGGTTCTTAGAGTTTTTGATTAGGCACTTGAAACTTCAGCCGTGTCGACATTACCTTATTATTGAGAAGTCAAATGCAAAGCAAAGCCATCACCATCCACATATTCACCACTAATGGAAATGACATCCTACTAAGCAACTCACTTGCAATTTAATTTAGTGGGCTACTCAAACAATCTAACAACAACAAAAAAAAAACGTTTTATTTACTTTTTCTCTTTTTTTTTTTGCAAATGTTTTCTTCAAAATTTTCTCTATAGCGCACGAAATATCCATTCTGATAGGCCAAGAATGTATTGACCCGTTGTGATTAATTAATCAATTAATTTAGCCAAGTTAATTAATTAATCCAATTAACATGCAATATGCGTGGCAGCACAAACAAATCACCAACTAAGTTAATATGCAGAGGAAAAATAAATTTGACACGGTGATTTATTTACGAATGGGGAAAACCTCTAATGCAAAAACCCCATCGGGTGATTTTAAGGTCACTACTCCCGATAATCTACTATTATCATAACAAGCGGTTACAAGTAAAGAAATCCTAATACCTTATACCAACCTACAGTTGAATCCTTACCCTAATACCCAATTGAATTTGTTCTGTAGTGACAATCTCTCATTTCAATGCACGGCTCTCAGTACGTGACTAACCAATCGATGTACGGATCTAAGTACGTGACTAACCACCAACTTGAGAAGGATATTGGCTGCAAAGTTTTTCAGTTCATCAACACGATGATATTCATTAAGCTCTTTGGTTACAAAACCCTACGACGTACAAACGCAACAGCTTCTTGAAGAGGAAGATGAATTAGGGCATATGTCCCTGATCACAATATGCTTGTGAAAACTTTTGCATTTAGTTGCACCAGCTGTGACGGCCCTTAAAATAATTTTTATATATGTTTAGGGTTGTGAGAAAAGAAAGCCTAAATATGTATACATGATTTGTGTGAAATCAGATCTGAAAAACTGATTTTTGTAAATCTCGATAAATTCTATCTATCAAGCAGCTATCTATCGAGCAGCTGTCGAGCATTGGGCTTACACAGCCTTTTAAATCTCGATAGATTCTATCTGTCGAGTTTTAAAATTCAGCATTTTTTCACTTGATTCTTAGACAGATTTGCATGGCTTTAACACTTGGACTTGAAATCTTGTTCCTTGAAGTATTAAACACATCTTAGATTTACCCAATTACAAGTAAAGTGCGTTTTGTCAAAGGATTAGCCAATTTTACATTGACATATGTTCCTAACATAATTCACATATGTCCTAACACATTCCTTTTAAAATTGCAACCTTCAATGGCAAGCAAGTGTAGAAAAAAAAAATCTCAAATCATAACTCATAAGCAATCAAGATGGTTCTTTTTAGTGTAGCAAAAACGGTTCTTTTCAGTTTCACCAACGAGGTAAAAAAACTTATGACAATTTCTACGTCTTTGGAGGAAGTATATCATCAAACAGTAGTATTTGGAGAAAGTATCTCACCAAAATCTTATAGAGTATCTTCACATTTGATAAGTTTTTCATATCTGTGACTTTAAGTCCTACATGTTATGAGAGAGACATTTCATAAATTGGTCTTTTTCTTTGTGGAATAAAACACGTAGAATGAGAATATCCTTTAACTTCTATAAGACTTGACTCTTGAGATTTGATAGTCTCCCTTTGATTAGAAATTGTATATCATATTCTAGATATATGCTTCTTCCCCATCACTATGTGTGAATCCTAGATAGCTATGAATTATACATTTGGAGAGTGATGATGCATATAAAAAATTGATAGAATGTGTGGGAGACACCTAAGAATGAGAGTTCCATCAATTAGTTCAATTCTAACACTAGATTACAAAAGGAGAGTTGTCTCGCTTACCTTTCATTTAGTCAAATATTTATGAACAAAAAAATATGTGTGAGAAAATGGGATTGACAACGTAAAATTTTGCTAACTCTTCAATAAGTGTAAGCAAAATCTCTTTTGGATATTGATGAGTCAAAAATAACCTGGGGTCGTCATTCCCATTAATAATGACCAAAGCAAGCATTACACATTTATTGCGCGCATTGATGATGAAACGTAACAAACGCAGCAACGGTAACCAGTGAGCTGTGCACTTCAGAGCCCCCATTGATAACATACTAGCCGTTGGACATAAATACAGACATTCATTATCCATTAAGACAAGAAACAACTATAAAAGGGAAGAATAACATAATCCAAAGGTACACACAAATACTCAGCCAAAATCCACTCTAAGTCATTTTTCTCTCTAAGCAATTTTCTCCCTTTTCGACTTAAGCATCGGAGTGTTTTTGGTAAACACCACACCGGTGTATTACACTTCTTTCACAAGCTTTCTTGCAGGTTTTCATCGGAGACACGACCAACTATGGGATTGTCCATCCAGTGAGACGAGGTCCTCAACTTGGTGATTTTTCGCATCATCAGTTTGACTCCGTCTATGGGGACGCCAATCATTCAAGCCATGAGATGGTTGCTGAATAAGCTGCACAACAAGTTCAAGCCCTAATAGCTAGCTTGGAAGAAGTGACTCGCCATAATGAAGAACTGAGGAGAGTCGCTGAATCCCAGAACGAGGAACAACAGCGGACTATGGAGAATCAGAATGAAGAAGAACGTCGGAGGATCAAAGGAAACCATAATGAGGAAGGATCAGATAGCTAGGCCAATAGGAGGACGAGAGCATCAGAAGAAAACTCATCCAGAATAGAAAGTGAACTTCGTAGCATGAGGAGGGAGATGGACGAACTCAGGAATGCAGTAAAAGACAGAGCCGTGGATAATTTGGACATAATAATTCAAAGGACAGATTCACCATTCACCACTGAGGTGTTGAATCTTCCTTTCCCACCGAAGTTCCGCCTTTTCCAGCTGAAGTCGTTTGACGGTTCAAGAGATCCCTTAGATCACATCGAATCGTTCAAAACTTTGATACTTTTACAGATGACCCCAAATGAAGTAATGTGTAAGGCCTTCCCAACAACGCTGAAAGGCGCAACCAGGGTGTGGTTCGCCAAACTACCCTCAGGTATTATTGCAAACTTTGAACAGCTCAACAAGGTTTTTTTTCGTTACTTCATTGGAGGACAACGACACAAGAAGCCAACTAGACATCTTCTTAACATACGCCAGGCAGAAGAAGAATCGCTGAGGCAATATGTGACGTGCTTCAATAAAGAGTTGTTGTAGGTGGACGAAGTGGAAGATTAAGTCATCCTGACGACCTTCCAAGCAGGGTTGCTACCAGGAGATTTCTTCTTCTCAATCACCAATAGTCCGTTGAAAACAGTGGCAGAACTACTTCACAAGGCCTAGAAGTATATGAATGCAGAGGACGCTGTGACTACTAAAGGTGTGACAACCAAAAGGAAACGAGACAAAGGAACCAGTCATAACCCTGATAGGAAGAAGGAGACATGGGGCACCGGGCATGTGTTGGACAAAAAGAAGAACCTCCTAGATCGAAGACCTAAGTTTACCAGCTTCACTCCCCTAGTGATGCCTATTGAGCAAGTATTGATGTAGATAAAAGATGAACCTTCACTGCAATGGCCTAGACCCATTTACGCTCCAGTAGAAGTAAGAGACAAAAACAAGTACTGCAGATTCCACTAGGACCACGAGCATCGCACTGACGAATGTAAGCATCTGAAGGACCAAGTAGAAACCCTAATCTGCCTTGGAAAATTACAAAAGTTTGTACGAAGAACGGAGCCGTATAGACGACAACAGAGGGACGAGAAGGAGAGGGAACCAGAGACGGGGGACAATAAAGCCCTTATAAGAGAAATAAGGATGATCTCAAGAGGATTGGTAGTGGGAGGATTGTCCAAATCACTAAAGAAGGCATACATCAGAGAAGTGAACAGCGTACACTCGCAGTTCCCACCTTTAAAAACACCTAGATACAGCGAATCGGACATCGTCTTTTTCGTCCAAAGTCTTGAAGATAGGTTCAGCACTTTCAGCCTCAAAGAAGACAAAGATAACAAACTTCCTAAGAGAGAACCAAGACGTTTTCGCTTAGAAGCATGAGGATATGCTAGGAATCGATAGAGGAGTCATCCAACATCGTCTCAATGTTAATCCGAAGTACAGAACAGTGCAGTAGAGACAAAGAATATTTGTGCTTGAACTCAATAAGGTAGTAGCAGAAGAGGTTGAGAAACTCTTAGAGGCTTGCCTCATAAGGGAAGTGTTCTACCTTGAGTGGTTAGTCAACGTAGTGATGGTAAGGAAGAACAACGACAAGTGGAGGATGTGTGTCGACTTCCCAGATCTCAACAAGGCATGCCCGAAGGATAGCTTCCCCTTACCCAAGATCGACCAACTGGTAGATTCAACTGCCGGACACAAACTCTTAAGCTTCATGAATGCCTTCTTCGGCTGCAATCAGATCATGATGGACGAAGAAGATCAAGAGAAGACCGTATTCATCACTAGCCAAGAGTTATACTGTTACAAGGTGATGCCTTTCGGACTGAAGAATGCTGGGGCCACATACCAGAGGTTGGTGAACCGTATATTCTCTCATTAGATAGGAAGAAATGTGGAAGCAATGATGAAGCAGACCACCTGGACGATCTGAGGGAAACCTTCGACACACTATGTAAGTATTAGATGAAACTGAACTTAACAAAGTGTGTTTTTGTGATTTCATTAGGGAAATTCTTAGGATTCATGGTATCTCAACGGGGCATAGAGGCTAATCTAGACAAGATAAAGACAATAATAGAGATAAAGTCCCCAAAGACAGTGAAGGAAGTACAAAGCTTAACAGGAAAAGTTGCAGCATTGAATAGATTCGTCAATCAAGCGACAGACAAGTGCCTACCATTCTTCAAAGTCTTAAAGAAGGCCTTTCAGTGGACTGACGAATGCGAAGAAGCCTTGACGAAGCTAAAAGAATACCTAACATAGCCGCCATTGTTGAGCCTTTCAGTAATAAGAGAGAAGCTGCACCTCTATTTGGCAATATCCAATACAGCAATAAGTTTAGTACTGATCAGGAAAGAGGAGGATGTGTAGAGGCTGGTGTACTATACCAGCCAAGCATTCTAGGGAGCTGAAGCGAATTACCCAAGGCTATAGAAGATTGCCTTCGCTCTAGTAGTCGCCTCTAGAAAACTGCGCCACTACTTTCAGGCACATCCCATCGTTGTCATGACAGACCAACTAATAATAAAGACGATGAACAAGATAGATGCAACTGGACGCTTCGTCTAATGGGCTATTGAGCTTGGCCACTTCGACATAGAATATCGACCTCGAGTAGCAATCGAAGCCCAGGTCCTCGCTAATTTCATTGTAGAATTCACTTATCCTTAAGAAGAAGAGGAGCCCCAAAAGAAGACATGGACGGTCCAAATAGATGGGTCTGCCACCAAGAAAGCCGGAGGAGCAGGTATGGTCCTCATATCATTAGAAGAAGAAATCTTGAAGTATACGGTCAGATTGCAGTTCCCAGCAACCAACAATGAAGTCAAGTATGAAGCACTTCTAACAGGGTTGAGTCTTGCAAAAGTACTTGAGGCCAAGGCCCTTATCATCCAAGCCGACTTTCAGCTTGTAATTAGCCAGGAAAAAGGAGATTATGAAGCGAAGGAAGAAAGAATGCAGAAGTATCTGAAGATTGTCCAAGAAATCCTACAGTATTTCGACAGTGTTGAGTTCCAGCAAATCCCTCATACAAAGAATGCTGAAACTGATTTCTTAGCACGACTAGCCTCGTCAAACGAACATGGCATATCTCCTGAATTATTCATGGAAACAAGGGGACAGCCTAGCATGGAGGGAGAACAGGTGATGAAGATACAAGAACAAGACGAATGGATGACTCCCATCGTTCGTTACTTGAAAGAAGGACAACTCCCAGAAGACAGGAATGAAGCGCAGAAGGTATAGATTAGAGCTGCTCGCTTCGTCATTATTGACAATGCCTTATACAGACAAGGACACTCCCTCCCCTATCTCTGTTGTGCTAACGAGGAGGAGGCCAACTATGTACTTCAAGAGATACATGAAGGAATCTACGGTAACCACGCGGGAGCAAGGTCTCTTGCAGGAAAAGCACTCAGAGTAGGTTATTATTGGCCAACATTACAGAAGGATGCATATGACCTTGTCAAAGCATGCGATCAGTGCCAACGCTTCGCGAATGTTCAGACGCGACCAGGGAGCCGATGACGCCGATAACGCACCTTGGCCTTTCGCCCAATGGGGGATCGACATAATGGGACCACTACCTATAGGAAGGAAGCAATACAAGTTCCTCATCAACGCAATCGACTACTTTACAAAATGGGTGGAAGCTGAGCCAGCAGCAACAATCACAGAAGCCAAAATCACCAGCTTTGTATGGAAGAACATAATCTACGGGTTCGGGATTCCTAACGTAATCATATCGGATAATGGGAGGCAGTTTGACAATCCCAAGTTTCAAAAATTTTGCCAAGACTTAGGCATCAAGAACCACTACTCTTCTCCAAGAAACCCTTAGGCTAATGGTCAAATCGAAGTGACGAACAGAAGCCTGCTAAAAATTATCAAAACTCGGCTTGAGGGGGCAAAGGGTGTATGACTTGAAGAGCTGCCTAATGTCCTATGGGCATACAGGACAACCACAAGAGTGCTAACAGGAGAAACACCATTTAGACTAACGTTCTGAACTAAAGCCATCATACCAATGGAAATAGGACTGACGAACATCTGGATCAAGGCGTATGAGGAGTAAAAGGACCAGCAAGAACTCAACAACAATCTGGACCTGATCGACGAGATAAGAGACGAAGCTATGAAGCGGATGGCAAAATACAAGGGAGCAATGGCCAGATACTACAACAAGAAGGTGAAAGTGAAAAGAATCGACATAGGTGACCTCGTCCTTAGAAAAGTCTCGCAGGCGACAATGGACTCATCCCAAGGGAAATTAGGGCCAACATGGGAAGGACCCTACGAAGTAATTCGTCATTCCAGAGAAAGATCATACTACCTAAAGGCTCTGAACGGCCAAGAACTACCTCGTCCATGGAACATAGAACACCTAAAGAGATACTATCAGTAAGAACCCCTGAATATTTCAAAATGCTTACTTTTATGTAGATGCATTTTCCCTTTTTATTGTTTATTGTCCATAGACGAAAGAATATTTTGTCTCTCCATCAATAAAACATGGGCAGAAGTACTATTCAGGAATTATGCGTAGTTGATTCTTCCATTATGAACTATTGGCCAAGTCGTCATTGATACATGACTTAGAAAAAGTGTTAATACGTATTAACAAACACCATTCATGCATGAGAAAAGTTATTAATACATAACAAAATTGTCATTCATACATGACTTAATAGAAGTTATTAATACATAACAAAATTGTCATTCATACATGACTTAATGAAAGTTATTAATACATAACAAAATCGTCATTCATACATGGCTTAATAAAAGTTATTAATACATAACAAAATCGTCATTCATACATGACTTAAGAAGAGTTATCAATACATAACAAAATCGTCATTCATACATGACTTAAGAAGAGTTATCAATACATAACAAAATCGTCATTCATACATGACTTAAGAAAAGTTGTTAATTCATAGCAACATCATTATTCATACATGACTTAAGAAAAGTTGTTAATTCATAGCAATGTCGTCATCCATACATGGCACAGGAACAGTTCGAAGTAAATTATATGCTCAAAACAGACGAGCCCAAAAGATTGTTCAAAGAAAATAAATAGACTTGCTTAAAACAACGAACCCCAAAAATAACAATGTTTTTCCTTACAAAAAAAAAGGTAATAGCAATTTTCAAGGAAGACTGGAAGTGGAAGGATCAATAAGGACGCTCTTGGCTACACCTGGTTCAACCTTGCCAGTAGGGACGCTCTCAGCTAAACCTGGCATAACCTCGTCCTCTGCTGCAGCCTCAGAAGGACGATCCTCCAAAATTTCTTTCTCCACTTCTTCCATATCAAGTTGGGAGAAGTCTAGCTTAGGGTGATGCTTGACCAAGTACTTACGAAAGAGTTCAAAACCGTCCACGTAGTAATCGCAGAGCTTGTCCGAAAACTCATCCGAAGCTTTAAACTTCTCCACTGCATCAAAACCCGCCTTCTCGACCTTCATGAGGGCCTCATCAATCTGCTTATCCTTTAGTTTCGAAAATGCCTTCTTAGTATCATTATTCTTCTCCAGAGTCTTTAGACGATCCTTGTCCTTCTTGGCCTCGTTAGCAAGAGCAAAGATTTGGATCGTCAATGACTCGTTCTTGACAGAAAAAGAAGCAATCCTAGATTGAGCCTTAACCAACTTCTTATCATAGTCTAAGTACTTTCCTAAGATGTACAAGGACTCTCCTAGCACCTGCAACAACAAACAAGTGACAGTTCAAAACAAAAAAAAACAAAAAAACAAAAAAAGAAAAAAAAAAGAAAAGAAAAGAAAAAGGTATGCATAAGAGACAAGGATGTATACCTGCATAAGCTTATGAACGTGTGACGACATCAGCTTAGAAGGAGGTTTTCCCATCAAAGGCTCCAAATCCTCCACGGAGATTGCGTCATGGGCCTTTTGCACCATAGTCCCTGCGTCTTCCCAAAAAGAGGCAATCGAGACCTTGCTCGTAGCTTTGGCTTTAGAGCCACCACCAAGAGAGACGATCAATTCCAAGGAAGAAGTAGGCGAGGCAGGACGATGGTCTTGAGACTTGGCCATCGAAGAAGTCACGACAGCATCGTCCTTGGATGGTTCATTCTCCCTCTAACGTTTCCTCGGTAGAAGGCCACCAATCAGACCGGCCTTGGACCAAGAAAGTATGTGTGTATATGTATATATATATATATATATATATATATCATTGGTGTGCTTACTCTTTTTGATGATCTCAATGAGCTTTCGAACTTTGCTGGAGGGTTCTGGACCAAGAAAGTGGAAAAATAAAGATTGGGGGGGAGATGAGCTCGTCAAAATCCTTGACGGTCTCCAAATACTCCTTCACCTTCTCTAGAAAAGCGTGATATTGCTTCTTCAGCTTGGGACAACCTTTATCTACGCCAAAAAATAGTAGACAAAAAATTTAGAAAGCAACGAATACACGAGCATAGAAACACGTAAACACGAATACGAATAAAGGACGCACCAGACATAGGAGTCCCTCAACTATGAAGCAAATTGGGAGCTTCACTCGGATCCTCCCTAGGTACGGTCTCCCAACCTTCACCAGAGACGAAGAAAAAGCTCGTCTTCCAGCTTCGAAGAGAAGAAGGGGAATCAAGAATCAACCTTGAGCTCCTATCCCAGGGTTTGAACTCCCAATAACTAGGATCCTTGGAGTGTTTCAGGCAGTACAAGTGCAAAAATTCATCCATCCTAATGGTGTCTCCGTCATTAGCTGACATCCACACCACCATACATCAAATAACTATCCTCCACAAGTTGGGGACTAGTTGGGCAGGAGCAAGCAACAAATGGCTAAAAATCTCCCTAAGAAAGGGGTGGATGGGAAAGCGAAGACCACTGACGAAGTTAGCCTCGTAGAAGCACACTTCGTCAGCGTAAGAGTGGTAAGCTCTATCATCGTCATTGGGGATCTTAACCTTAACCAGCGAAGGTAATTGAAACCTATTCCTAATTCTCCCCTCGTCTTTCCCTTTCAAAGCACAACAAATATCCCAAGCTTTGTAGGGAATTGACGGAGAAGTAACCTCAAGAGCCCTACGATCCTTAGACAAGGACAAGCTTGTCTCAAGTTCGCTAGACCTAACCTTACCCTCTCCTGACATAACTAGCGTTTAGGCAAACCCCATAGAACGATGAACTAAAGGAAAAAGGGAACATAAAGCGAACCTAAGGGGACAATTTCTACCCACGAAAAGCCCAACCTTAAGGCGTTGTCTACCTACAGCTTCAAGCAAACTACACAAGCGAGCAAAGAAAAAAGAAATTGAGGGATAATCTGACCTAACCACAGAAAATTCTACCATTAAAGAACGAAACAGAGAAAGAAATGTGAAAGACTTACCAAAAAATGAAAGGGGAACGAGGGAGGCTCAAGGGAAAAGGAAGCTCCAGAGCAGTTGAAATGCCAAGAAGAAGGAAAGAGTGAAGCAAAAACTGGAAAGAAAAGAAAAGGAGGGAAAAAGGCAGAATAAATGGAAGAACGTGCGCAGGAATGCCGAGATTTGCTGACACGAAGAAGACATCTTGATCGTACACATGGTGCGTAGCAGACAAGACATCAATTCACAATAAATGCGTCGAACACAGGACACAAAGCGACAGATAGTTATGTTCTTATCTCGTCTCAAAGACGAGAATACAAACATAAGGGCAGCTGATGAGTCAAAAATAACCTAAGGTCGTCATTCCCATTAATGACGACCAAAGCAAGCGTTATACATTTATTGCGCACATTGATGATGAAACGTAACAGATGGAGCAACGGTAACCAGTGAGCTATGCACTTCAGAGCTCCCATTGATAACAAACTAGCCGTTGGACATAAATACAAACATTCGTTATTCATTAAGATAGGAAACAACTATAAAAGGGAAGACTAACATAATCCAAAAGTACACACAAATACTCGGCCAAAATCCACTCTAAGTCATTTTTCTCTCTAAGCAATTTTCTTTCTTTCTGACTTAAGCATTGCAGTTTTTTTGGCAAACACCACATTGATGTATTACACTTCTTTGACAAGCTTTCTTGCAAGTTTTCATTGGAGACACGACCAACCATGGGATCGTCCATCTAGTGAGACGAGGTCCTCAACTTGGTGATTTTTCGCATCATCAGATATGATAAGAGTAGTTTGTCATGCTCCTTTATTGTCTGATGCCTTAACGTTTAGAACCAGAAGCTATAGTCACTTGATCCTCAAGTAAGACCCAACAGGCCTCAACATTGGTCTTGATATTTTGATAAAGTCATGAAAATAGGCCATTCTGGACTCCTAAAAATTTCATCAAGTCCTTCTAATTTCTTCTTTCTTTGAAGTAAACTCCAAATTTTAATTGAAATCAACTTCAAATTGCATATGCCGGACATTCTGGACTCCTAAAAGCTGACAATTTATTTTTTTCCCTTTCCAAAAACCATATTGCTCCATTTTATCCAAAAATAAAAATAAAAACAAAGAAAAACAAAATGTATCCCTCCATCCCTCCATTTCCCTAATTAGTTTGGGAAAGAGAGCAAAATGCTGGATTGTTTGATAGAAAGAAGCAAAGGCCAATTTTGTCCCATAATGTTATTTGACCATATAATACAAACTATATGTAGAAAACTGCCGTATGTCATTATAGTATGATTTGAGAAATGAACATTTGTCATCGTAATATGAATCACCCGATTGGAATTCAATTTTTATAATATATAATATAATTAAATAATTAGATTTATTTATTGTATTCCATAACTACCCAAATGATTACATGCACAACAAACAACTACATGAGATGGAGTACGTAACGGTAAAATACAATACAAATCAAAGCATAACACAACAAAGTCAAAGTGTGTATAATTATTTATGAAATTCCATTACTGTCCAAAGAGTATACGCACAACAAACAACCTAAAAGTCTGAAAATCCAGATCCCTTGCACAAAGCCTCAAATTCTTTCTCAGTTCTCTCCTGCCCTTCAAGTTGCAACAACATGGCATTGTCAAGCCGAGACACATACTTGTTAGGGTCATATTTTGTGTAATTAGCTAATCCTTTGACAAAATACACTTTACTTGTATTTGGGTAGATCTAAGATAAGTTTAGTACTTCAAGAAACGTGTTGTTCAAGTCAAGTATTAAAGACATGAAGATTGGTCCAAGAAACAAGTGAAGAAAATTTGTTTATTAAGTCTCGACAGATAGCTCGACAGAAGCTGTTCGTTAGTCACGTACTTGGGATCTGTGCAAAGGGTTAGTCACAAATTGGAGGTTTGTGCATCAAAGGAAAGAAGGCTACTACAAGATCAAGTCGAATTGGGTATTGGAGCAAAGGTTCAACTGTAAGTTGGTATTTCGGGATAGGCTAAGGGTAGTTGGTAAAATTCATTATACTTGTAACCGCTTGATTATTGATTAGTGGATTCTTGGAAGTGGTGACCTTAAATTCACCCGATGAGGTTTTTGCCTTGCGAGATTTTCCTCATTTGTCAACAAATCATCGTATCAATTTATTTTCCGCTGCATTTAGTTTAATTGGTGATTTGTTGGTGTCTTCACGATTTGCATGTAATTGAACCTAATTAATCAACTTGGGTAATTGAATTAATTAACCGGGGTCAAGCTATCTTAACCCAACAATACTGAGAAGCTATACTTGAGTTTGGTGATTTTGGCATGAGTAGCTCAATAATTACTACCTTCCCATTATTTGGTAATGCTTCATAGCAGTTCCTCAAAAGTTTCATGCAATACTCATCACTCCAGTTATGAAGTAAGTTCTACAATTTAAATATATACACATCAATGATTTTTTGTAAAAATTCTTCTACTCATTCTTTATCATCTACTTTAAATATAAATATCCAAATTCTACCTTAATCATAATGACATCCCCTCTTGGTACATTGTGAAACATATTACCTCCAACATGCACAATACCTGCATAAAATATGAGTTATGCTCTCCATTTTGGAATTATCCATATGGACATAGCCAACTCGATACCATTTCAAGTCTAAAATGATAACTTTAAGTCTCTCTCTCTATATATATAATATAAAATTTAAAATCTATAGTTTTCTTTTTTGAGATGCCAAATTTATAATTAAGTTTTCATTTTTTGAATAAACAGTAATACTTATTAGAACACACACGAAAATAATAATTATATTTTGACATAGTAATATAATTAAGTTTTTTATTTTGCTAAAATCCACGTTTCAATTTATAATATGATTTATTCACTTTTTTTTGACAATTTTAATTTGGACTTTATTAATTTTAATTCTGATATATATATATATATATATTTATGTATAAGCAACATTAACATGTGCTATTAATTAATAAAACTCTATAAGCTATAAATTTATTTGAAAAAAAGTAAATCTACTCCTTTTATATAGTTTAGTTCATCGTTGGAGTGTTTGACTCAATTTGTAAAACTTATCTAAAACTTACAGTTTTGAGATAAATCTAAACATCAAAATCTCGACCCAAATTTTTTGTTATATTTTTTTATTGATAGGAACAAACTTCTCTAAAAGATACTTTCGAGAAGTTTACAAAGAATGCTTTTAATGAATTTCAAAGACATTTATAATAATATCAATTATTAACTAAGTTAGTACTACAAAAGAATTAGGAATGTTACCAGGAAAAGATGGTGCGCTTTGTATCACATGAGGTAAATCAAAGTTAGTGCCTTTAATAGAAGGGTTCTTGGAAATGATGATATTCAGGCATTTTCCGGATCCACCACCAACATCAACCAATGAAGTTAGCCCCTTGAATCCTTGGTAAACCTCAAGAATTTTCTTTATGATTATTGTGGACAGATCAGCCATTCCCTTATTGAACATCTCATTTAAAGTTGGATCCATGTCCATATATTGAAATAAGGACATTCTATGCACTTTCTGAAATTGACTACCACCTTCAAGAATGGCATCTTTCATATGTATGCTATAAAGTAGAAACAAAGTAAATAACATAAGGAAATATAAATAAATTCACAAAAAATATTATTTTGATTTATCATACATGTATCAATATAGCAATCCATAATTTCCCCAAATATATCAATTATCAAGGATTACCAAATAATACTTTCTTTCATTTGACACTCTAATGTTTAGACTTATGCTAGAGAGAACAATTTTTCATAATCTTTTTTATAACTACTAATTCCGTTTGCTTTATTTGAGCAAGGACACTTTCACTTGGGTAATAACACTTCAGTAGTTGCGAAAAATATTGTGTCTATAGACTTATTGATTTTAGAATTCCTAATAACTATATACCATCCAATTATGATGAAATGCTGCTGCACATTATGCATTATTCAAAAACATGGAGACTCGTGAATACCTAACCTCCCACATGGCTCCTTGAGAAGCGTAAGCTAAAATAGAAGTCAGGGACCCTACATCCTTTTTATCAAAAAAGAAGTGGGAGGCTGGTGTGAGTGTGTAAGTCTCTCAAACCTACCATCTTCAAGGGTACGAATAGGTGTCAATAGGGAATGACAAGCAAGAAGGCGAAGCATGCGATCCAACCGAGGAGGTGCATTTGAGTCCTGTGTTGGAAGCTGAGAAGCAATTTCAGAGGGTGTCATGCAAGCAGCAGAGCCTGATCTAGCAATGATCCCAAACAGGTCAAGCTCAGTGGCTGCATTTAGGACACTAAAAAACAGTTTAGTGCTGGATAATAGCATGGCCTGGAGGCATGCCTCATCCTCTTCACTAAGGGTGGGTGTAAGTGTAACCTGATTTTCTATGGAACTCATGTTTGCTTCTTTTTCCTCTCTGTTTTTCCCTCTCATTAATTAGTATCGAAAGGCACCAAAAGTTACACTACCATGCCCCAAGTCCACAAAGATATTTGGAATTATTAATTAGGCACTTTGAAACTTGTTTATCAGCCTTTACCTAACTTTTTCCAGCCCAATGCAAAAGTCAAATGCAAAGCAAAGCCACAATCCAGGTATTCATCACAATCACAAATGGAAATGGCATCCTACAGGAGGTATATTCTGTAATAGTTACATAAGTAATGCCAACTACCGGATAATCTTTACAAGACAGGTTCTTATTGGTTTCCATATTGAGACATCTCTAATGTCACTTTATGATATCTACTACTACGAGTTTGACACCTTACAATTAAGAATTATTTTATGAAAATTATTGTGTGTACTATATATATAGTTATATACACTACCGTTAATACTAAATATCTAAATCTAACGAAACCGCTCACTTGCATGCAATTTAATTTAGTATAGGCCATTCACAAACCGACAAATAATATGCAAAAAGTCCTATCAGGATGATGTTATAGGGATAGTATAAGTATTGTAACTAAAAGTAAAACAAACAAACAATTCAAGCGTACATTTATTAAGTTGTTGAAGGCTACCGTAATATTTTGGAAAATGCTATATGCACAATATTTTCAAAATACTTTTACAACAAATCTTAAGTTGTAGGTTGTTACTAGCTATAACTAGTGAGCTCAAATTAGAACCATTAACAACTTATCACTTAGAATTGTTGTAAAAATATTGTGGACGTAACACTTCTCTAATATTTATTGTCACATTAATTTGTAAATATTTTGTAATAAGATTTGCAATAGTTTTAGCATTTTTGAAAAGAAAAAAAGTTAATGTGTAAAAAAGTTACGTTTGGATTTTTTTTTTTTCAATTTTTGGGTAAATATTTGTTATTAAAAATTTCTCTATATTACCCAGATTATCCTTCCATGTTAAATTGTAACTTACAATGCAAGAAATTATAGAAAATCTCGATTGTTTTTTAGTAAGTGTTAAATTTGTGTGATTGAGTGATGATTGAAGATCGGTGATTTCTGATGGATGATTTGGAATAGCGGTTGTAGTACTAGGTTGTTATGGCTGTGGCGGAAGTTATTTTTTTTAATGTTTGAATGGTTGAAAGGTTGATAGCTTGGCAAAAGATTTAATTTTTGCTGTGTGATTGAATGATGAGCGGGAGCATGAAAGAGAGAGCAAAAACAAAGGTTTATGTGGTTTGATCTACAGCCTACGACCATGGTGAAAAGACCTTGATGGATACATATTGTTTATTAAACTCTTTAATTTACAATGAACTCAATGTAAGGTTTATATACTAGAGTTACTTGATTAATCCTAGGCTAGCCATAGATTAACTAAATGTTAATATGTTTGTTTTACAAGCATGGTTGTTAGGATCGAGAGTCGGATATAGGATTGGTTGGATCGTGTGGAATCAGTAGGATCGAACCGATCTTATGATCCAGAACAATCTTAATAAAAAAAAAAAAAAAATTGCTTTGAGTTAGCTTAATTTTTTTTTAAAAGAAGCCCAATCAACCCAAAGAATAGAAACGACCCAATATGGCCTATACTATCAAGCCCAATCACGATGAGAGTGATGATGCCAATGACGATGATAGTGTTGGACCATCGCCGAGATTTGAGAAAGTTAGGGATTTTGATGCTAGGAAGGACATGGATGATGAAGTAGATGATGATAATGATTATGATGGTGGCTATGATACAAGTCTTAGAATGAATAATAAAATGTTTACTTCACCTTTATTTCTTTATTGCTTTTGGACGTTATAGGGGAAATTACACTTTACCAACCTAAACTATACCCTAAATTACACTTTGCACCCTAAACTATTCGGCATGCTTTGCACCCTAAACTATGACCTTTGTTACACTTTGCACCCCAAAGTTAGTTTTACTATTAAGTTAGATGAAAATTTGTAACACATGACTTGCACATGATTTTTGCTTAAATGACACACAATTTAAAGACAAAAACACCATCTTTCCAATCAATTAAAAACAAAATATCTCTCTCTCATGTGCGTAGCATCTCCTCCTCCCCAAATCAAAATCTTTCTAAATTCCCAACAGCTCTCATTTGTCAACTCCTCTCCTTTCTCTCATTGTTCAGTTGCTCCACTAAGTAAAATAATACTAAGCTGCAAAAAAATGAAAATCTAGATCAAGTTTTTTTTTTTTTTAATAGAAAACTATTTAAAACGTGAAGTCCAGAGACAGTTTGGGAAATAATATAAGGTAGACAAGACTAATATGAACTTTTAAAGAAGTATGTCAAGATTGAATCCATTCAAATTTTTATTTTAATATTGATTATTATAGATTTTTACTGTGTTATACGTATGCTTTGACCCCTCACTAGGTATTGTAAAGAAAGCCATATATATTGTGCGCACCCAAAATTACCTTTAACAGCCTTAACCTATATTTGGGCTAACAACTTATTTATATCGTGGGTTTTGAGTTTCCTACTATGGGTAGTCCCTCACTCGGAGACTCAATTGTACACTCTAGTTTTCACAAACTCCTCTATTTTTCCCTCTTGGGTTGCTCTCTTCACTACTGATATTAACACCATTTACCCTCTCTTTTCTTTCTAGGATTGCCAACCCCCCACTTCTCATTCTATTCTCCTATTTATAGCTTGAGATGAGTGGAGATGTTATGATTACTTCCTGATCTTACTCGTGTGGATGGGGGTCCAATTCCATCATTTCTAAGTGGGTGTTCTATTGGGAACGGTGATAATGGCATTGGAACTGGTTCCCACCTCAAAAAGACGGTTCGACAGCGATACTCTCCAAGGCAATACTGGGATGCCGAGAACATTGGATGTTCTCGGCATCCACATTCCTGATTAGGTTATACTTGACTGGCATGGGCTTGTCTCTGATATGTTCGGGACAGGATGGATCTATTACATCATTTGGGCCCAATTTGGGCTTTAAGGCATGCTCGAACCGAGGTCCAAGGTCTAATGGGTATGGGATTAGGTACTATACAATAAGGCTAGGGCCCAAAGCTCAGTGGGCCCGAGATCATACACGTACATATATATATATATATAAACTCTCTCTCTCTCTCTCTCTCATATGGTAGGCCCAGACTGGTTTTTTTTCCATATGTTGGTTGTATGTGTTTGCATTAATTATCTCTTGGATTTTATCATAATTATCTGTATTCAAAACAAACAAAAATATGTCAAGATGATGACTATCACGTTTTAGAGGAGCAACTAAACAATTTCAAAAGAAGAGAAGAGCTGTTGGCAGAGAGAGAGGGGAAGAGCTGCTGCTAGGCTCGCGTGAGAACTATTGGGGATTTAGGGTTAGACAAAATTTGATTTGGGGAGGAGAAGATGCTAGCACGTGATGAGAGAGAGCTTTTGTTTTTAATTGATTGGAAAGAGGGTGTTTTTGTCTTTAAACTATGTGCCACCTAAGTAAAAATCACATGCTAAGTCACGTGTTATAAATTTCCATCTAACTTAACAGTAAAACTAACGTTGGGTACAAAGTGTAACAAATGTCATAGTTTAGGGTGTAAAACATGCATTCGAATAGTTTAGGGTGCAAAGTGTAATCTAAGGTATAGTTTAAGGTGGTAAACTGTAACTTCTTCGGACGTTATATCATAGTTAGCTACTTAGCTAGTTGTCATTTGAAAACTTATTTTGGATTTTGAACTTGGAACTTAGAACTTGGAAAATATTTTCCAAATGTGTTGATGATAGTTATTTTTGCACTTGGTAGCTAATTAAACATTTAGTGAACTTTTTGGATACATTGGGTTCAAACTTAAATATATTTGTTTCATTAGTATAGAATATAGACGCAACCACATAGGTCATGCATCAATTAATGGTATAATAAAAATGACATCATATTGATGCAAATCGTTATTTTTTCATGGATGAATTCATACTTTATGAGATTATTCAACATACAAAACCACTACCAATGTATTTTTTGCTTCTTTTTTTCCAAAAAAGTAGGATCTTACAATCCACAATCTTACTAATCTCCCACGATCCTATGTAGACTACAAGTACATGTGATTACAATTAGTTTGGGCCACTTGGGCCATAATATGTCTAAGTAAAATCCCATTCAAATAGACTAAAGGTGGAAGCTTAAGTTTGGAATATCTTGAATGTATAGCTAGACACGACGAGATAGCAAATAGGTACACATCATGATTATAGCTGACCAGTGGCGGAGCCATGTTGGGACCGGGGGACATGGCCCACCCAATTTTTTTTTTTTTTTTTAAACTTAAACATATATACACTCATAAATGAAATATCTCAAAATTTTAAAAGCTTTCTCAAAGAAGATACCCTTCTTCCCTTCCCCACCCCCAACCGTTCGTTTGTTTTTTTGGAGAAACTCTTTTGGCTTAAATTATATATATATATATATAATATTTTTAAAATATTTAAATTTATAAAAGTTATATAATTATATTTTACATTCATTTAAATGACCTCAACTGGTAAAGTTTCTTATTATCGAATAAGAGATTTGGGGTTTGATTTCTGCCTATACCAAAAAATCAATTGGTGTCTTTGTCTGATAATAAAAAGTTATCATCAGAAACGACAGTCATATGTTAAAACTATCTCTAAAAAAAAGACTTACAATTTATTAGTGATAGATTTTATATACCAATAAATTAGATTAATTGGACTTTCATAAACTTATGTGATGAACATATAGTTATGTTAACAATTATCTCAAAAAATAGAGAAAGAATAATGGTTTCAAAATTTTGCTCATTTCTCGTTAAACCCTCTCTGACTTACTTTGGTATTAACAATAGAAAGAGGCTATGTTTCCATACACTTTTCTTCTCTTCTCTCAATTTTTCTTCTTCGACTCTCTTTGCCTCTTTTGCCTTTTTTTCCTCCTTCTTTTCTTGAAGTAGTTTGATACTTTTTTTTTTTTTTTTTGAGAATTAGTAGTTTGATAAATTGATTAGTGCTTTACAAACTCCGAGACTTCTACGTGGTTGGTCCAATTCCAATAGAATAAGCTATTAGTAAAGTAACCACGTGCATGTGCATGGCTAAAAAACCACTTCAAAAGCATAATTAACATGATATCACTTGTGGGTTGGGTTTTAGTTAGCTCAACTAGTAAAGTTTCTGATAGTTGAATAAGAGATCTGAGATTCAATCCCCGCCTACAAGGTGAAAATCCCACAATGGGAAGCTCAAACAATTGACTTATCAAAGCAAGATTGCAAAATATTACAAGCCAAGTTATACAACTCCTTTCCCGAGGTGCTAGGAATTACAAAGAAAAGAAGAAATCATATATTTCACTTTTTCTCTCTCTTCTCTATGCTTCTCTCCTAATATTTTTTCGACCTCCTCTTTGGTTGCCTTCACCCCCTTTTATAAGCATTTTTCCTGCCCTTATCCCTCCAGTTGGCTTGCTCCTAGCCGAATGTGTTGGAGATATTTGTTACATCATCCCTTGGTTCTCTCCCCTTTCCATCATGAAACATGACTTTTGGGGGTTGTTTGTACTGTTCAGGTTATCCTATATGTATTTAATATGGAAGAAATTAGGTAAAGAACCTCTCATTTATGCGGAGGTGACGACTTCTGTGATTCTTATCCTTTTAGGATGTTTCTGGGCTTGGCCCATTTCCTTAAGCATGATCCTCTAAGCATTTGGGCTTTGGCCTTGAATCAAGTTCATCCCCCCCCCCCCCTCACATAACCTATTAATAATTTTTTTTATCACTTGTTTTAGAAGAAATAATATTTTTATCTTAATCATTATAATTAATGTGCTGTAATTTAATTTGAAAATCTAGTTCAATAAGCAAATTTAAAAAATATTAAGTTATAAGTTAATCTACTTAACTTGTATTGTAAATTGAATTGTGTTTATAATACTATTTTAGACAATTGTACATAGTATGGATGTAGTATGAATAGAGAAAAAATTTTATCATCTAATTTTTCATTGGAAGTGGTATATAAAAAGGAAAAAAAAAATTACACTTCTAATTTTCACTTGGTCCTCCAATGACAAATTCCTAACTTCATCACTTTGGCTGACATTAAGAGTTAGAAAGTGAGTCAACAAATGGGAGCATCGTGTGATTGGCATTGCAAAAAACACAAGATATATTACACATGAGGTTGACAAGACAACTAATGTGACATTTTTATTAATCAATTGACATGAAAGATATTGTATCATTGACATGAAACTAATGATGAAGCTAATGTTTGGCTGGCATTATAGAGCTACTTCAATGGATTGAATCTTGTGCCAATAATTTAGCGTAGAATGACTTGCTTGGAGTCACATGGCCACTGACATGAAAAGCTATGTGGCTAGGGCTGACATGGCAGTACCTTGTGATATCACATGGCAAATAAGCAATGTCTAATGGTTCATTTTAATTTCATGTGACTTATCGAGATAAAAAATCTATGACAATTTTTATGCCCCTTATTTATCCTCGCAACTTGAATCCACGCCCTCCCTTGCTCTTCCAAGCACATAGTATTCGGAGAGCTACCAACTCACCCACATGGTGCGGTTATCATATCCTTTGATCTATATAACTTGAGTCTAGATGGTCCGTTTCCGTTTGTCAATATGCCTTTAGGTTTGACACCACTCAATAATCAATATCACAATATTACGTGAACATTAGAGATGTCAATGTATCAAACTATGATCAACATATGAAACTTCCAATATGTGTAACAGGCCAAAATGGGCAAATGCCCTTTTCGCTCAAATTATACAGCCTTCTGCCCCTTTTCCCAAACTAATTAGGAAAATACCCCTCTTTTGTAACTCAATTTTCTAAAAATCGAGTTTCAACTTAAAACTCGATTTTTGGACAATCGAGTTATAACAAACTGAAAATTAAAAAAAAAAAAAAAATTTGCTGGAACTCGAGCTCCATGAACTTGAGTTCCATGCAATTTTTTAAAGCCCTATAGTGGCGTTTTTAAGCCCAATAGTGGCGTTTTAACGTAGTCTGATCGCTTCATTAGAGAGCCCATAGTGGCGTTTTTTATGGAACTCGAGCTCCATAAACTCGAGTTCCATGCAATTTTTTTTGGTTTTTTCTTTTTTCTTTTAAGTTTTACCTATAGCTGCGTTTCATGGAGGCCTATAGCGGCGTTTTTTATGGAACTCGAGTTCTATGCAATTTTTTTTTTTTTTTGATCGCCCCATACTCGATTTTCTACAAATCGAGTTTTACATTGAAATTCGATTTTGAGAAAATCGAGTTACAAAAGATGGGCATTTTCCTAATTAATTTGGGAAAGGGGGTAGAAGGCTGTATAATTTGCGTGAAAATGGCATTGGCCCAGGTTCCCCTGTGTAACAGCATAAGAAACAAATTCTAATTTTTTTATTTTTATTTTATACAAGATAAAAATTTTAATTTAGCCTAATCTAAGTGTATATGTGTGTGAAGCTCATTCCTAGAGACTTGAACCCCGGCTCTTACCCTCCACAACCCACAAGTATTTATATATGTGGAATGACCATCTTGCCAAGGGTACGCGGTGGTCAAATTCTGAATTATTAATAGAAGAAAAGTAGTCTAATGTGGTAGTGGTCATAATTTTGATATTTAGGGTCTGTTTGGAATTCGCTTATTTTGCTGAAACTGAAAACTTTTTGCTGAAAGTACTGTAGATAAAGGTAAAAGTTAGTTGAAATAGTACAGTGAGACCCAGGAATAGTACCAAAAAGTGTAGTGGGGCCCATGAATAGTAGCAAAAATAAGCTGAATAATAAAATAAGTTGGCAAAATTAATCATGCCAAACTATGTGTGCATTTGGCTCCAGCAAAAGTTTTCAGTTTCAGCAAAATAAAAGGATCTCAAACAGACTCAAAATTATGACCACTACCACGTAAGACTACTTTTCTTCTATTAATAATTCAGAATTTGACCACCGCATACTCTTGGCGCGATGGTCACTTCACATATATAAATGCTTGTGGATTGTGGAGGGCAAGAGCCGAGATTTAAATCTCCAAGAAGGAGCTTTACACACATATACACTTAGATTAGGCTAAATTAAAATTTCTATCTTGTATCAAAAAAAAAAAATCAGAATTTGTTTCTTATGCTGTTACACATATTGGAGTTTCATATGTTGATCATAGTTTGATACATTGACATCTCTATTGTTCACGTAATATTGTGATATTGATTATTGAACAGAGGCCGATGATGTAATGGAGTTTTTTTTATAGGCCATTTTGTACGATTAGAGGGTAAGAGCATCATTTTGTTGATATTTGTTGTCATTTTAGGCTGAGTTTGGATTGCACTGAAAACAGGAGATGTCTGTGTTTGACATTTTTTCCCTGAATTCCGTGTACTGTTCATGGAACTTGCAAATACGGAAAAATGCAAATTTTACTTAAAAAATGGGTCCCACAGTACTATTCACACATTTAAAAATTATTTTGCTACAGTATTTTCAGTAATAAATTTTCAATTTTCAACAATAAGCGATACCTAAACATACCCTTAATTGGAATAAATAGTCTTCGGGCGGCCATTCTGATGTATAAGCTTTTAATCAATTACTTTGCAAAATGATTCTGCTTTACCCTGTCTTATTTCTTGATTGTATTGTTCTTTTTTAAATTCTAGTTTATTGCTTTTCACGATTATATCCTTAATCCGCAGTTGGCAGTGTTTTGAGAATTCCATGGGCATGGCCGCATGGGTGATTTGAAAAAAGTCTAAATACAACATTTATATACGCAAAAAAATAAAAAATAAAAAATAAAAAATAAAAATAAAAACATCAAACAAGTGGGTCAATTGGTCATATGGGTCTCATTTTGGCAGGTAGGTTATGTAGAAATAATAATTTAGATACGTCAAATTGCACACTATTTACCCTATAAACATTTTATGTAAGTGAGATGATGATAAAAACTAAATGTAAGTGAGATGATGATAAAATCTAAATTGGCTGTAAGTTTTTTTTTAAAAAATGACCAACTTGAACACTGAGAAGATGCGAGGATCAAATTGAAAGCACCCCATAATACAAGAACAAAAAATGCATTTTTGCCAATACAAATTTGTGAGAGAGAGAGAGAGCTCCGGGTTTATGTAGATGTTTTATGTTTTTCTAAATAACTTATTGATGGTCATTGGGTTTTTAATAAAATACAAAGATTTACGTGGTTCATTGATTCTAACAGCTTTTATCCATGGTGAAAGCCCCCTTACGGCTACATATTGTCTATTAAGTTCTTCAATTTACAATGAATCTAATGTCAAGTTTATATACTATAGAATACTTGGCCAACCCTAAACTAACCATAAAATAATCCAAAGTTAATTTGCTTACTTTACAAGTACATAGACTTACAATTGATTTGGGCCACAACATATCTAACACCCCCTCAAACTAAAACTGAAAACTTAAGTTTGGAAAGTCTTTATAAAATAAACCTTCTTAAATAATGTAATTTTGTATTCTTGTATTGAGGGATTACATTAATGTAAGATTAGAATAACGTAATATTATAACATAATATAATGTAACATCACGTTGCCCCCTAAGTTCTGTTTCTCCGGTTCTCTTGGGTTTTAAATATTAAAATTAAGCTAATGCGGTAATGGTCGTGAGTTTGATATTTTGGTGGGTTCGAATTTTGATAATAGGAATGTGAAGCATGTGGGCATTTTTGTATGATTAACGAGTAAGATGCATTATTTGTTGATATTTGATATTATTGGATTTTAAATATTACAATTAAGTTAATGTGGTAATGGTCATAAATTTGATATTTTGGTGGGTTCGAATTTTGATAATAGGAATGTGAAGCATGTGGGCATTTTTGTATAATTAACGTGTAGGAGCATTATTTTGTTGATATTTCGGCTATGAATTATTATATTACAAGTTGTTCTATTTTATTTATTTTAATCTTCTGCATGAACAGAGCTAGGATTTTAAGTTAGAAGTCGAATTATTAAAAAAAAAATTAGAAAAGTTCAAATAAGCATCTATTTTGTATTAATAAACTATCATTAACAAAGACAAAAACACAAAATCATTGTTTCATAATACATTATAATGCGATCATCTACTAACAAAGACAAAAATACTTCTATTCTCATTAGCTTGTACAAAAGTTCTTGTCTGTTTTAATATAAGAATTTATTTTTTCTATTTTACATACTCATTTTTCAAAACATCATACATTAGATTATTTATTTTACACTATATTTCAACGGAATTGGACAAAATGCTTGAATTGAATAAATTTGAAATTTATAAGACTCAATTAAGCTAAAGTAAAGTTAAATGACCAAAATAAATTTCAGTCAAACTTAGAGTGTGTAATTTGCATTTTAGCCAAAAATTTATTTCAACAAATGTCGTGGATTATAAAATTTTTAATTAAAAGATGTTACTATACATCTAATAAAAATAAGGACAAAGTTTAGTTACAAAATTGGTTGTAGCCTAAGGCTATAACATTACTCAATATCTTTTTATTGGAGGTGAATTTTGACAAATCTACCATTGGATTACATTTTCTTCTTATATCCTCCATGCTTGCAAAATTTCTAGAAAATTAAAGATCAATAGTTATGTCATCAATAAATTGTTTAAATTGCAAGTTTTTGTAATTTAAAATTATACATAAAATATAATCTTATAGATTTTATAGTAAATAATATCTGATTGTCACAAAATTTAACATATGTATTAAGAGCGTAAAGAACATGCAATCCAATGGTTAGATTTTCAAAATATGTAGTAATGTTGTTGATATTGAGTAAGATTGTAACCTTAAGCTACAACCAATTATGAAGCTAAACTTTGTCTTAAAAATAATATAATTAAAAAATTGATAAAAATAAAATACCAGTGTGTTAAAAAATATGCAATATACATGACAATTGGTTAGGATATCCATTTGGTGCAACCTCTACTAGTATCAAACTTTTATAATATTAGTATATCATAATATGATATTATTTACTACAAAATTTTGGTCTTAATAAAATATGAAGGTAGTTTAATATCTACTTTGGAATTCTACTCATTAAAAGTTATGAAATTCTTAATGGACTTGGACATTGAATATAATGCAAAATGTGACAACGAAACAGTATTAACAACAACAAAAATATATATGACGATAAATTTTACCGATGAAAAGGAGGTAAATTTGATTTGAAGAAAGAGATATAATTGCAATCACCATTGCATTTTTATATGAAAAAAAAATCATGAACATTATATATAGAGAGAGAGAGAGGTAAAGCTTACAGAAAATCCGATTAGATTCTATAATTGAAATCTAATTTTGCGCCATGTGTCCTGAATAATTTATTTTTAGAGAGAGTTTTATTTCTTAATTTTAGAGTCAAATGTGGGATCACATCATAAATATCCATTCAAATGAGTTATTGCATACAAAAACCAAAGAGTCTAGAATTAATGAACATTAAAAATTTAAAAAAATAGACAATTTACATTTTCTACCTAATAATAGTCTTACAAGACCTTTTAAAGAGTTTTTTTTTTTTTTTTTTTGGGAGGGGGAACTTGTTAAAGAGTTAAAAAAAGAAAAAAGAAAAAAAATCAGAGGTACTATGCATCTTAATGTATATTTTTTAAATATATCCATGCATATACATGAGGTTACAAGCTAGGTTTATAATAAAGCAGAGGTACTTGAGGAATTTGGGTGGTGGGTACCCTTATACATCCGTCCTCTATAATTATGGTTTTCTTGTAAAGTCACCATGTGATAAGGGTATTTTCGTAATAAGATCAAGATTCTTGAATGACAGAGCCCTTTGAGGAAAATGAATTGTACCGACAATAAAGCCGACGGCCTTAAAGGAACTGTCGGCCCCAAAGAAACAGTCGGTCTCAAAAGAATTTGTTCGAGGCCTTGTACCCTATGCTAGCAAGAGGCCGATGGCCACACGCGGACGGATCCTTGCAAAGTTTATGGATGTATCTCTTTACTAGGTCGACGGATGACCCCGGCGGACGGAGAAGAATACCAACGGGTCCCACGTGGCCTTACGTAGTCTACACGCATATTCTTATATGGAAACATCTTGTGCACCACGCATAAAGACCCTACCACACGATCCTCACTTTCCCGAGATGGAGAGTATCCCCAAGATCTTGGTGGCATTAACTCCGCCTTTTCCCTATAAGGAAAATCTCTGCATTCTCGGGATCTAGGTCTCCTCCACATCACTATATTAGCAACAGGCCTCCTCCATTCTCAGGTACGTAGAAAATCCCTAGCTATCTCATTATAAAGTTCTTTAAGATTTCTCATTCACTGACTTAACCTTCAGAGGGTCTTTGGCTTGTACCCCACCGGTACCTTTTGTTTGGTTCTTGTTTTCTTATTCTTCATGTACCCATCGGTGCAATCAGGAGCCATAAACTCACTGACGATTTTCGTGCATCATCAGTTGGCACCATCTGTGAGAAACGAGTGATTAGCCATATCACCACTTCTAAGACAAAAATTTGCATGGTCCAGACACGATCAATGACTACCATCAACCAGGAGACGGGGAATCTCTCCAACGCTTTGGAGAGATAAGTGCAAACCTTGGTGGTAGCAGTTGAACGGCTCACCCAACTTAACCAGGAGTGGGAACAACAGCTAAACCAGAGGAACGAGCAACGTCCTGAAGATCAGCTCGACGGTCGGGACAACGAAGAACAGAACGGTAGTCACCTCCCGACAGGAGACCGGTAGGAAAGGGAAGACCAAGAAGAAAGCAATGTCCCTAGTAGGCGAAATGGGCCGGAAGACACTGACCGTCCGTCAGAGTTGGAGAGCAGCGCAATGCACATGGCACAGGACATGCAGATGATAAAGGAGAAGATGGACATGATGATGAATGCCATGAGGGGACGGGTATCCACCAACCTAGATGAGCTAGTTCGGCGGACTGACTCACCCTTCACAGCACAGGTAACTTTTTTCCCCCTTCTAGCCAAATTTCAGATGCCACAGGTGGAAGCATATGATGGGTCGTGGGACTTGCTCGATCATCTAGAGTCATTCAATGCCCTCGTCATCAGCCTAGCAGACTTCAACACTCGACGGTACTAGTGGAAAATGGGAGTTCGGCAGACATCCTATACTACCCTGCATTCCAACAGATGAGGATCGACAAGGAGCATCTCCTGCCTTCGGACACACCGCTAATTGGATTTGGCGACACCAAGGTCTTTCCCATCGGGACTATCACCCTACCAGTAACCATTGGAACGTACCTTCAGTAGCTCACTAAGGAGGTCAGTTTTCTAGTCATCGATTGCTCCTCTGCCTACAACACCATCATCAAGCGACCTACGCTCAACGCATGGAGAGCAGCCACGTCTACATACTATTTACTGGTGAAGTTCCCAATGGAGTACGGGATAGGAGAAGCACGTGGAGACCAGATGGCCACTCGTGAATGCTACATAGCTATGTTAGAAATGGACGATCATTTACAAGCATTAAGCATTGAGGAATGACGAGTTGTAGTAGAACTAACAGAAGACCTAGAGGAGATCTCCCTGGACAACAACATCCCGGGTCAGATCATCTGTATCGACACGCAGGCTGATCCTTTAGTCCGCAAAGAGCTCACCCTTTTCTTAAAGAATAATCAGAATGTCTTCGCTTGGAACCATGAGGACATGCTGGGGATTAATCCAAGTGTCATGGTCCACAAGAAAGAAGAGGGTCTTCGCCCAAGAAAGAGATAAAGCCATAGCAGAAGAAGTCTGCAAGCTGCTGGAAGCAGACTTTATTAGGAAGGTATATTATCCTGAATGGTTGGCCAATGTGGTGATGGTCAAAAAGGCGATGTGAGAGACCGCCAAAATTGGGGTGCCCTCAAAAAAAGAGATTTGAGTGCTTTTAAGGGCACCTATCTTTTTCGGTAAGTGGTGTGGAGTCGCCACTTATTTTTTTTATACAAAAAAATAAGAAAAAATTAAATACAACTTTACATGACTAAGATGTTCCATTATCATTAATTGAATAAAAAAGTACAAGCTTGATAAATTGAGTATTACATGGCTTTGGGTCCTAGTTACAAACTACCAAAAAATTACATGACTTTTTGTCCTAGTTACAATCTATCCAAAAATAAAAACAAAGATAAAGCCTAGGTCTACCTATCCAAAGACACTAAATTCGAAGGCTAGGTTACAGAATGGGAAGGTGTTAGGCACCCATTCCGCCCAGATAGAGTCTAGTCTTTTAGACTCTCATGACCAATGTACCCCTCTGTGCATGATATGAATGATATGTTGCATGCATGAGACACTCAACCAAACTAAGTCACATAAATCTATTTATGAATGTGTCCTCTTCTTTTAAGAAAAATTCAGATATGTTTTTGTGAATAAAAAAAATTGATTTGATTCATAAAAAAAACCAGATATGTTTTTGTATATGTAAAAGAAATTAGTTTTGGTGAAGAAAAATCAGATCTGTTTTATTAAATAAAACAAGGCTTTTTGTTTAAAAAAAAATATCAAATCTGTTTTGAAACAAAGTAAAAAATTGGTTTTTGGTTTGCATGTAAAACAAATCAGATCTGTTTTATAAGAAAAAAAAATCAAGATTTGTAGAGAATAAAAAATTAGACCTGTTTTTCATGTGAAATAAAATAAAAAAAGGATTTTTTTAGAGGAGGACAACACTCATGAAATAAACCTACGCTACTTGCATTAAACAAAACAAACAAGACATCACTACTTATGAATCAAACAAACAAAACATCGCTTCTTACGACTTTCCTTTTTTATTTCAAAATCTGCTATGTTTAAAAAAAATCAGATCCGTATCTAAGGAAGATACAAATCAGTTTTATGTTAAAAAAACTCAGATCTGCATCTAAGGACGATACGAATCAGTTTTTTTGTTAGAAAAAGATTCAGATCTGCATCTAAGGAAGATATAGATCTGCTTTTATGTTAAAAAAAATTCAGATCTACATCTAAGGAAGATACAAATTTGTTTTTGTATTAGAAAAAAATTCAAATCTGCATCTGAGGAAGATACAGATCAGTTTTTATGTTAGAAAAAATTCAGATCTACATCTAAGGAATATATAGATCAGTTTTTGGTTTTTTTTTTAAATGTGATAATGTGCAGATTTTTGAAACTCAAAAGGTAAATCATGAAAACAAAAGCATTAAGAACATTGACGACTAGCATACAAATGATCGTCCATCATTCACAAACCGTCACTAACAGTGACGACTAAGGGTATGGACGAGCGTGCGTACATTAACTCCAGGCAGTAATCAATAAGTGAGCAATGAACAACACAAAACCATTACCTTCATCCAATAATGCAGAATTAAGGATCGGTTATGAGCAGAAAATGTTAGAGTTAAATTGCCATCATTAAGCATGATTACCTAGCTACAACATAACGGTCTGCTGAGTATTAACTCAGCCTAAGGCTATATAAAGCCAAGAAAAAACAGGTAAAAGGACATGAACACACACAACTATACAAATTATAGTTTTTCTAAAAAGAGAATAAGCTAACTTAAGCATCAGAGGGTCCTTGGCAAGCCCCACACCGGTATCCTTATCCACTGAGTGCTTTCTGTGACACAGGTTTTACAGGTTGTCCATCAACTGACGAGGCAAATTCCTACTTCATCAAATGTATTCCAACAAAAATATTAACAACACATGGCATGAACATTAGAAATTGAAACTAAAAGAATATCTATATCATGCATCATCAAAATAAAAGAAACAAAAAAAAGGTAAAGAAAGAACCACCTCTTGCATGAACGTACTCTTCTTCTTGAGGGAATATTTTAGGGTTCAAAGAAATTTGTTCAATTATCTTTGAAACCTAAAATACCTTGCTTACAAAAAAGAAATTCTTAAGGCTAGAGCCTCCAAAACGTCTTTAACGTAAGAGGGAAAATAATAGAAAGGAGAGTCAGAAAAAGGGGAAATCTGAGAAAGTGAAAAAGTGTGCTGAATGTTGAGAGACATCCTCTATTTATAGAGGTTGGAATGCTGAAAAACTAAGCAAAAAACGTATGGGGGAAAATCCTAAAAAAAGGAGATTTGGATAAAAGCAAGCTGATTTTTCAAATCAGAACAAGCCGCAGTATTTTGATCATATTTTTTACTGAAAATTCGGATTAAGTTGAAATTTTGACAGCTGAAGGGAAATTCGATTCTCTACAACTTTTTCAGAACTAGCCCAGTCCGAATTTTGAGCTCTACTATGCCAAAAGTCCCTTGTAACGTGAATCTGAAATTTGCTACTTGATTAGCACGTTTTTGAAGTGTTTTACAACTCTAAAACTTTATTTGGACGAATTTCAGAGTTATTTTCATAATAAACCTCATTCCAAAGTGATAATTAGGACTTTTAAAATAATTATTTTGAATATAATTATCCTAAAAGCCTAATTATCTACAGCCTTTAAATATTATCAGATTATTTGTTTTAATCCCATGCAACAAATCTCACTTTAAGAAAAATACTCCACCAATCACATAAATTCATTTAATTAATTTTAATCATTAACCAATCAGAATTAATTTCAATTAATCACACGTGATCGGCTTCACCCCATACAATGCATGCAAACCATGAAAACTTGATCTCATGATATCTTTCAATTCGACGGTCCGATTTGGAAATCCGACATACCGTCACGACCGTTAAAATCTCAAGATCATTTTTAAGATATGCAACTAATGAATTAATTCATGTAATGCGATCATGAATTTTGTGTATATGATTGGTCACTCTAGTCATCTTCCTTGATTAAATTATGGGTGCAAAATCGAGTGTTTACAGAATGCCCCTCATTGACAGAGCTTGTAAAGTGAATGTCAAAGTAAAACAAAGACGCTGATTTTAGCAGCCATGATTTAATTGAGGTTGATTTTTCAAAGATTACCTAGCCCTCGAACCTAAAATCTTGGAACATAGAACTAGTACCTTGCCGTTTGTTGAAACTGAAAACTATGAATACTTGACCTACTTGATAACTGATAATTTTAAAATGAGGCGACTGAGAGGCTTCTCTATCCCTATCTGAATGTAGCAAGTCGATCAAGGGGCTTCTCTATCTCGATCTTGAATGTGGCGAATATCCAAGGGGCTTCTCTACCTAGGATTTTGATGGAAGGTTGATCAAAGGGCTTCTCTACTTTGATTTGAACTGTTGAAATGTCGATTAAAGGGCTTCTCTACTTTGATCTTGCTATTGAAATGTCGATCAAAGGGCTTCTCTACTTTGACCTAATGAAAGGTAATTAAGAGGCTTCTCTACCTCGAAATCGGAGTTGTGGCGACCAAGGGGCTTCTCTACCTCGATCTTAATGAAAGGTAACCAAGGGGCTTCTCTATGATATGAAACTCAATCCCAACAAATGCATATTCGGGGTATCATCGGGAAAGTTTCTAGGCTTTATGGTGTCACAGCGAGGTGTGGAGGCCAACCCTAACAAAATTCAGGCTATATTGGAGATAACACCCCCAAAGAACATCAAAAAGGTGCAATGCTTAAACGGTAGGGTGGCAGCTCTCAATAGGTTCGTCTCTAGAGTAACGGACAAGTGCTTACCATTCTTCAAAACACTAAAGAAGGCCTTCAAGTGGACCGAAAAATGCCAAAAGGCCTTCCAGGAACTAAAGGTCTAAACCCGGTGAAGAGCTCTCCCTCTACTTGGCCGTATCCCCAACGGCCATCAACTCAACTCTCATTCGAGAAGAAGATCGCATATAGTTACCCGTGTACTACACCAACCGAGCGCTCTGGGAGGTGGAAGGAAGGTATCCCCCTATGGAAAAGCTGGCCTTTACCCTGGTCACGGCCACCCGAAAACTTAGGCCGTACTTCCAAGCACACACCATAGTTGTCCAGACGGACAAGCCATTATGAAGGGCAATAAACAACCCAGAGGTAGCTGGACGATTGGTCTTATTGGCAATAGAGCTCACGGAGTTCGACATACTGTACCGACCAAGATCTGCAATCAAGGCCCAGCCCTTGGCTGACTTCGTTGCCGAATTCACAAAAAAGGAAGATGAAGACAAAGGACCAGCATCATGGATAATATGGAGGGACAGTTCATCCAACCAATGCGCTGGAGAAGTGGGGGTTGTCCTGCAGTCACCAGAAGGAGATTTAGTAGAATGTACGATCCGTCTCCAGTTTCCAACAATCAACAATGAAGCCAAGTATGAAGCGGTCCTCTCGGGTCTCGACCTGGCTAAAGCAGCAGGGGCCTCGTCAGTAGTCGTATATAGCGACTTGCAAGTTATTGTTGGGCATATCAACGAAGACTATGAGGCTAAAGGAGAACGAATGAAGGAATATCTAAGCATAGTCAAAGGAAGGGTGAGCCAAAAGCTCTTGGCTAAATTTGTACAAATCCCGAGGGAAGAGAATGAGCAAGCTGATCGTCTAGCCAAGGCTGCATCCGCGGAACACATGGTCATCACCAGTCAGGTACTATCCTTCGTCCAATACTCCCCTGCCATTGACAAAATAGATGTACAGGTGATTTCCATGGGAGCCGATTGGACGACACTAATTGTCTTCTACCTCAAGGACGGGACGCTCCCGGAAGACCATAATGCTTCCCGCAAGCTAAAGGTGCAGTCGTCACATTTCCTACTAATTGGGGATGTCCTTTATAAAAGGGGTTCCTCTCGTCCATACCTAAGATGTTTGGTCCCTGACGAAACAGACTATGTCATGAGGTAAGTCCATGAGGGAGTATGCGGAAACCATTCGGGAGCATGCTTGTTAATTCATAAGCTTATACAAGCAGGGTACTGTTGGCCCACGATGCAGAAGGATACCCAGTCCTACGTAAAGGAATGCGACAAATGCCAACGCTTTAGCAATATCATATGGCAGTCGTCGGAACAGCTGACCCTAATGAGTGCTCCTTGACCATTCACTCAGTGGGGGCTTGACATAATGGGACCCTTCCCCACGGCAATAAGGCAACTCAAGTTCCTCGTCGTGGGGATCGACTACTTCAAATAATGAGTCGAAACAAAACCCTTGGCCACTAATACGGAGAAGAATGTCCGAGGCTTCGTCTGGAAAAACATCATTTGCCACTTTGGTATCTCCAAAGTCTTCATCTCGGACAATGGCAAACAATTCGACAATGACACATTCAAAGACTTCTACCAATAGCTGGGAATCAAAAACCACTATTCATCATCTGCCCACCCACGAGCCAACAGTCAAGTCGAGGTTATAAACTGATCCTTGCTCAAGATGATCAAGACTCGACTCGAGGGGGCAAAGGGGATATGGCTGGACGAACTACCAAGTGTGTTATGAGCCTACTGAATGACGGGTCGCATGCCTACAAGCGAAACACCCTTCTTCCTTGCATTCGGAGGTGAAGCCGTCATCCTGGCAAAAATTGGGTTAACCAACTACAGGGTGGTCCACCATGACGAGCATAAGAATGAAAAGGGAATGTGACTACAGTTGGACCTTTAGGATTAAATTAGGACGACGGATGAACAATGGATCGCGCGTTATTAGCACCTAATGGCAAAGCACTACAATACCAAGGTCAAGCCTCGACACTTTCAGGTCGGGGAGCTAGTCCTAAGGAAGGTGACGACAGTTACCAAAGACCTCACACAAGGCAAGTTAGGCCACAACTAGGAAGGACCCTACAGAGTCATCGACTGTCATAGAAAGGGGACCTACCACCTGGAGACCCTCGATGGACAAAGACTCCACCACTCATGGAACACCGAGCACTTACAGAGATACTACCAGTAATGGATGACTACAAACAATGTTATTGCTTTTCTTTTCTTTATGTTGTTAAAGTAGGATATTAAGTTTTTTTATTATTGAAATAAAACTCTTGAGAATTATTAGACATATTATCTATGTTTTTCTACATTATTCGTGCTTTTTAAAAATCTACCATTTAAGAGATTGTCCATAAAAATTCTAAGTCCTACCTACGGGCTAAACGGATGACCAAGGATACTGACGAGTACCTGGTCACAAAAAACCTAAGTCCTACCTACAGGGTGGACGGATGACCAAGGATACTGATGGGTACCTGGTCACTTGAAAACCTAAGTCGTACTTACGGGGTGGACAGATGACCGAGGATACCGACAGGTACCTGGTCACAAAAATTCTAAGTCCTACCTACAAGGTGGACGGATGACCAAGGATACCGACGAGTACCTAGTTACAAAAAACCTAAGTCCTACCTTCGGGATGGACGGACGATCAAGGATACTGATGATACCTGGTCACAAAAATCCCAAGTCCTACCTAAAGGATGGACGGGTCACCATGGACACCGACGGGTACCTTGATCTTGAAATTTATCAAGTCCTACCTTCGGATGGGCGAAACACCAAGAACACCAACGGGTGCCTTGGTCCGAAAAATCATTTAAGCCCTACTTATGGAGTGAACGAATCCCTAAGAACACTGACGGGTGCCTAGGTCCAAAAATTACTAAGTCCTACCCACAGGCCTAAATTATTCTAAGTCATAAGGAACAAACAAACGATCAGAACTACCGACGGTTACATAGTCACGGACAAAAAGTATTACCAACAGGTATGCAAGCGCATAGACATAGTCAAATCCTTACGACGGATAGGGGGCATATCTGCAATTACAATAGGCAGACAAAACAAAGGCAACAAGCAATAAATAAAGGCAACGGATGAAAAAGCAGTAAATATAATAGAAACTCAACGAGGATAAACGTTTATACATAAAACCCAAAATAAGGCCCTCTATTGTCTCAATTATTCTTACAAAATATCAAAAAAAAAAAAAAAACTAAAAGGGGCAAAACTAAGACAGTGGAACATCAGAAGAATGCTGATCTTTAGGAGCAGACGGACCCTTTGAGGCAGACGAACCTTCGGGAGCAGTCAGATTGTCAGGAACGGTTTGGCCCTTAAGAACATGCTGGTCGACGGTCTCAGCATCGGCAGGCTCCTTTACCTCCTCCTCAACCATGTGAATGACGCCATCAGCTTCGTTCATGACAGCATTGGCACCATTGGGAGTCAGCGGGATGGAGTCATCAATAACCACCTAAGACTGGTCCAGATGGGGGTAGAGGGCAGCCACCTGCTTAAGGTAGTCGTCGAAGCTGTCGCCATAGAAGCCACCGCACTCGTCATAGTACGGCTGAGAAGTCTGAAACCCTGCCACAGCGTCGGCCTTGGCTTGCTCCATTTGTTCGCGAAGGGCGGCCAACTTTGTCGTCAAATTGGTGTTCGCCTTGGCCTAATCTTCATAGCGACGGGTCTCCTTCTCCAGTGAGGCAATCTTCGCCGTTAGCTCAACATTGAGCATACGGGAAGCTTCCTTGTATTGATCTAGCTATTTTGCTTCGTATTCTAGATGCTTATGTTGCCAACAGACCACCCCTTCCTTGGCCTTACATCTATCTTGAAGAGCCTTCATCCTCACCATTGCCTACAAGAATACGACGATTATAATAGGGAGAAATAAAAGAAAAAAGGCAAGTAAACTCGACAGATACTTACCCTTGCCAGGTCAAAAAGGCTAAAAACCCCCAGGTCCTTAGTGGCATACTCACCACATTCATCCAGGTTCGTGCACTTGATGATTGAGTTAACCATCTCGACGGCATACTCCTTGTGGCTCACCAGTCTCTGGACGAGGCCAAAGACGACAGGACCATGGGCCAACATGAAACCCTTGCTGGCGCTATGACAAGGAGGTGGGGGAGATTTTTGCTGCTGATCTTCTTGGCTTGCCTCGAAAGATTGACCTGTTGCCTTCTTGGCAGGACGGTCATCTTTGCCGGCACCCTTCCTCTTGGGAGCAGCTTTAGAAGGGAGCGTCACCTTAAGAGCAGAAGCCGACGCTTCCCCCTACTGCTTAAGGCAAGCAGTAGCGGACTTCCTCACCAAGGCCCTCTGTCTACCACTGTCCATCTTTGAAAAAAGATGGAGAAAGAAATAACGAAAATGGACGGCCTAGAATTTATTGTCAAAAAGATAAGCAGTAAGACAGAAGGGAACTTACGTTGACGAGCAAAAGTATCTAACCGACGGGCTTCGAACGTTGGCTCTGGACCACCACAGGAAGCGTAGAGGGTGTCTAGCGTGACCAAATCCTTCCACTTTCTCTGCCTAAGCGGAATTGCCCAAACTCGATTGAGAAAACTCTCATGTTCTTCACTTATTTCCAGACGGGCTTGGGTTGAAAACAAATCAAAAGCAATAGGTCAGTTACATAATCAAAACTTACGGGATAAAAAAGAAAACAAACGCCGATGACTCACCAGACTCGTTTAAAACACCCCAAGTGTTATCAAACTTGCCAGGCATGCTATCCCACTCTTCAGGTTTACATACCCAGTCCATCCCCTGTACAAAGAAATACCTATTCTTCCAATTCCTATTAGAGTCAGGCATGTTTGATACCAACCTAAACGACGGTTTCCTTGCCAGAAAGTGATAAATACCCTTTGACGAGTGTATCTGCTGAAGCCTATAGTAGTAGAAAAACTCGTTAAGAGTGAAGCAACGGTTGCCACCACTCAACTAGCCCCATATCACTTCGGCCCCAATGATGATCCTCCACGCATTTGGGGTAATCTGACTGACGGATAAGCCTAAATAATTAGCAAGCTGACGAAGTGACGGTATAGCTCCGCCAGCGGCAACCTCAACCCAGTGGTGAATATAGCATTGTACATGCCGACATCCGCTGTCCTACCCGAGTAACACTTCTCAAACTTCCTTGGCAACCATTTGGGGATGTGTTCAGGAATTTGATAACGGTTATGAAGATTGTTGAAAACTTTCAAAGACATGGTTGGGTAGAAGTCATTCACCGTCCATATCAAGGGAAGGATGAAGGGTCTATGACAACCATGTTCTACTTCACCTACGGCCCCGTCACCTTACTCATGATCTTCTCCCTTATCACCGTCACCTTCTTCTTCATCCTCACCCTTTTCCTTTTCCTCATCCTCCTCTTCTCCTTCCTCCTCATCCCTTTTTTACTTCCTCATCTTCCTCTCCGGCAAGAGAATGGGCAGACGGCTCCCTTTCTGAGGACCATGTCAAATCCTCCATGGGCTCATGCCTCGATGGATAAACTTCATCGTAGCCTGCACCCTTACGGACTGACAACGACTGTTCACTCATCACTTCTCTATCACCTGACATCTATTCACCTATAAGCGACGGATGTATTCTAAGAACCTATTTGTGCAACGGGTCTCTTAAATGGACGACTAGCTAAGTTCAAAAAACAATAAAATATGAAATCCAATTGACATAACCGCGATATCTTGGACCCAACTTTTACTATGTATTATAATATATAAACTTGGAAAAGGTTCATTAGTTATAGAATTTCAAATTGTAAATAGACTTCTAATTAAACCTCTTCTCAAAAAAGATTTCTAATTAACCTAGAAATTATAAGAGGGGTTTGGTTTACCTCTAGTACTTTTTTAACTGTGCATGTCCTTTTGTTTTAAATATACAATGGCAAGTGGTAGTAAGTTTTAATTTTCACCTTTTATCTAGTTAATAGATGATGTGAAAGTTTCTCATTAAAACAAAAGGAGATTCTAGTTAAAAATATATTGAAGGTAAGCCAAACCCTTATAAGAGAAGGAAAATTATTGACAATAAAGGTATATTAGGAATAAAATTGTCACACTTGATATAATGGAAGATGTTTTACCTCAACTTTATGCTGTAATTCAGCGGCTGTTTCTTGATAAAACTTACAACTTCTTTCTTAAAAAAACAAAAAATAAAAAACAAAGTTGAACCCATTGCTCAAACCCAAAACATCAATGCACCCTCTTCAACTTCTAGTTAGGATTTTCGTATGGGCGTAGGCCCGTTTTGTCACACGAACTCAAGGATCCACCAGAAGGTATGTCGGGGTAGTTTAAATTCCGTCATTTTTTATCATTTTTTTTAACAATTCCTTTAAAACATGTGTTCGTGTATTTTCGATCTGTCAATGTACATATTTGTGTGTAACAATTTCATTTTCTGAAGCTCACTCGATCGAATTGCACTTTCTTGACTGAAATTTTTCAATATTTCACATTGAACAGAAAATTCTGGCATCTCCCACTTGTACACCCAACACTATTATAATGAAAATTGTTCATCAATTAAAAATAAATTTATCCTGTAATTTTCCTGTAAAAATTATATGAACATAAATAAGCAACATAAAACTATTGTTCTTGGTTTCTGCCATTCTATATTTCTGACATTATGTAGGGAAGAAAATAAGGAAAGTAAAGATAACTTCTACAACCAACCAAAGCATAAGCACAACAAAACTAAGGAATGTAGAGTTTATAGTGTATATTTATTTATGGAACTCCATAATTATCCAAAGATTGCACACACAACAAACATCTACATGAGATGAGTGGAAAGAGATACAATACAATACAAATAAAAGCATAAGCGCAACAAATTAAGCTAAAGAGTGCATAATTATTTATGGAATTCCATTACTGCCCAAAGAGTACATGCACAACAAACAATCTGAAAGTTTGAAAATCCAGATCCCTTGCACAAAGACTCAAATTCTTTCTTAGTTCTCTCTTGCCCTTCAAGGTGCAACAACATGGCATTGTCAAGTCTAGACACATATTGAGAAGCCTTACTTGACTCTGGTGCTTCTGGCATGAGTAGTTCAATAATAACTACCTTCCCATTATTTGGAAGTGCTTCATAGCAATTCCTCAAAAGTTTCATGCAATTCTCATCACTCCAGTCATGGAGTATATTCTACAAGAGAAATACAGATACATCAATGATTTCTTTTATAAAAAATTTGCCAAAAAGTTCCACTTATTCTCTATTGTATCCAAATTCTACCTTAATCATAATGGCATCCCCTTTAGGTACATTTTGAAACATATCTCCTCCGACATGCTCAACACCTGCATCAAATATGAGTTGTGCTCTTCATTTAGGAATCATCCATATGGATAGGCCACTTTGATACAATTTGAAGTCTAAGACAATAACTTCACGTGTATTTCTTTTCTTATATTTAAATATAAATTAAAGAATATATATTTAAAATTTAATAATTAAGTTTTTGCATTCATATTTTTCTAATATTTACATTTCAATTCATAACATGGTTAATTCACTTAATCTCTCTTGCAACATAATCAATATTAGCTTGGATTTTATTAATTTTAATTTTGAAAATTTTCTTTTTGTTTAAACTACGGTAACAAGTGCTATCAATGAAACTCAGTCAGCAATACATGAATTTCTAAAGAATTAGTCAACTATTTTTATATAATTTAGTTCATGACTTGGAGTATTTTTCTCCATTTGTAAAGGTTCTTTTAAATTTTATAGTTTTGAAAATAAATCCAAATGATCAAAAAATTTCACCTAAAATTTATATTATATTGTTTTATTGCTAATAACAAATTTCTCGGGAGTTCTTTTTGAGACTCAAGTCAATCTTCTATTCTTATTTTTTTTTAATGTCTTCTAATTTCCAGCAAATTCATATTTTTCCTGGTATAATTTTATAATGAAAAATATTTACAAATGAAATAAAAAAAAATATAAAATATACTTATCAAGTACACTATCATAGGTTTACTTATCAATAGAATCTCTTAATAATCTCAATACTCACAAGTGAAGTCAAATTCATTTAAAATCAAATTTTCATAATTTTTCACAACAATTGTATATGTAGCATAATATATAAAAACAAAATAAACTTATATACCTTGATAAAATAAACTTGACACCATAAGTATAGTAAGTTTCTTAACCCTTTAATTCTTATTTTTTGTGTGTGTATTTTTTTTTTAAATAATTTGATGAGTTTTTTTTTTCATCTACTTCATTCTTCTTGATTCTTACTATATATCCCTCACTTGGTACCAAAAGCATAGTAAGTTTATAAACCTTCTACTAAATTTTTGTTTTCATTCCTGCAATTTTTTTTTTTTTTTTTTTTTTTTGGGTGAGATTTTTCATGTATTATCATTATGAATTTTGAGATTTTACTATTTTCAGGGATGGTATTATTTATTGCAAAATAACATACGTATGTGTTTGTATTTGGTGGTATTTTTTTATTTTTAATTATTTTATTTTATTTTTTGTTCTGTGGGTATAATAGTATGTATGCTTATCTGGGATAACTTGGAAGTCTATTGGAGTCTTGTGTAAAATAATAGTAATATACTATTATTATATGAAGGCTCTTATGGATGATGCATGGTTGCTGTTGCATCAAAAGAAACAAGAAGAAAGATACTGGTATTTGCTCATTGCTGTGTAAAGTAGGGAAATAACTCTACCACAATCATAGCCTTTCTTTTTTTCTTTTGTAATTTATATTATAATAATGTCAATGTCAATGTAGGACAGTTGCAATATTTACTTTTAGTTTGAAATATACCAATGTCCCCCAACCCACTCCCACCCCTTGTCATTTTGTAACGTGCACTTTATCCTATCCATTATTCTAAGCCACATGTTGAAAGACTTTAGTACCATTCGATAACAAACACATCGATCACATGCATAATAATGAGCTTAATATTCTCCAATTACAAACACCGAAACACATCACATGCATGTGATGTGTTTGTTATTGAAGGATTATAAAGTCATTTGTGGGTTTGAAAAGCTTGAAAAAAGAATTCCGTTAATTTGATGTAAAATAATAACAAATGAGGTAAATGTTCATTATAAAAAGATAAGCAAGAAAATTGTTCTATTAAAAAAAAAAAAAAGGAAATTGTAACTATCCTATACTTAGGCGCAAGGAAAACTGCAATTTACCCTACTTTTTAATTTAGAAATATAATAGGATTTGACCTTAATTAGTTGCTAATCCTTAACAATTAATACTACCTACCAAACCACGATACTTGGGATATCCCCTTGCACAAAATACTTAAAAGTCTAGGGGAAAATGGTTCAAGCAATAGAATTAGCAGAATATTGTAACTATTTCAAAAAAAATTTTTTGACTAAACTGATATGAATAAGTTTACTAATTAAGTAGGCTTTTCGTGAATTTCAAACACATTTTACAGTAATATTATTTGAATTAATCCTACTAAAGAAATTAGATATAATACCGGAATAAGATGGTGCACTTTGTGTCACATGAGGCAAATCAAAGTTAATGCCTTTAATAGAAGCGTTCTTGGAAGTGATCATACTCAAGCATTTCCCAGTTCCACCACCAACATCAATCAATGATGTTAGCCCCTCGAATCCTTGATACACCTCAAGAATTTTTTTCATGATTATTGTAGAGAGATCAGCCATTCCCTTATTGAATAGCTCATTGAAAGTTGGATCCATGTCCATATACTGGAATATGGGCATTCCATGCACTTTCTTAAATTGATTTCCACCTTCAAGAATGGCATCCTTCATATGCACGCTAGTACGTAGAAACAAAATAAATAACAGAAGTTACAAAAATAGAATACCAATTTTTTTTTTTTTTTTTTGACAATCATAAGCAATATTATTTTAATTTAAGTCTCCAAAAGAGGGAGCTTCACACACATATATACTTAGATTAGGCTAAAGTGAAATTTTTATCTTGTAAAAAAAAATATATATATATATATATGTATGTATCTCTCCAAATATGGCAATCTATAATTCCCCCAAACATATTATTTATCAATGATTAATGATTTTTTTTTTTTTTTTTCATTTGAGATAGGGTATTTATGTAAAATATTTTATGACTTTCTTTTATAATAATTTGATCGATCACAACAAATGATATTAACAGTTGTGAAAAGAAATTACTAAAAAGAAAAATGATGTTTTGTTTTAATACTTATTGATGCACGAACAAGAAGACTCATGCATACCAGACCTCCCGCATGGATCGTTGAGAAGTGAAAGCTGAAAAGGAAACCAAAGAACATCCATCCTCTTTTCTCAAAAAGAAGTGACATGCCGGCGTGAGTCCATAGAGTCTCTCAACCTTACCATCTTCAAGGGTGCGGATAGAGCATGTCAAGACGGAGTGACTAGCAAGGAGGCGCAACATGCGATCCAACCTAGAAGGCGCATCGGAGTCATGTGTTGGAAGCTGAGAAGCAATTTCAGAAGGTGTCATGCAAGCAGCCGGGCCTGCTTCAGCAATGATCCCAAACAGGTCAAGCTCAATGGCTGCATTTAGGACCCAAGGAAATAGTTGTGTGCTGGAGAATAGCATGGCCTGGAGGCATGCCTCATCCTCTTCACTAAGTGTTGGTGTAAGTGTAATTACCTGGTTTTCTTTGGAACCCATGTTTGCTTCTTTTGTCACTTTCGTTTTTCCCTCTCCTTAAATAGGTCTTGCCTGATATTTGTTTTGTGGTGTGAACTTAAAACCAAGAGGCACAAATTTTTCCACATCCATCAGGTCAAACTTCAAAGTTGCAATGCAGGGCCGTGGCCGCAGTCCTCAAACGTGCTTAGAAATTTTGACATAATTAATTTTTTATTAGACACTCGTATCATACGCAACTTAATTTAGTAGTAATAAAGGTCAAATGATAAGAAAGCCATGGAGAATTGCCGCCTATCATGTACCCGGCAGGATATACAAAGGCCTATGCCAGCGTAGAGTTTATTATTAAAAAAATAATTATTTATGATTTGTTTTTAATAAAATCAATATTTTTGGTAATTGTAAACAAAAAACCACCTTCCAAGAAGGTTCATTTGCTCATTTTTCCAATTCCCAAGCCCACCCATGTGAAACAATTGACTTTCTTACCTACTTAATTTATATTCTTTTGTTATAAACCTTTATTCTTTTTCCCTACCTCTTCTAAGTTCTAACAATTTCTTTGTATCTTCTCATCTTTTTTTTCTTTTTTTTCACAAGGCCAAATGAAGCAGAAGAATGGCGGCCAGCAGCCCATTTCGGTGGCCGTATCGGCCAGAATCGGGCCATATCGATCTGTTTTGGCAGCCATTTCGGCCGAAATCGGACTGTATTGGCCGTTTGCAGTGCTGATTACTGACACGTCAAGACTGGCTTAGTTCTTGCAAAACATTCAATTTAATTGGATTCCCAGATCAGCTAACAATGCAGCCCACAGTTTAGCATACTGGGCTCTTTTAAATAGGATATCTAGTTCTTTTGTTATAGGCTCTGCTCCGTAAATATTTACTAGAGTTATTTTAGCAGAGCAATCACTTTGATGTATTTCATCCTAAATTGTACTTATCTCTGTTTTTTTTAATAAAATTCTTCATGTTGTTCATCAAAGAAAAAAAAAAGGTCAAATGATAAGGAATATTAACAATTTGCATGCCCCCTTTTTGGACCCAGGAGGTAAAAAATCTGACAATTTGGATGCCCTTTTTTCGATGGAACTTTTATTTCATGAAAATTGCAATGTGGAACAAAACTCGCAAAATGGGCATTATTAATTTTTCCAATACGAATACACTTCATTTTACATTTAATTTCACAATATATTAATATGCTACACTGTAAGTGTTTGACCAAAAGTGACGGGTCAATGTAAATAAGAATCAACAAAAAGTGTCTACCACTCATATATAATTGCCCCTATCAACATATTGTGAAATTGATTATATCACTGAATATTATTATTATTATTATTATTATTATTATTATCCCAGATGACAAGGACTGTTTCTAGAGGGGTACGGCGAAGAGAAGAAGTAATGTGTGGCTACTACGCAAACAACAATAACCATGGCTATTGATGAATGCATACCCGGAAAAAGAGCTTGGATTTCAGCAATTTACACAATTGACTAGAATGCTATATAAAATATATATATATATATATATAGTTATATATGGGATTTACTAATGTGTGCCTTTAGGGCATATATTAGTAAACCATTTTAGGAAACTTTATATGGAAAAACGAAAAAGTAATTAATTGTTTTGATAGCTTTTTCAATTCTCCATAAAAACTTTCCCAAAATGGATGGTTAACCGGATCCTATATATATATATATATATATATATATATATATATATACTTTTTCAGTCATAGCATCATAAATTATAGAGAACTTTTCATTGTATCAATATTTGGACGTATTAGAAATTATCTTTTAACAGTTTGTGTGGCATCGTTCATCTGTTACTATGTAGTCATTATTCACGCAGAGATTTAGTCACTATGCAATCGCTATTCATGCAGAGAATCTAAAATTATTATTGACAGAATGACAGTTACTGTGTAGCATTGTTCACTACTGTACAGAATTATTTACTTTCTGTATGATCCATGGCTATCGGCCTGCACTGAGCTCATGACATGTCTCTTAGATGGGCCCATCTCGCACTGCTTACTAACCGAGCACTTAGCCCACTCCCTGGATGGACCTGGCCCGAACTCCCGACCTTTACCAAACTGCCTCCATGTTACCAAGATCAAGGGATAACGGCTTAGGAAGATCCACCTACTAAGCAATTATTGGTGCCAGGTGCAAGTTCCAAGAGAGTCATATCAGTCATGAATAGTGGGTCCCACCCGATCAAGAATATAGCTTAGAGGGGCCCATCGACATAGGAAACCACCCTCTCATCATGACGACCCAACTAAGGGAATTTTATAAATAGAGACTGATGGGTAAAGGGTAAAGGTTGAAAGAATTGGGGGAGAGAGTTACGAGAATGGTAAGGAAAAACAGACACTGGGGAGAACAAAATCCTGCTCGAATGTCGATAATAAAGGTCACGTTCACTGAATCACTTTGATTAGAGGTAGGTAATAAGGAAAGTAGTCTAGGACCACTAGTATTTTGCTTTAAAAACTATAACACCATCTTTGGGGCCTTCCATTGCTGGATATCCGTAACCCCCAACACAAATAAATTAGGCTGCTCAACCCAAAGCCCTCCTAGCATTTGGGCTGAGCATCCACAATTAGTGCCTTCTGTGGGAATCTCCTACTCAGCTGAAGGCCTAGAGCTAGTGTAGCAGTGTCCCGAATTGAGGGTCTACATGGAAATCAGGAGTCAGCCGGGTCAAGGGGTAACCGCTTAAGGGGCTCATCTTGGGCCCAAAGGAGAATAGAGAGGGAGCAGAAACAAGAGCAGGATCTTAGGCTAGATGGGCACGAGACTCGTCTGGACTCAAATGAGGCCTCCTCTCGAGGAGAAAGGACCATCTCGTATGTACCCGAGCCTTCGTACCAGAATGACCGCGATCGTGAAATAGAGAGCTTATAGAAGCAGATTAAAGAATTAGAGCTCAAGAAGAGGGGCCGACATCGAAGAAGGGATTATAATGGGTCATCCCACAGTCACGGATCTACGAGCACCCACACAGGAGGATCCTTCTACCAATGCCACTCTCGTTTGTCGGGGGACAAGTTAAACGAATCCAGAGAGGATCGCTCGAGGACACCGAGAAGAGAAAGGCAAGGGCGTCCCAACGCCATCCTAGATGCCATGAGCCGAGCACTACGAAAGGTAGGTCGATCACCATTCTCCGAAGAGATAGAGCGTACTAATATGCCCAGGCATTTTACTTATCTTTTGTTTACTTGTTATAATGGTAAGACCGACCCTGTGGAGCACATAAGTCATTATACTCAGCTCTGGCCCTCTACTCTCAAAATGATGGACTTATGTGTAAGGTATTCCCCTCTAGCCTTAGGCCCACGATGATGAGATGGTTTAACCGTCTAAAGAAAGGGTCTATCCACAGCTTCGGCAAACTGATTCAGGTGTTTGGGGCCTGCTTTATTACATGCAGTTGAGCTCCCCAACCTATTGATGCCCTACTATCTATGAGAATGAGAAGTTAGGAGACTCTCCGATCGTATGCTGGCCGATATTGGGAATTGTATAATGAGATCGGGGGAGGGAATGAGCATGTAGCAACAAGCATGTTCAGAATGGGGCTACCTCAGGAATCCGAGTTGAGGGATTCATTGACCATGAAACCCCCTGAAGGCATGCACTAGTTGATGAGGAGAATAAAAGAACATAAGAGACTGGAAGATGATCGGTTGCAAAGCAAGGGGAAGGCTCCAACCACTCAGCAATACCGGAAGGACTCCCATCCTAGGGGTTTTCAACAAAGGCCTCGCTGAGAAGCAAGGGGGTAGAACACCGAGGCACTAACCGAATGAGTCAACGTGGAGTTTAAGGAACCTGTACACCTAATTCTGGAGAGGATAAAGCATGAGCCGTACTTCTGCTGGCCTAGCCAAATGGGCAGGGACCCAACCAAGAGAAATCAGAGTTTATACTGCACGTACCACCGTGATAAAGGGCATACCACATAGCAATGCAAGACGTTCAGAGATCACTTGGAATAGTTGGTTAAAGCCGGACACTTGAGAAAGTATGTGGTCGGACAGAAGGGGGGATCCATGGGGCAAACATTAGTAAACCAAGCTGGAGCATAGCCACCAGTATTTGGAATTATAGAGGTTATCCATGCAACGTTGATCGGTGTAGGTGCTAGTCGTCGAAGAGGAATTCTAAATATCACCACCTCAATAAAGCCAGTGACGTTGGATCGGCCAAGGAAGAAGCCCAGGGCAGCTGGAGAGCAAATAACTTTTGACAACAATGACTTTGAAGGGACTTCCCAGCCACGCAATGACACTCTTGTCATGACCCTCAAGATCGAAGGCTTCCTAGTGAAGAGAGTTATGATCAACCAAGGGAGTGGGGCTGAGATAATGTACCCTAGCCTTTACAAGGGTCTAGGCTTGAAGTCCGAGGACCTTGGGAAGTACAATACCCCGCTTGTGGAGTTCGACGGAAAAATGGTGGTGCCTGAGGGGCAGATAAGGTTCCCGATAGTAGCCGAAGGGAAAAAGATGATGGTAAATTTCATAATGGTGAACACATTCTCCCCGTACACAGTGATCTTGGTGCGGCCATGGATACATGCCATGGGAATCGTGCCATCCATTCTGCATGTGAAAGTTAAGTTCCTAATCAAGGAAGGGGTCGTGGTGATGAGGGGAGACCAAAAGGCAACTCGTCAGTGTTTGATGACTGTAATCAATCACGAGATTAAACAGAAAGAGCAAATGGAGCCTTGTTATTAAACATAAATATCTTATGCACTTAGTTATGCAACACTCACTTTCTATGTTTCTCCACAATATCAAGCATGTTCAAAATCAAGCATGTTTCTCCACAATGTTTTTGGGTTTTTTCTTTTTATAATCAAAACAGCCTAAGAAAATAAAACAACCAAAAACTAAAAGAAAATATGTCCACAAATAATTGAAAGAATTAAATTAGGGACAAGTAAACAACACTCACCTTAGCGAATCTTTTCCCACCCATATAATACGCTTCTTTGGCTTTGTGGGTGAAAATCCATGAAAACTATAGTGTATTTAAGGGATTACAAACTTCTTTTGAGAGAGACTGAAATTCTGTAATTTCCTTTCACAAGCTAACAAGCTTAAATTTTTCAAAAGTATATGAAACAATTTATCTGGACTTATGGCAGGATAAATCTCATCACATATCCTAAACTGAAACACAAAATGCTTAAATTTTATGACAGTTAGGACGAATGTGACCAGTAATACCACAAAAGTGGCAAACATGATCAAATTTAAGAACATCAATATTCCTAACAGCAGATCTAGTCTCAGATTTTGGTTTTCGCCTTAACAGAGAACAATTTGATCTAATATGACCAACAACACCACAAAGGTGACAGGTAAGCACAAAAACAAATTTATTTTGTACTCTAGCAGTAGGTTTAGACACAAGTTTAGAAACTTCAACGTCTACATTAGATCTTTTACATTTGTCTAACCTAGCAACATAAGCCTTTTCTTTATGATTCCTTTTGAATGGAGGAATATAAACATTGTCAGCTTTAGGCTTAAGAGAAATAGATTTAGATATGTCATCAACAACAGGTTTGGTACAAGACAATTTTTTCAATTTAGCTACCTTTTGTTCCAAACTTTTCATCTTTTCATCTTAAGAGGAAAATTGATTTCTCAAAAATTGATTTTTTTAAATTATACTCATCTAATCTCACAATCAATTCCTCTTTTTCAAGATTAGCCAATTTTAGCTCTTCCTTGAATTTCTTAGCAATTTTCAAAGATTTTAATAATTCCTTACGGAGAGTTTCACAGGCATTAATAAGATCAACAAAAACATTAGTGTCTTTTTTATTCAAAAAATCATAGCTAAAAGCAGTAAGACACTTAAAATTATCCATGACTACAGGGATCAAGGATCTCACTTAGGACGTTAATCCAATCAAAGTGAACCCGCTCTGATACCACTTGTTTGTTTGTTTAGACCCCTTGAAAAAAGATTGTTTAACCTAATGAATTAGCCAAGTAATTACTTAGGTTAATTATGAGATCTAGGTTAAACAACAAAATATCATATCATGCAGTGCAGAAATATAAATAAGACAACAATATGATTACTCAGGAAAACCAATGAAACCAACCGTTTCAAGGTAAAAACTTAGGGAGAATTTGACCTAGGCTCCTAGCTATCCTCAAGGTAAACAAATCCACTAGAAAGAATTGAATTTACAAAAAATTTAACCCTAAACCTGATGCAACCTTCAGTAGAACTTACTAACATGACCACGTGCAGCTCCGACTCTACGGACTCTTCTCTCTTGGATTTGCAGCACACAAACTCCCATGCTTATGACTTTGAGATCTTACTCAAAGGTTTAACAGAAAAAACTCTCCAGTTTGTGACTCCAAGACCACCCTTGAAGGTTTAAATCATTAGCTATGTATGATCTTGTTGCAGCAACTTCAGATCTACCGGTTCTAATGGCGTGAAAATGATTTCCGGTAATGACTTTGAAGGAGGAAGGCACAATACCTTTTAGACTCATAAGAGCACCTCCAAAATCTCTATAAAATGTGCCTTAAGGTTTCCTTTAAATACTATGTGAAATAGACTTGAACTCATAATCACATAATGGGCTTATGAACTGTTGGGCCGAAATTAAATCTGTAGAATTTGTGTTTCCATCAGTCGAGCCTGTCTTTCAATCAGTCAAACCTAGCATGTTTCGAATTCTTCTTTCTGCAACTTGTATGTTCTTGTGTTCTGACTTGTAACACCTTGAGTATTGTCTAATAAATCCTATAAACTTTACGCTCTATATCTAGACAAGCTTGTGCTCACGGTTTGCCAATTGTTCTAAATTTCTAGAACCTAACAATTTTGTATCTAAAAAATCTAGAAGAATAAATTTTAAGTAAAAAAAATTTATTTAAGTACTATTTAAATTATTTAAATATAATCTTCACTTTAGGCCCCAAAATGCATAGAGCTGACCCTAAATATGGAAATCTATAATTCCCCCCAAATATAACAATTATCAAGGATTACCAAATAATAATTTATTTCATTTGACACTGTAATAATATATAAAAACTAATGCTAGAGAGAACAAATTTTCACAACTATTAATAACATTTGTTTTATTTCAGCAAAAACACTTTCACTTGGGTACTAACACTATCTTTTTTTATACATTAATTACAATTGTAAAGTTGTGATTTACAACTATGTTTTATGTTGGCTTTATTCCATGACAAAAAGTGTTGTAATTGCATTAATTTTGTTCCTTGTGTTTTGTGAGATTTTATTGTATTGGGTTTAGTATTAAGTTGGTGAAGAATCGAGCATGAAACGAAGATCAGTGCAGTTTCCCAACTAACTTGCAAAAAGTTCACGAGTAAAGGTTCCCGCGAAAAGGGCACGTGAGAAGCTCATGCTAGAAGCTGAAGAGTTAAGTGCCAGGCTGCATTCCGCGACTGCTTCGCGAAATAGGCTATCTTACGAGGTACCCGCGAAACTCTCTGCCTGAAGGATTTTAAGTGTGACTTTCTTACCCTTCACCCATACTATATATACTCTCATTACCCACAAAAGTAAGAGAGGCTATTCAGAGAGAAAAACCCTAGATAGGTTTTCTACAACACAACACACCCATCTTTTAGAAAGAGAGCTACTCATCCTTAATGAGAAATCATTGTAGCCTCTTCTCCTTCCCTCTCCCATTGTCATACCTTGAGAGGAGATTTGTACCCAAACAAAACCCACACCTTTTCAGAGTGTAGAGAGTGTTTTGGAGCTTGGGAAGCTTTGGGGATTTGCCAAAAGAAGCTAGTAAGGCTTGGCGGATGCAATCGGGCGTATTGCGGGATCCAGAAAGCTAGAAAAGACATGACTCCAAGAAGTTCGTTGGTAGTAGGAGCTTGGAGGGCTCAAGTACATTGGGTAGACTAAGCTTGGAGGGTCTTTTATTATTCGTGTACTCCAACTTTATTCTCTAGTGGATCGATTTCGACTTGGAGGGTCACAGAGAGGTTTTTAGTCGAGTTCTTCAGTTTCCTTTTCGATAACACGTCTTGGTGTTATCTTGTGTTTGCATCTCTCTTCCCTTACTCTTGTGCTTTACATTTATTGTTTGTTGTTCATGTTTATGCACTAGGGTAGTATCGGTTCATTGTGCACATTTACTCTTGTTCCGCACTTTGATTAAGTAAGAGTAAAAGCAGTCTAGCCGTAATTTAAAATTTGGGGTCTAAACAAGCTCGTGTGTTTTTAGCACAAATCCGAGCTTTCAACAATAAATCATGTCAGAAGTTGGAAAAAATATTGTGTCCATAATCTTAATATTGATTTTGGAATTCTTAACTACAAGAATGACAAATAACAACCAAAACCATCCAATTATGATGAAATGCTATTGCACATTTTGCCTTATTCAAAAACATGGAGACTCAGGAATACATAACCTCCCATGTGGCTCGATGAGAATTGTAAGCCAGAAAAGGAGCCAAGGACCCTTCATCCTTTTTTCAAAAAAGAAGTGAGAGGCCGGTGCAAGTCCATAAAGTCTCTCAAACCTACCATCTTCAAGGTTACGAATGGAGCATGTCAATAGGGAATTGTTAGGACATATGTGAATCATGTTAGGAACATATGTCAATATAGAATTGGCTAATCCGTTGACAAAACGCACTTTACTTGTAATTAGGTAGATCTAGGATGTGTTTAATACTTCAAGGAACAAGGTTTCAAGATTAAGTGTTAAAGCCATGTAAGTCTGTCCAAGAAACAAGTGAAGAAGTGCTTGATTTTAAAGCTCAACAGCTAGCTTGATAGCTAGTATCTATCGAGGTTTAAAAAACTGCTGAAGCCTGATGCTCGACAGATAAGCTATCTATCGAGGTTTACGAAAATCAGTTTTTCAGAGCTGATTTCACTTCAATCCATGAATACATGTTTGGGCTTTCTTTTCTCACAACCCTAAACATATATAAGGATTGTTTTAAGGGCCGTCAAAGGTTGCGCAAGTGTGAAGCAAAGTTGTGTTCATGCAAATTGTGACCGGAGACAGAATTTACCCTAGTTTATCTTTCTCTTGAAGAAACTACTGTGTTTGTACACCGTAGGATTCTATAACCAAGAACTTTGCAGCCAACATCTTTCTCAAGTTGGTGAGTAAGTCACGTACTGGGATCCGCGCATCGAATTGGTTAGTCACGTACTGGGAGCCGTGCATTAAAAGTAGAGATTGTCACTACATAACAAGTCCAATTGGGTATTGGGGTAAGGGTTCAACTGTAGGTTTGTATAAAGTACTGGGATTCCTTTACTTGTAACCGCTTGTTGTAATAATAGTGAATTCTAGGGAGTGGTGACCCTAAAATCACCCGGTGGGGTTTTTGCCGTGTAAGTTTTCCCCATTCGTAAACAAATCACCGTGTCAATTTAATTTACGCTGCATTTAGTTATTTGGTGATTTATTTGTGCTACCACGCGTATTGATTGCTAATTGAATTAATTAATTAACTTGGCTAATTAATTTGTTAATTCATCACAAGGGGTCAATACATTCTTGGCCTATTAAGTGGTATTAGAGTAGGCACACTCTGATTAGGTTTTAATCTTTGCTGTGTGATCCATTGACCCCTATTGTCATGGCTGCAACCGGCTTGAAGAGATCTTTGTTTTCAAATACATCTTGTTTTTCTAATCTTTACTTGATTGAGTGTATCAAAAAATGCAAGTCTAAAAGTTATTTGAATTCTATTATGATGACCATTGGAAAAGATCTCAGTTTGACAAAGAAGAAACTAGACTGTCTCAAAATGAAAATGTGCAAAGGAGTTCGTCTGAGAAGAGTGAAAGTTAAAAGCTTTGTTCTTAAAAGGCAGATGAGAGAAAACACCATTCCCACTGATCTGTCATCTAAGCACGAAGTGAGCTTCATGATGAAGTCCGCATTTAAGGTTATGGACATGTGTTTATGGTACCTTGACAGCAGCTGCTCAAGACTCATGACTGGAGATCGATTTCTCTTCAAGGTTTTCGAATCTAAAAAAAGGTGGTAATGTCACTTTTGGTGATGGGAGCAAATCACAGATTAAAGGAAAGGGAATCATCTCTCTACCTGGACTGCCAGACATTGCAAATATGCTATATGTAAAAGGTCTGAAAGTGAACCTGTTAAGCATAAGTCAAATATGTGATCAAGACTTCATGGTACTATTCTTAAAAGGAAAATGCCTTGTCATGGATGAGTCTAGGAAGAAACTTATAAGTGATGTTCGCACACTAGACAATTGTTATGGTTTGGTTCCTGATGCCGATATTGTGTACAATAGCATTCATTTACCAAATGAAGACCTATGGCACCAAAGGATGGGACATGCTAGTTACAAATATCTTTCAATAGTATCTAAGCATGAGTCAGTCTTAAGGATACTAAAACTCAGTAGAGTGAACAATGTGGTGTATGGACCATGTCAGCTTGAAAAACATACGAAAGCTAAACATCTAAGCACTCAGACATCTGCTTCATCCAGACCATTAAAGGTACTGCATCTGGATCTCATGGGTCCAACCAAAACCGAGTCCCTTGGTGGGAAGAGATACATCATGGTTGTAGTAGATGACTTCACTAGGTACACTTGGGTCATCCTCCTACGATCCAAGTCTAATGTTCCCGAGTACATTGAAGCCTTGTACACAAGATTGCAGAATGAGAAGAGCTTGAAGATTGATCGAATTCGAAGTGATCACGGTAAAGAATTCGAGAACTCATACATGGAGTCCTTTTGCACTAGATCAGGTATATCTCAAGAATTCTCTGCTCCTATTACTCCTCAGCAGAATGGTGTAGTAGAAAGAAAGAACAGGGTTATTCAAGTGATGGCTAGAGCCATGCTGCACAACAAGAATGTGGCTAGAAACTTATGGGGAGAAGCCGTTAACACTGCATGTCATATGGTCAATAGGGTGTATTTTAGACCCGGTACCAAGAAGACACCCTATGAGTTGTGGAAGGGAAGGAAGCCGAGTGTTAAGTATTTCAGAATTTTTGGAAGTACTTGTTTCATTCTCAAGGATAGAGAGAATGTGGGAAAATTTGACTCTCAAAGCGATGAAGGAATATTTCTAGGATACTCCTCTACAAGCAAGGCTTATCGAGTATACAACAAAAGAACTAGCAAAGTAATGGAAACTGTGAATGTTGTTATTGATGAATTTTCAGAGTCTGGTTCTGAGAAATTTAGTGAGGAAATCCCCAAAGAAATTCTTTCTCCCGAGCCCAATAACATTCAAGAAATTGTTGATCAAGAGCCGCATCTCCAAGTACTCTCGGCACTCCAAGTGTTATATAAGGTTTAGCAGGCATACCTACTTCACCTGATTCTGAATCTCATTAAGAGAAAGGACCTTCCTATAGGATCAAATTGAATCATCCTCTAGAAGTTATTGTAGGAAACATGAATGAACTTACACTAAGGAAACGTACAGTTGATAAATGTGTTGCTAACTTTGTGTCTTATTCTTGTTATTTGTCTCAGATTGAACCCACTAAAGTTGATGAAGCTCTTCAGGATGAAAGCTGGGTTGAAGCTATGCACGATGAACTGCTTTAGTTTCAAAGGAATGATGTCTGGACTCTAGTACCTAGACCGGAGGGTGAGCACATCATTGGCACAAAGTGGATATTCCGAAATAAGACTGATGAGGAGGGTAATGTGATCCGCAACAAGGCTCGTCTTGTAGCTCAAGGATACTCTTAAATGAAAGGAATAGATTATGATGAGACATTTGTTCCAATAGCTCGTATAGAGTCCATCAGGATTCTCCTAGCCTTAGCGTGCCAATTGAAGTTCAAGCTTTACCAAATGGATGTCAAGACCGCTTTCTTGAATGGGTTCCTTAAAGAAGATGTCTATGTGGCTTAACCAAAAGGATTCATTAATCCCCACTTTTCGGATCATGTATTGTACCTCAAGAAGGCACTCTATGGTTTAAAACAAGCCTCTAGAGCTTGGTATGATCGACTCACCCAATACTTGGTGTCACATGGGTTCACAAGAGGGAAAGCTGATCAAACTCTCTTCATCAAAAGGGAAGGTGGCGAGTTGATAGTTGCTCAAGTCTATGTTGATGATATCATCTTCAGATCAACAAAGGATGAACTTGCTCATGGCTTCTCTAAACTCATGCAGGCTAAGTTCGAGATGATCATGATTGGAAAGTTGAATCAGTTCCTTGGGTTGCAAATTTGTCAGCAAAAGTCAGGTATATTCATATCTCAATCTAAGTATGCTAAGAACCTTGTGAAAAAGTTTGGTTTAGAATCTGCTAATTTTGTTAGAACCCCTATGAGCTCAAATGTTAAACTCACTGTTGATTTGTTGGGTAAGAGTGTTGATATATCTCTTTATAGAAGCATGATAGGTAGTCTTCTTTACCTTACTGCTAGTAGACCTGACATTAGTTACAGTGTAGGAGTGTGTGCTAGATATCAGGCTAATCCCAAAGAGTCTCATATGATTTCTTTGAAAAGAATCATAAAGTATGTCAAAACCACTGCCGATTTTGATGTGTGGTATAGTAAGGACACAAATGATGTCTTAGATGGGTACTCTGACGCAGATTGGGCTGGGAATGCTGATGATAGAAAGAGTACATCGGAGGGTTGTTTCTATGTGGGTAATAATCCTGTCTCCTGGATGAGCAAAAAGTAGAATTCCATCTCATTATCCACTGCAGAGGCTGAGTACATCGCTGCCGGTAGCTATTGCACCCAACTTCTATAGATGCAAAAACTCCGCCATGATTACGGTATTTGTCAAGAACATTTCACTATCTACTGTGACAATACCAGTGCAATCAACATCTCTAAGAACCCAGTTCAACATTCTCGAACTAAACACATAGAGATTCGACACCGGAGCTTGTCGAAGATGGTACTCTTACTCTTGAGTTCATTCACACTGATGATTAGAAGGTTAATTTGTTCACCAAACCTCTTAATAGCAAACGGTTTGAATTTTTTCGCCAAAACATCGGTGTTATCTCCATGGATTGATCTCTTCTTCTCCTTCTTCTTCCTCATGCATTTGCATCTAGTTTTATGCTTTGCTTTGTTTAACATGTTTTTGTTTGTTTATTTTTCAGTTTTGCTTTATTTTGTTTTTCATAAAAATTAAAAAAAAAAATTGAAAAAAATTAGAAAAATACAAAAACAGTATGTGTCTGTGTAATTGGTACTTGTGTACCTTGGACGGCCATTGAAACAAAGTTTTCTAAACTTTGTATCTTTTGTAGCTTAGATGAGCATCTCTATGCACAACTAAGCAAGTGAGCTTTGTGGCTCGCGTTTGTGATGAGTAAGATTAAGTAATCTCTTGTATTTAACACTCGTATCACTCTTTTTGACAGGAAGGACTAGAAAATCCTAAGAGAAAGGCATAAATAACCATCTCACCACTGTTGCTCATCAATCATCAAATGACATTTGTATGCTTCGGCATAGCAAAAGTGGAATGTCAAATACTTAACATTATTAGGTATTTCTTTTCTATCTCTTATATGCCCATGCATGGTTTGCTTAAAAGAAAAATATGCAAAGAAAAATAAAAAGCAAAAAGAATCAAAATGCTTTATATATGATTGCAAGCGTGTATTCTAGGAGATGTGGGAGTTATAGGATGTACCTTGAAGGTGATAGTCCCCATTAAACAATTATGATTGTGTGTGAGTTAAAGTGATTTTCTCATATCTCAAATCGTCATAACATGTAGACACTTATGCAATCGTGCGATGTTTTTCACACACAACACACAATATTCTTTGCTACTTTTGATACATGTGCAGGTACAATGTGATTTGGCCATCACAAGGAATACATGTGTTAATGTATGCTCACTAAACTGTCTTAACTTGTTTTTGAAATATAAAATTGGTTAGACTTGTTTAGTGTGTGTATGTGTGTTTTGGATCTATGTGCTTGACATTTTTCTTGTTGAGAGATGATTTTGAAAGCTTAAAATGTTGTTTGGATCTTTGGTTGTGTAGCATGCTTGATTGCATTCATGTCTATGTTTTTCTCTTCTTGAAAAACTATTTTTAAGCAATTTCGACAGCTGCTGGACACCTCTCGATAGCTAGGCTATCTATTGAGCCCTTTCAGCTTCTTTTTATCGTATTCTCGATAGCTTCTCGGTCCATCGAGCCCCTTTTGCTGTGGACACCTCTCGACAGCTCTTCGACAGCTAATTCACGCGTTTTAAATCTCGACACTTCTCGATCTGTCGAGCTTTATGATGTTCTATATATACAGTCAGCACGAAAATTCTCTCATTTTCTCCGATCTCTCTCGATAGATTCTCACTTCTCTCACTCCAAAACTCCTCAAACTCAACCTCTTCACATTCCCCACTTGATCTTCAGCCCAAATCAAGTTTTCTTCATCTGGTATGATATTATTTCTCTCTTGTATCATGCATTTCATTCTTTTTTACCTAAGTTTTGGGTTTTTGAAAAGTTTTTGGGGTTTTTCATAATTGATGAGGTTTTTGCAAATTTTTGTGTTGGGTTTTGCTTAAATGAGTTTTAAAACATCATGCATTGCATTACATCTGCATTATAACAATGTATCATGCATTTTAGATGTGTGTTTACTTTGTTGCAATGATGTGTGCTGGTAGGTTTGGATTGGGCTGAGCCCATGATATTTTTAAGTTTGCATGTCATATGCTCATACATTTTTTTGCATACGTACCTTCATTTATCTTTACATTGATATTGATATTGTTGGTGCTTTTCTGTGTGTTTCTTTCTCTCCCTCTTTCTTTCGTTAGTTGCTCTATGGCACCTAAACGAAAATCCACTCCGTCCCAAAACCCTCTTCGGTCTAGGACATCCACTCTTTCTCACGTATGATTTCGTGATGATAAAGCCCGTAAAGACTTTTCGGAGAACTTTTCTCGACGAGGCATCCATTCGGAACGCCAAGTCATTCTATCGGATTTTTCCAATACTGACCTTCCCACTGTCATCTACAGTCGGGGTTGGGAGTCACTGTGTGGCATCCCGGTCACCTGTCCCTCCGTGATCATACAGGAGTTTTACTCCAATATGCATAGATTCGATACTTCAGTACCTCATTTTGTCACTCGCGTTCAAGGTACACGCATTGTAGTTACTCCGGATATTGTATCCGACGTACTACATGTTCTTAGGGTAGCGCATCCTGACTACCCTAGCTGCGATCATCTAAGGACTATGTCCAAAGACGAACTCTCGTTTCTATTTTGTGAGACACCCTCATCTTGGGGTGACCGTCAAAACACCCCTTGCTTGGGCTTTGCAAAAGGTCTGAGATTCCTTATCATGGTGATGACATTCATTCTTCATCCTTTGTCTCACTATAACTCCATCACAGAGCCTCGTGCTCGATTTTTGTTATCCCTCTTAGTGGACATTTCTATTGACTTCTTTCTCATTTTATTCTATCCCTTATAGATGTCTATAGGGATACGGCGACTCGTGATAAGTTCATTTTTCCTTCCACTATCACAAGGCTTCTTCGCCATTTTTCTGTCTCCTTTCCCGAGTCTCCTCATTTTACGGTTATGAGTGTCATAGACGCTGCTACCGTTAGACGGAGTAAGGCACAGCTTAGACCGAGACGGCCTCGGACCGAGACGGCGACTCCTCCAACTTTTTCCGCTCCATCCACCTCCGCTCCTTCGTCTTCTGCAGGTGGAGTGACTCTTGAAGCCATCATGGCACAGCTTGTACGCATGGATGCTCGCCTTGACACACTCAGTGATGAGTTGTGTCAGGTGAACACTCGTGTTGGTCGTATTGCACGACGACAGGCTACTATGGTTTGTTTCACTAGTTATACCTCTCCATCTCCACCGGCTTCAGAGGATAAGAGTGATGATGGCTCTGACAGTGATGATGCTGATGAGGACGAGGATGCTAGCTCACCCAGTGATGATGAGATGTCTACTTGATGTACTTACCCTTTGTCACTCATGACAAAAAGGGGGAGTAGTTTTGATATGAGAGTAGTCATATACATAGGGAGAGAGTTAGCATAGGATATTTTTGTGATAGGGGGAGTGTTTATACTATGAGGGATGTAGTGAGGTTTTTATGTATTTTCTTTTCTTTCTTTTACATTTACCTCATGTATATTGGTCTTGTGACCATTTGACATACATTGTACTTATATTTGGGTTTATATCTATTAATGTATGTTATTCACCTATCTTTACATGTGTTGTTTCTTTTCTCTCTTTATGCACATGCTTCTTATATAGTGTATGCAATCTTTTATTTTTGTTTCACACTAAGATACTGTGATGAGTTTTGTTTAAAGTGTTTCAGAAATAGAGGTTGTCAAAGTCTTCTTGCCATAAACTCTCTTCTTACAAACTTTTTCAAGAGTTTGTGTTAGGATAGATTTTATTGTATTCAACAAGTGAGTATGAGTTGAATGATTTATGACTTCTCCCATATGTTCATTTATTTGTTGTGGTTTTGTCATGAATTGCCAAAGGGGGAGATTGTTAGGACATATGTGAATCATGTTAGGAACATATGTCAATATAGAATTGGCTAATCCTTTGACAAAATGCACTTTACTTGTAATTGGGTAGATCTAGGATGTGTTTAATACTTCAAGGAACAAGGTTTCAAGATTAAGTGTTAAAGCCATGCAAGTCTGTCCAAGAAACAAATGAAGAAGTGTTGGATTTTAAAACTCGACAGCTAGTATCTATCGAGGTTTAAAAAGCTGCTGAAGCCCAATGCTCGACAGCTAGCTCGACAGATAAGCTATCTATCGAAGTTTATGAAAATCAGTTTTTTAGAGCTGATTTCACTTCAATCCATGAATACATGTTTGGGCTTTCTTTTCTCACAACCCTAAACATATATAAGGATTATTTTAAGGGCCGTCAAAGGGCGCGCAAGTGTGAAGTAAAGTTGTGTTCATGCAAATTGTGACCGGAGACAGAATTTGCCCTAGTTCATCTTTCTCTTGAAGAAGCTGTTGTATTTGTACACCATAGGGTTCTGTAACCAAGGAGCTTCATGATCTTCATCGTGTGATGAATTGAAGAACTTTGCAGCCAACATCTTTCTCAAGTTGGTGAGTAAGCCGTGTACTGGGATCCGCGCATCGAATTGGTTAGTCACGTACTGGGAGCCGTGCATTAAAATGAGAGATTGTCACTACAAAACAAGTCCAATTGGGTAATGGTATAAGGGTTCAACTATAAGTTGGTATAAGGTACTGAGATTCCTTTGCTTGTAACCGCTTGTTGTGATAATAGTGAATTCTCCCGAGTGGTAAACTTAAAATCACCCGGTGGGATTTTTGCCGTGTAGGTTTTCCCCATTCGTAAACAAATCACCGTGTCAATTTAATTTCCGCTGCATTTAGTTATTTGGTGATTTGTTTGTGCTACCACGCATGTTGCATGCTAATTGAATTAATTAATTAACTTGGCTAACTAATTTGTTAATTCATCACAAGGGGTCAATATATTCTTGGCCTATCACACTCTGCAATACACATGATGGCAGCTTCTCCCGATGACTAGTGCATGCTTCCTGCTTAGCACCTAGTTGTTGCAAAGGGCTTGTATTTTGAACACATTTGAAGAGTTTTTTTCCTTTTAAAACCCATTTCACTCTTAGTTATTACTATATGATCCCTTACTTGGCACCACAAGCATAGTGAGCTTCTTAACCCTCTAAAAAAAACTTCTTTTTTTTAGTTTTTGTTTCCACTTAAGTTTCTTAATCTGTTTCTCAAAAAAAAAAAAAGTTTCTTAATCCTCGAATAATTATTATTTTTATTTGTTATTGTTTTATGAGGTTTTTTTTCGCATCCATTTTTTTTCTTTTTTTTTTTACTGGAGATAGTTCGTGCATTATCATAATGAATGGTGAGATATTATTTTGTGCATTGATGGTATCATTTATTGCAACAACAACTACAATAATAATATATGCAAGTTTATATGTCATTACTATTATTATTATTAGTATACTCGTATGACAACAAAATTATAAAATGCCAATAATAATAACAATAAATTATTGAATAAATGATGATTATATACTTCATAGTAAGAAAAATATAATACATATTTAATAATTATAATAACAACAAAAATAATAAAATTAAGGACACCATATGAATATATAAGTCAAGAGTAGGAAAATTACTCTGTCACAACCATATAGCCTATTTTGTTTTTTTCTTTTCTTTAACTTTTTAATGTTTTAGGCTTTTATGCAATGGTAATTAAAACCTATAAAAGTGTCTTTATTTTTTTTATTTTTGTTGTCCTTCAGCAGTATAATAGAATCTAACACAGTCTAGTCGCTGAGCCGTACAGCACTTCCTACCAAACAAATACCATAAGTTTAACAAGTAGGTTTTTAATGAATTATAAACAAAATTTATAGTAATATTATTAAGTAGATTAGTCCTACTAAAATTTCAATTTATAGTTATAGCACCTATTTCTATGATTTTTGCTCTTTATTATCAGACTAAAACATCAAAAACTCCGCTTATACCAAAAACTCCACAAATCCTTGGTATACCTCAAGAATTTTCCTCAGGGCTATTGTGGAGAGATCAGTCATGCCCTTGTTGAAAAGCTGGATCCTTGTCCATATATTGGAGTATGGACATTCCATGTACTTTTTCAAATTGATTACCACCTTCAAGAATGGCATCCTTCATATGCAGGCTATAACGTAGAAACAAAGTAAATAACAGGATTTCCTCAAAAAAAAAAAAAAAGTAAATAACAGGAGATACAATAAACAAGCAATATTATTTTGATCCATCGATCATATATGAATAAATGTATAAAAAAATATTATTCATTTCCCCAAATATATCATTTATCAAAAATTAACAAATAATATTTTCTTTTATTTAAAATATAGTATTAAAAGGAACACAATATTTTCTATAACTTTTGATATGGTATGTTCTAATTAGAGTAACATCACTTTAACTATGTATACCACAAAAACCGCTTTTATTACACATTAATCACAATAATTCATATTTGTATATTACTAGTCTTGAAAAATAATGTGTGCACTATTCTCAAAAGGAAGGAGGGGGGGACCTGTATTCTCTGAAGCCCTATCCACACGTGTGGAGAGCATGCGTCGCCGTTCCGGGGTGGTCAACGACTGCAAGGTATCGACAACCCACGTACGCAAATTTTTCACGTAAAGCGTATAAACTAACTTATATACTAAGTTAATAAGGATTATATTAGGGATACAAATACAATGATTTCTAGTTTTCTTTTCAGGGTTCACATAGACAACCAACAATATAAAAACTAAAGTCAAGAAATTCAACATTAATCTCCACACAGGAAAAGTAGGACAATAAATAACTACCATAAAACCGGTGTTTTGGGTCTCTGCCTTTCTAAGTTTCTGACATTTTTTTTTTTTTTTTTTTGAGAAAGAAGTTTCTGACGTTGTGTATGCAAGAAAATAAAAGTACATGACTTGGAGCGAGGGAAAATAAAAGGAAAAAAATTAGACTTCCACCACCAATAGAAACATAAGCGCAATTATACTATGAAATATATAATAATTATTTATTAACTTTCAGGCACAACAAACATCTACATGAGATGGAGTGGACAAAGAGACCATACAATACCAACCAAAGCATAAGCGCAACAAGCTAAGGAGTACTGTATAATTATTTATGGAATTCCATGACTACCCAAACAGCATAGGCACAACAAACAACCTTAAACTTTGAAAATCCAGATCCCTTGCACAGAGCCTCAAATTCTTTCTCAGTTCTCTCCTTCCCTTCAAGGTATAACAACATGCCATTGTCAAGGCGAGAGACATATTGAGAACTCATACTTGAATCTGGTGCTTCTTGCATGAGTAGCTCGATAATAACTACCTTCCCATTATTTGGTAGCGCTTCATAGCAATTTCTCAAAAGTTTCATGCAATCCTCATCACTCCAATCATGAAGTATATACTACAAGTGAAATGCAGACACATCAATGATTTCTTATGAAAAATTTTGCCAAAATGTTCCACTTATTCTTTGTTATCTAATTTAAACATTAGTATTCAAATTATACCTTAATCATAATTGCATCCCCTTTAGGTACATTGTGAAACATATCTCCTCCGACATGCTCAATACCTGCATAGAATATGAGTTATGCTATTCATTTAGGAATCCGTGAACATGGCTACCTTGATACAATTTGAAGTCTAAAACGATAAATTTAAGTTTTATCGTGAAACATAGTTATTTATTGTTTCCTTTTTAAAATCTATTTTTCTAACCTTTTGAAATGCCAAATTAATAATTAAGATTTTGTATTCAAGTTTTGCTAACATCCATATTTCAATTTATATAATACAGTAATTTTCTTGCCACATGGTCAATTAAGTAGGATTTTTAAATTTTAGTTTTGAAAAAAAATAAATTATGTATAAGCAACAGTAACATGTACTATTAATAAAACTCTAAGCGATAAATTCATTTGACAAATAGTAATCTACTCCTTTTATACATTTAGTTCATCAATTGAAGTGTTTATCTCTATTTGTAAAAGTTCTTTAAAAGTTATAGTTTCAAAAGTAAATCTAAACCACTAAAATTTTCACCTAAATCTTTTATTATATTGTTTTTGCTAGTAACAAACTTCTCAAGAGATCCTTTTGAGATTCAAGTAATTCTTCTCCTTTTTTTCCTTTTTATATTTTCACATTTGGGTTCATATTTTTCTAGTATATTTTTTATTAAAAAAATATTTATAAATAAAAGAAACACAACCTACAATATAAATTTACAATATGATTAAAATAAAATAAATTTTAAACAGTAAAACGCTACAACATGATATATCAAATACGCTATTTTTTTTTTACTTATCAAGAGAATAACTCAAAAACCTGCTAAAACTTTACAGGAAAAGACAAATTCACTTAAAATCAAATTAATATTAGAAATTTTCACAACAATTGTAATTGGGTAAAAAAATATTTTTAGTCTCCAAATTTTATCAAAAGTTTGTTTTTATCCCTAAACTTTTAAAAAATTCTTATTTCGTCTCTAAACTATTGAAATTTTCATTTTTCATCTTTAAACTACTGAAAATGTTTGTTTTATGTCCTTAAACTTTAAAAAAAAAAAAATATTCATTCCTAAAATATTGAAAAAAAAAAGTTCATTTTTCATCCTTATTTTTGTCTTTAAACCCTTTTTTTTTTTAACTATTTACAAAGTTTAGGGATAAAAAATTATTTACAAAGTTTAAGAATAAAAAAAAAACTTTTTAAAGTTTAACAATAAAAAAAAAAAAAAAAAAAAAAACTTTTTATAAAATTTAGGAATTAAAATATTATTTTACCCTAAATCATAATATATATAAAAACAAAATAATTTATTTACGTTAAATGTGGCTCTTGACACTAGCTTATTATCAAGAGATGCTTCTAGCTAAAGAGGAGAGAAGGAGAGAAGGAGAGAGAGAGTCTAGTCCAAAATTTTAGATCCTCTGAAACCAAACTCTGTCCAAGTTCTTTATTGATCACGCCACCCAATGATACTATTTGAGTCATAGTCCAATAGTCCAAAATTTTAACAAGCAACTCGGTCTCAGTGTTAGAGCATTCAAAATTGGTATGGTATGTGCCAAATATAAGGAAAATTTAGCATGTGAGGCCCAAATTGCTCAGCTGAAATGCTAAACATGTAAACTTGTAAAAAAATTTGCCATAGTGCTATAATACCTTCGTAAATATATGATGGCACTGTAGCTAAATAGTATGTACGGATAATAATTTTTTAATACACTCTCTCTCATACTTTTTAATTCCCCAAAATTTCTCTCTCCTCTCTCTCATTATTTCTCTTCTCTTCTCTCTCTTCCTTCTCTCTCTTCCTTCTCTCTTTCTCATCTATTCTCTCCTCTCTTCAAACCCAAACACCATCCTCCTACCAAATCCAACATCACACATCAATGATCAAACCTAAACAAAACCACATCAGAGACAAAACACTAGATAGCAACCCAACATAGTTTTGAAATAGAAAAACTTGATTCAAAGGCAAAACCACATCACAGTGGTTCATTTTTTCTGGCGTGGTCATGGGTTTGGCGTTATCTGGTGGTGGTTGATTGAGTGGGTCGAGATCGTCGAGATCGGCATGGGGATGTTAGGGTGAGGACAGATCAGAGAAATGGAGGCAGCGAGTGGGATCACGCACTTGCTTGCTTCAACCTTCGTTCGTGGCCACACGTTCCAACTCATCTGAACTCCAACGATTCCCTCGAGATCTATGTTCGCCATTTCCGACATGTTTGAGAGAGAGAGAGAGAGAGAATTTGTTTGTTTGTTTTCTAGAGATAGATAAAAGAGAAAAGAAAAGAGGCGACCCCTTGAGCCTGATAAGGAGGAATAAGATAGATACAAGCAAGGGGTCACCGCTGCCTACAGCTCTGAGTAATGGTTTGTTTGTGTGTGTGTGTGTATGTTTTTCTTTTTTCTTTTTTTTTTTATTTAGCTAAATTCTCAGGGTGGTGGTTGTGTTGTTGATGGTGGATCGGGGTGTTGCCGTGGTGGTGGATTAGTGGGTAGTGATGGGAAAGTTTTGGGTATGTTGTAAAATTAGAGAGAGAAAAAAATATTTTTTATTGTGAAGATATATTATTTTAATGTGTTGTATAAGAAAAATAAAAGTTGAGATGTTGGGTGTATTGTAAAATGATATTGTATAATTGATAAAGTAGTTTTTTTGGATGGTAAAATAGGATAGGATGGCATTTACGGATGGAAATGCTCTTAGTCAATAAAGGCTCCAAATTTGTGGAAACCAAACTATTTGGGCTAATTGCAGGTTGGTCACTCACCAGACCAAAACCTAGAGTAGGGTAATAACTTTGTCACAAAACTCACAACCAAATAGTATATTTCTTTTTGGTAAATTACATATTTAGACCATAATCTTTAGGTTGGATGTCAATTTGATCCATGACCTTTCAAATATGTGGATTTAGTTCTTAACTTTTTGATATTGTATCAATTTGGTCATTATCATTAAGTGATAGATGAAAAATACTGACATAGCTAACATCAAAAATAAAAAATATGTATATTTCCATGACACATCTGATGACACTTGTACTGCCATGTGGAATAATAATAATAATAATAATTCAAAAAAAAAAGAAGGAAAAGCAGTTTATGATTATTTGACACGAACATCCTTATAGCCAAGGTTGTTTTACCCATTTTGTCTTTGTTCATTAGTAAGGAAAGTAGTGGAAAGTTGAATTACCATTGAGCTTCGAAACAAGTGTAAGTCTTAAACATTGACCTTGACTTTAAAAAGAAAAACAGCTATTCACGAAAGCAACAAAAGAAGATAGTAGCAAGTAGCAACTAATAGAAAGAACTCAGTGAGCTATAGACCATGGCTGGAGGCTGGAGCTTCCATTCTCTAACATATTCCCCTACAAGAACTCGAGTATCCCAAACAACACCGTTTTCTTTTCTACACCATATTCCTTAATGTTTCTCTAAATTTCGATCCTACCCCTAACCCTTCACTATCCTCCTCTCGACTCTCTCCACCTCCACCTCCACCTCCTATGGTATCGAAATTTTTTCATTTTGAAATGATTTTAGATTTTTCAGTTGCTTTTCTATTTCCTTTTCCTATGGTTCGCCACAACTAAACAAGAATTTGTTATTCTTTGGTTGATGTGGCAGAGTGTGAAATTTGTTTGTTCAAGATGAGATCCTAATTTTAACATAAACTGGTTTTTCTTTTTCTTTTTTTTCATTCCACATGACCAATACATCTGTCATCTTATGTGTCATAAATTATTTTTTTAATATATATTTTAATTATTAGCCATATCAGCATTTTTCATCCATCATTTAACAGTAAAAATCAAATTCACACAAAATGCCAAGAGACCCCCTAAACTTTGGGATAGTGGCCATTGCACCCCCTAAACTTTTATTTTGGCCAATTTACTCCCTGAACTTTCCACATGTGGCAAATAAAGGCACCTATTATTCTACCGTTAATATACTGACAGAATAGTCACATGACACGCACATGAACTCTAAAAACCAAATTCAATCGTGAAACCCAATGGAAAGAAGAGAAACCTAGGAGAGAGGGATGATTTGGGGCTGAAGTTCTATGTGCCACCATTATCAATGTTGCGACATCCATCAAGTTCGAGGCTGATAATCAAAACAATGAGTTGAGTTTATTCACCAAGAAGGATTTGTTCACACAAGCTTATGACCTATTTACCATATTTTGTTTTCTTCATGCCCTCTATAAAGTTCATAGGGTGTCTTGTAATTGGTACAAATGGCTAATGGGTTTTATTAGTTTTACTAGTTGGTATGTGGCTAGTCAATCGTAGTGTATGGTTTTGCTTTTCTAGTAGGATTTGTTCGAACATAGGTATTTGAGATTGAAAGAGGAATCTTCGGTGGGCCATGCACTTTTGAAATTAATGGCTGGTAGAATTAAATTATTGTATTCGATTGAGTTTCCGTTGTAGTCTCATGGTCTAGTTTAATTTTCGAGGTTGGGGTTTATGTGAGTGTAGACACCTCATTTTATACCCGGTTAATAAACTTTATTCTCTGGTCCCAATGATGAGCTTGACATGTCTACAAAAGGTAATTGAAGTTATTTTGATAGTTTGAAAGTAATCACAAATCAAAAGTGTTCAAATCGCTTTGAAAACAATGCTAAAAAATGACATTTGCTCATTGGTTTGATCATACCTTTTGATCCAAAAAGCATTTTTGGGTGAAGTTTGTTTCATTGGAACTTATACATCCTGGACTTTAATTTGAACACAAATTTTGCCTAATTTGGACGCATATTGAGTGAGTTATAATCATTTGAAGTCGGGTCAACCCAGCAGTCAAAATTAGGGTTTTTGGGGACGCATGCGTACGCATGCACGTACATGCTGTAGACACCGCATTTTGTACCCGTTAATAAATTTTGGTCCCTGGCCTGAATGATGAGCTTGACATATGTTAACCAAGGGTAATTAAAGAATTCATAATAGTTTGGAAGTAATCACAACTCAAAAGCGCTCAAATCGCTTTGAAATTGATACTGAAAAATGACATTTGCTCACTGTTTTGACCATAACTTTTGATCCACAAAGAATTTTTGAGTGAGGTTTGTTTCATTAGAAAGTAGACATCCGGGGCTTCAATTTTAATATGAATTTTTCCTATTTGTGACTTATTTTGCATAAGTTATGACCATTTTAAGTTGGGCCAATTGGGCAGTCCGATTTTCTGGATTTGAAAACTTCATTTTAAGGGCCCAAAACATAATGTTTTGATGTGGGCCGGCCCATGGACCCCTGAGAACAACCAAAGATCATTAAAAAGTCTAAAAACCCTAATTTTAATTTATAAATACTCATCCTATGCCTCCAATCAAAACCCTAGCTAGAGAGAGTTATTTTTTGGCTTCCATCTTCTCTAAAACCCTAATCCTCTTTTCTAAAACACCCACATAGCCCCTTAGCACGTTTTTAACAAATTAAAAACCTCTCTTTAGTTAGTTCTAAGGCAGAAATTTTATTCTCCAATTTGTTTTCAAAACCATTTTCAATTAAAGTTTGTTCTTGAGTTGTAATTACCTAAACTATTGTGTTCTTTTGATTATTCTTGTCCTCAATCTAATCTTTTTGTTGTAGGCACTGAGGGGTCAGTCAAAAAACTTCAAATCTGTGATTCTAAAGCAAGGTGAGCTTCTTTTCCATGGTTTCCCACTTTGTTTGATATGATTCACATGATTTTCTTGATTTAGTTTCTCCATTCGTTATATTTGTTTGTTTGATATTTTTAATTATGTTTTATGTGTTTTAATATGATTTTAGGTTGTTTATTTTTATATTAGAAGCATGTTTAGATTGTTAGTTTCTTGGTTTTAAGTTTCAGCTTTGTTTCTGTATTTCTGAGTTTCTAAGTTAGGGTTTTTGGGGGCATGTTTGCGCGCGCATAATTCTGTATGCGCACGCAAACTTGAAGTATGTGTACGCATACAACTAGCCCACGTACGCAGGCTTACAGATTTGCATGCATACTTCAGCCCAGAAACCCTATTCTGAGTTTTTCTGCTTCTTTTTCTTTATTTCCTTGTGTCATATGCCGTTGTTTTGGCTCTTTTTTATGTTTCTGAGTCTCTATTCCTCTGTTTAATTGTTTGTTTGCCTTCAACATTCTAGATTAGGGTTTTCTTTTCTTTTCTTGCTTTAATACTATGAACATGCATTCACATGTTCATTCATTGATGCAAAGGTGCTGAGATGCAGTAAGGTAAGTCATGCATCCACATGAACATGCATTGGATATGATAGGGCAAAAATGTATTGACCCCTTGCAAACTAATTAATTACCCAAGTTAATTAATTAGGTTCAATTACATGCAATGACGTGGTAGCACAAACAAATCACCAACTAAACTAAATGCAGCGGAAATTAAATTTGACAGGGTGATTTGTTTACGAATGGGGAAAACCACCAAGGCAAAAACCCCATCGGGTAACTTTAAGGTCACCACTCCCAAGAATCCACTAATCAACAATCAAGCGATTACAAGTAAAAGGAATCTTACCAACTACCCTTGGTCTATCCCAAATTACCAACCTACAGTTGAATCTTCACTCCAATAACCAATTGGACTTGATCTTGTAGCAACACTCTTTCTGTTTAATGCACGAATCCCAATACGTGACTAACCAATGATACACGGATCCCAGTACATGACTAACTCCACCAACTTGAAGAAGATGTTGGCTGCAAAGTTCTTCACTTCATCAACAATGAAGATTAGGAAGCTCCTTGATTACAAAACCCTTGGCGTAAAGATGTAGTAGCTTCTTTCAAAGAAAATAAGGCACTAGATCACTCAATGCATATGTGACGGCTTTTAAAATACTCCTTATATATGTCTAGGGTTGTGAGAAAAGAAACCCTACACAAATACATAGGAATATGCGTGTAATCAAATCTAAAAAGTCTGATTTCGTAATTCTCAACAGATACAGCTTGTGTCGAGAATCTATCGAGCTTCAACATTAATTCTCAATAGAAAGGATTTTGTCAAAACTTCAATAGAGCTTTATTGAACAGCAATTTCTTTACTTGTTTCTTGGTCAAATTTGCATGACTTCAATACTTAACTTGAACACTTGTTTCTTGAAGTACTAAACTCATCCTAGATCTACCCAGTTACAAGTAAAGTGCGTTTTGTTAAAGGACTAGCCAATTTACATAAAATATGTCCCTAACAATCTCCCCCTTTGGCAATCCGTGACAAAACCACAACAACACAAATAATTATGAAAGAAGTCTTAAATCACTAAACTCATAACCACTTGTTGTATTACACAAGAAATCTATCCCTACTACAAACTCTTGAAAACGTTTGCAAGAAGAGAGTTCATGGTATGATAGACTTTCTCAACCTATCTTTCTAAAACACTTAAACAAAACTCATCAAGGCATCATATGTGAAATAGAAATAAAGATTGTGTACATAAAGAAATATGCGTATAAAGATAGAAAAGAAACAACACATGTAGAGATAGGTGAAGAAAAACATACATCATCATCATATATGAAAGATAAAGTACAATGTATGTAAATAAAATGGTCACAAGATCAGTGTATAGGAGGCTAAAGTAAAAAGAAAGAGAAAAATACATGTAAACCTCACTACATCCCTAAAAAAAAACTATACACACTCCCCCTAACAAAAATGTCCTATACTAACTCTCCCCTTAAGTACAAGACTACTCTCAAAACCCAAAACTACTTCCCCTTTTTGTCACGAATAGCAAAGGGTAAGTCACTGAGAGGTCGTCATCTCTTCATCACAGGGAGAGGCAGCATCATCCTCATCATCCTCAAAAGGATAAACTACAGGACGCTCTGGAGAAGTAAAGAGAGAAGATCCATAGCCGCCAATGCAAGCCAGTTGGCGTGCAATGTGTCCTATCCTAGTGTTCATTTGACACATCTCATCAGTGAGATAGTCAAGACGACCACCAAAATTAGCATGCATCCGTTGTAGCTGCTCCATGATGGCATCAAGAGTGACATTAGCTGCAGAGGAGGAAGGAGCAGAGGTAGAAGGAGCCGAGGAAGAGGGTGGAACAGCAGAAGCTGCAGGATCGGTCGTCTCCACTCGTGGCCGCTTTAGTCAAAGCAGGGCCTCGCTCCGCCAGACAGAACTAGCGCATATCGCATCCATAATGGTGAAGAGAGGAGAGAGAGGAATGGGAATGGAGAAGTGCTAAAGGATCCACGTGATAGCTAAAGGAAAGATGAGCTTATCACGAGTCGCGGTATCCAAAATACACATCTAGAATAGATGTGATGAAGTGAGAGGGAAAATCAATGGTAAGGCCCTCCATCAAAGACAAAAGAAAACGAGCACGAGGCTCGGTGATGGAGTTGTAGCGTGAAAGTGGTGTGAGAGTGAAGGTCATCACCTGTTAAGGAATCTCAGGCCTTTTGCAAAACCCAAGCATGGAGTGTTTTGTTTACCACCCCATGAAGAAGGAGTCTCACAGAAGTGAGAGATGAGCTCGTCCTTGGACACAGTCCTAAGGCGATCATAGCTAGGGTAGTTAGGATGTTCTACCCTAGGGACCTGTAGTACCTCGACAATGAGATCCAAGGTAACTACTATACGTGTGCCTCTGAATCACGTGGTGAACTGAGGCATATAGGTATCGATGCCCTGTATGTTGGAGTAAAACTCTTGTATAAACACGACGGGACAGCGCACGAGTTTCCTACACAAGGATTCCCACCTCCAAGTCCAAATGACCTCAGGGAGCGTAATGTCAAAGAAGTTTGACAAGATGACCTCGCGTTCAAAATGAACGCCTCGGTCTAGGAAGTTCTCAAAGAAGTCCTTCTTGGCCTTCTCATCACGAAACCGGACATGAGAAGAAACGGGAGGGAGAGAAGAGGATGACCCAGAACCATGAAAAGGGTTTTGAGCCGGAGTAGATTTGCGCTGATTGGGTGCCATAAAGTAGTCTATCCGAGAGAGAGAGAGAGAGAGAGAGCAGAGGGAAACACATGTTCAGAGTAGATAAGAAAAGAACGTATGCATGAAAAATGCATGAACATGTGACATAAGAATTTAAGAGCATCATGAGTAAAACCCAATCCAAACTTAACAGCATTCACATCAATAATCAAGCACACATCTAACAAATGCATGAAACATTATTATAATACTAATGGAATGCAATGCATGATCATACAGCAACAACATCATAACACCCAACCCAAAAATTTCAAAAGAAACTTAAAAACCCCAAAATTTTTGAAAAACCCTAAAACCTAGGTCTAAATGCATGAAAAGAAAGAGGATTAGAACACTTACCGAGTGTTTGGAGCAAGATCTAGGCTGAAAAACACTTGGGTGTGAAGATTTAAGTGAGAGTGAAAAGTTTGGGTCGAGAGAGAAAGAGAGAGAGATTTCTATCGAGAAAGAGAGTGAAAAATGAAATCTGAATCGCGCCTCGCCTTTAAATAAAAATCGCATCACGATGGATCGAAGTTTCTATCGAGGATCTGTCAAGTTTTAAAAGAAAGGTCTCGATGGATCGAGAATCAGTCAAGAATCTATTGAGCAGACAGAGAGCAAAGAAACTTAGCTCAATGGATTGAGGAAGCTATCGAGCTTCTGTCGAGATGAAACCCAGAATTCTCGTTAGATCGAGAAACTGTTGAACTTCTATCGAGAAGCGACCTAGAAATCTCAATGGATCGAAGATCTGTTGAGATTCTATAGAGAAGGCAAAGGGCACAGGAAAATTCCTCGATGGATCGAAGATCTGTCGACGTTTCTATCGAGACTGAAAAATTCGATCCATCAAGGTTTCTTTCGAGACTAAAGAAAGAAAACTTGATAGAAATGGAAACTGTCGAATATCTGTCGATAAGCTATTGAACTTGAAGAAAATGAGTTTTTCAAGGAAAAAAAACAAAGAGATAAATGCAACAAACAAGCAACTCAACCAAAAATCCACTCCACATGTTAAGCTCTCAAAACATCTCTCAGCATAAAAGCAAAGCATTCATATATCCAACACACACACACACACACACACACACACACTAAACGAGTCTAACCAATTTTATATTTCAAAAACAAGTTAAGACAGTTTAGTGAGCATATATCAATACATGTATTCCTTGTGATGGTCAAATCACATTGTACCTGCACATGTATCAAGAGTAATAAAGAATTTGCGTGTTGTGTGTGAAACATAGCAAAAGTGCATTAGTGTCTCACATTATGAAGATTTAAGACAAGAAAATCAAATACACTCACACACAATCATAACTGCCTGATGGGGACTATCACCTTCGAGGTACATCCTATAACTTACACATCTCCTAAAAACACGCTTACAATCATTTTAAAAGCATTTTGATTCTTTTTTTATTTATTTTCTTTGCATATTTTATCTTTTAAGCACAACATGCATAGGCATATAAGAGAGAGAAGAAATACCCAATTATGTAAGCTTTAACATCGCAATTTTACTATGCCGAAGTATACAGATGTTATACATGATTGGCGGGCTTTAGTGATGAGATGGTTATTTATGCCTTTCTCTTAGGATTTTCTAGTCCTTCCCGTCGAAAATAGTGATATGAGCATGAGATACAAGAGATAGTCTTAATCGTACTCACCACAAACACGAGCCACAAATCTCACTTGCTTAATTGTGCATTGAGATGCTTATCTAAGTTACAAGAGATACAAAGTTAAGAAACTTTCTTTCAAAGGCCATCCAAGGTACACAAGTACCAATATACACAACACACATGTTTTTGTATTTTTCTGATTTTTCAATTTTTTTTATAAAAAATAAATAAAGCAAAATTGAAAACAACCAAAACAAAAACATGAAAGAAAACACACAAAGCATAAAACTAGACTGACTCAAAAGCTTAAAAACAAACAAACAGGACATGTAAGAACAAAAGAGAGAGGAAGTGACTTAATCACTTGGAGCCTTTTTCCTTCCACACTTTGGAATTGGAGGAAGGACCTTTCCTTTTTGCGAACCTTTGATCCTGAGGTGAGGGGGAAGAATTGAATCCATTAAGGTTCAAAAGGAACATAATGGCCTTAAGAAGATCTCCCAGAGGAGCAAAAGAGGATGGAAACTGATTCTGATTTCCAGACGAAAGCATACTATTGCTTTCTTAAGTGGCTAACCACTTATAGCAATTTGGACGAGTGTGCCCTAAAGCTCCGCAGTGATGACAGAAATGCGGCTTCTTTTGTTAAGACTTTTTATTATTTTCTTTCTTAGTCCTAGGATTCCTAGTCTCTTTCTTTTCAACCTTAAGGAGTGCTCCTAGAATATATTTTCCCTTGTCTATGTTTTCAATAGCTATTTCAGTTTTAGTGTCAACATTCTCAAAAATATCATCATTAGCAGGTGAGACAAATACAGTTTTACTAGAAGAGGCAATATTAGGAGATATAGAGAATTCATACCCCAATCCAATCTTGTCAGAAGCAGATTTCTGAAAGCTCAGCATCTCGTCTAGCTTTGTACTGCAAGTCCTCTCCAGTTGAGCTCTGACTTGGAATAGCTCCACTTCAAGCTTCTTTGTCCTTTCAGCAAGGAAGTTGTTCTCGAACCACAAAGCTCCAATGGTCTAATTTGCTTCATCAAACTTTGTGGAGAGCTCTTCTTAATCAAGTTCCACATCACTTAGCTTCTTGGTGGCCAGCCTATACAATTTCTCATGCTTTTCCGAAACCTTGTATAATTTTGCATAGGCTATATGGATGTCATCCTACTCATCCATCTTTTCAAATTTTGACTCCACCAAGTCTTCTTCTTCATCAACAACTTTTGTAATCCCTTCAAGAGGATCGACTGTAGCGGTGAAGGCATTTAGAATTCCCTCATCATCACTGTCATTGGACTCAGTTTCAACTTCAGTGTCACTCAAGATTGCAACAAGTGCCTTGCTTTTTTCAGTAGCCTTAACATATGTTGGGCATTCCTGTTTCATATGCCCAAAACCATGACAGCCAAAACACTTAGGACCAGAAGGAACAGTGTATTGACCACCATCTTTAGAGTTTTTCTTCCCTTTGTTCTGACCCTTGGACTGAGACATATTTCCTTGCCATCAATCCTTATCTAATCCTTTCACATTGGTATTCTTGATGAACTTCTTGAATTGCCTAGTGATGTAGGATTTCATCTTTGAATCCTCATCTTCAGAGATTCATCCTTCTCATTACTTTTGGCCTTCAGTGCCACATTCTTTCCTTTGCTTGCTTTCCCAAGTCTTGTCAACCCTAGTTCATAGGTCTGCAAGTTTCCAATCAACTCTGTCAAAGGAATAGAGTCAATATCCTTTGATTCTTCAATGGTAGTGATCTTAGCATGGAATCTTTTAGGCAGAGACCTTAGCACCTTTCTTACGACCTTAGATTCGGGAATAGTTTCCCCAAGATTAAAGGCTGAGTTTACTATGTTCTTGAGTTTGGCATAGAACTCATTGGATGACTCATCCTCCTCCATCTTGATCTCCTCAAAGCTTGTAGTAAGCCTTTGAAGCTTGGAATCTTTAACGGCTTTAGTTCCTTCATAGGTCGTTTGGAGAATGGTCCATACTTCCTTTGCAGTTTCAGTCGAGGATATTTTCTTAAACTCCTCATTCGTGACCGCACTGAAAATGGCGTTCAATGCTCTGCTGTTGAAGTTTGCCACTTTCATCTTTACATCATCCCATTTAGCCAGCGCTTTCTTTTGCTTAGGCCAGCCAATCTCCATAGCTTGCCACACTTTCTCATCTAAAGACTGCAAAAAAGTTTTCATGCGTACTTTCCACTATGCATAGTTAGTGCCATCAAATAAAGGTGGAATAATTAGAGATTGTCCTTTATCCATGACAACAGGGGTTAATGGATCACACAGCAATAATTAAAACCTAATCAGAGTGTGCCTGCTCTGATACCACTTGACAAGGCAAAAATGTATTGATCCCTTGCAAACTAATTAATTACCCAAGTTAATTAATTAGGTTCAATTACATGCAATGGCGTGGTAGCACAAACAAATCACCAACTAAACTAAATGCAGCGGAAATTAAATTTGACAGGGTGATTTGTTTACGAATGGGGAAAACCACCAAGGCAAAAACCCCATCGGGTAACTTTAAGGTCACCACTCCCAAGAATCCACTAATCAACAATCAAGCGATTACAAGTAAAAGGAATCTTACCAACTACCCTTGGTCTATCCCAAATTACCAACCTACAGTTGAATCTTCACTCCAATAACCAATTGGACTTGATCTTGTAGCAACACTCTTTCTGTTTAATGCACGAATCCCAATACGTGACTAACCAATGATACACGGATCCCAGTACATGACTAACTCCACCAACTTGAAGAAGATGTTGGCTGCAAAGTTCTTCACTTCATCAACAATGAAGATTAGGAAGCTCCTTGATTACAAAACCCTTGGCGTAAAGATGTAGTAGCTTCTTTCAAAGAAAATAAGGCACTAGATCACTCAATGCATATGTGACGGCTTTTAAAATACTCCTTATATATGTCTAGGGTTGTGAGAAAAGAAACCCTACCCAAATACATAGGAATATGCATGTAATCAAATCTAAAAAGTCTGATTTCGTAATTCTCAACAGATACAACTTGTGTCGAGAATCTATCGAGCTTCAACATTAATTCTCAATAGAAAGGATTCTGTCAAAACTTCAATAGAACTTTATTGAACAGCAATTTCTTTACTTGTTTCTTGGTCAAATTTGCATGGCTTCAATACTTAACTTGAACACTTGTTTCTTGAAGTACTAAACTCATCCTAGATCTACCCAGTTACAAGTAAAGTGCGTTTTGTTAAAGGATTAGCCAATTTACATAAAATATATCCCTAACAATCTCCCCCTTTGGCAATCCGTGATAAAACCACAACAACACAAATAATTATGAAAGAAGTCTTAAATCACTAAACTCATAACTACTTGTTGTATTACACAAGAAATCTATCCCTACTACAAACTCTTGAAAACGTTTACAAGAAGAGAGTTCATGGTATGATAGACTTTCTCAACCTATCTTTCTAAAACACTTAAACAAAACTCATCAAGGCATCATATGTGAAATAGAAATAAAGATTGTGTACATAAAGAAATATGCGTATAAAGATAGAAAAGAAACAACACATGTAGAGATAGGTGAAGAAAAACATACATCATCATCATATATGAAAGATATAGTACAATGTATGTAAATAAAATGGTCACAAGATCAGTGTATAGGAGGCTAAAGTAAAAAGAAAGAGAAAAATACATGTAAACCTCACTACATCCCTAAAAAAAAACTATACACACTCCCCCTAACAAAAATGTCCTATACTAACTCTCCCTTTAAGTACAAGACTACTCTCAAAACCCAAAACTACTCCCCATTTTTGTCACGAATAGCAAAGGGTAAGTCACTGAGAGGTCGTCATCTCGTCATCACAGGGAGAGGCAGCATCATCCTCATCATCCTCAAAAGGATAAACTACAGGACGCTCTGGAGAAGTAAAGAGAGAAGATCCATAGCCGCCAATGCAAGCCAATTGGCGTGCAATGCGTCCTATCCTAGTGTTCATTTGACACATCTCATCAGTGAGATAGTCAAGACGACCACCAAAATTAGCATGCATCCGTTGTAGCTGCTCCATGATGGCATCAAGAGTGACACTAGCTGCAGAGGAGGAAGGAGCAGAGGTAGAAGGAGCCGAGGAAGAGGGTGGAACAGCAGAAGCTGCAGGATCGGTCGTCTCCACTCATGGCCGCTTTAGTCGAAGCAGGGCCTCGCTTCGCCAGACAGAACTAGCGCATATGACATCCATGATGGTGAAGAGAGGAGAGAGGGGAATGAGAATGGAGAAGTGCTAAAGGATCCGCGTGATAGCTAAAGGAAAGATGAGCTTATCACGAGTCGCGGTATCCAAAATACACATCTAGAATAGATGTGATGAAGTGAGAGGGAAAATCAATGGTAAGGCCCTCCATCAAAGACAAAAGAAAACGAGCACGAGGCTCGGTGATGGAGTTGTAGCGTGAAAGTGGTGTGAGAGTGAAGGTCATCACCATGTTAAGGAATCTCGGGCCTTTTGCAAAACCCAAGCATGGAGTGTTTTGTTTACCACCCCATGAAGAAGGAGTCTCACAAAAGTGAGAGATGAGCTCGTCCTTGGACACAGTCCTAAGACGATCATAGCTAGGGTAGTCAGGATGTTCTACCCTAGGGACCTGTAGTACCTCGGCAATGAGATCCAAGGTAACTACTATACGTGTGCCTCTGAATCGCGTGGTGAACTGAGGCATATAGGTATCGATGCCCTGTATGTTGGAGTAAAACTCCTGTATAAACACGACGGGACAGCGCACGGGTTTCCTACACAAGGATTCCCACCTCCGAGTCCAAATAACCTCAGAGAGCGTAATGTCAGAGAAGTTCGACAAGATGACCTTGCGTTCAGAATGAACGCCTCGGTCTAGGAAGTTCTCAAAGAAGTCCTTCTTGGCCTTCTCATCACGAAACCAGATATGAGAAGAAACGGGAGGGAGAGAAAAGGATGACCCAGAACCATGAAGAGGGTTCTGAGCCGGAGTAGATTTGCGCTGATTGGGTGCCATAAAGTAGTCTATCCGAGAGAGAGAGAGAGAGAGCAGAGGGAAACACATGTTCATAGTAGATAAGAAAAGAACGTATGCATGAAAAATGCATGAACATGTGACATAAGAATTTAAGAGCATCATGGGTAAAACCCAATCCAAACCTAACAGCACTCACATCAATAATCAAGCACACATCTAACAAATGCATGAAACATTATTATAATGCTAATGGAATGCAATGCATGATCATATAGCAACAACATCATAACACCCAACCCAAAAATTTCAAAAGAAACTTAAAAACCCCAAAATTTTTGAAAAACCCTAAAACCTAGGTCTAAATGCATGAAAAGAAAGAGGATTAGAACACTTACCGAGTGTTTGGAGCAAGATCTAGGCTGAAAAACACTTGGGTGTGAAGATTTAAGTGAGAGTGAAAAGTTTGGGTCGAGAGAGAAAGAGAGAGAGATTTCTATCGAGAAAGAGAGTGAAAAATGAAATCTGAATCGCGCCTCACCTTTAAATAAAAATCGCATCATGATGGATCGAAGTTTCTATCGAGGATCTGTCGAGTTTTAAAAGAAAGGTCTCGATGGATCGAGAATCAGTCAAGAATCTATCGAGCAGACAAAGAGCAAAGAAACTTAGCTCAATGGATTGAGGAAGCTATCGAGCTTCTGTCGAGATGAAACCCAGAATTCTCGTTAGATCGAGAAACTGTTGAACTTCTATCGAGAAGCGACCTAGAAATCTCGATGGATCAAAGATCTGTCGAGATTCTATAGAGAAGGCAGAGGGCACAGGAAAATTCCTCGATGGATCGAAGATCTGTCGACGTTTCTATCAAGACTAAAAAATTCGATCCATCAAGGTTTCTTTCGAGACTGAAGAAGTAAAAGCTTGATAGAAATGGAAACTGTCGAATATCTGTCGATAAGCTATCGAGCTTGAAGAAAATGAGTTTTTCAAGGAAAAAAAACAAAGAGATAAATGCAACAAACAAGCAACTCAACCAAAAATCCACTCCACATGTTAAGCTCTCAAAACATCTCTCAGCATAAAAGCAAAGCATTCATATATCCAACACACACACACACACACACACTAAACGAGTCTAACCAATTTTATATTTCAAAAACAAGTTAAGACAGTTTAGTGAGCATATATCAATACATGTATTCCTTGTGATGGCTAAATCACATTGTACCTGCACATGTATCAAGAGTAGTAAAGAATTTGCGTGTTATGTGTTAAACATAGCAAAAGTGCATTAGTGTCTCATATTATGAAGATTTAAGACATAAGAAAATCAAATACACTCACACATAATCATAACTGCCTGATGGGGACTATCGCCTGATGGGGACTATCACCTTCAAGGTACATCCTATAACTTACACATCTCCTAGAAACACGCTTACAATCATTTTAAAAGCATTTTGATTCTTTTTTCTTTTATTTTCTTTGCATATTTTATCTTTTAAGCACAACATGCATAGGCATATAAGAGAGAGAAGAAATACCCAATTATGTAAGTTTTAACATCGCAATTTTACTATGCCAAAGTATACAGATGTTATACATGATTGGCGGGCTTTAGTGATGAGATGATTATTTATGCCTTTCTCTTAGGATTTTCTAGTCCTTCCCGTCAAAAAGAGTGATATGAGCATGAGATACAAGAGATAGTCTTAATCGTACTCACCACAAACACGAGCCACAAATCTCACTTGCTTAATTGTGCATTGAGATGCTTATCTAAGTTACAAGAGATACAAAGTTAAGAAACTTTCTTTCAAAGGCCATCCAAGGTACACAAGTACCAATATACACAACACACATGATTTTGTATTGTTCTGATTTTTCAATTTTTTTTATAAAAAATAAATAAAGCAAAACTGAAAACAACCAAAACAAAAACATGAAAGAAAACACACAAAGCATAAAACTAGACTGACTCAAAAGCTTAAAAACAAACAAACAGGACATGTAAGAACAAAAGAGAGAGGAAGTGACTTAATCACTTGGAGCCTTTTTCCTTCCACACTTTGGAATTGGAGGAAGGACCTTTCCTTTTTGCGAACCTTTGATCCTGAGGTGAGGGGAAAGAATTGAATCCATTAAGGTTCAAAAGGAACATAATGGCCTTAAGAAGATCTCCCAGAGGAGCAAAAGAGGATGGAAACTGATTCTGGTTTCCAAACGAAAGCATACTATTGCTTTCTTAAGTGGCTAACCACTTATAGCAATTTGGACGAGTGTGCCCTAGAATAGATTTGCCCTTGTCTATGTTTTCACTAGCTATTTCAGTTTTAGTGTCAACATTCTCAAAAATATCATCATTAGCAAGTGAGACAAATACAATTTTACTAGAAGAGGCAATATTAGGAGATATAGAGAATTCATACCCTAATCCAATCTTGTCAGAAGCAGATTTCTGAAAGCTCAGCATCTCGTCTAGCTTTGTACTGCAAGTCCTCTCCAGTTGAGCTCTGACTTGGAACAGCTCCGCTTCAAGCTTCTTTGTCCTTTCAGCAAGGAAGTTGTTCTCGAACCGCAAAGCTCCAATGGTCTGATTTGCTTCATCAAACTTTGTGGAGAGCACTTCTCAATCAAGTTCCACATCGCTTAGCTTCTTGGGGCCAGCCTATACAGTTTCTCATGCTTTTCCGAAACCTTGTATAATTTTGCATAGGCTATATGGATGTCATCCTACTCATCCATCTTTTCAAATTTTGACTCCACCAAGTCTTCTTCTTCATCAACAACTTTCGTAATCCCTTCAGGAGGATCGACTGTAGCGGTGAAGGCATTTAGAATTCCCTCATCATCACTGTCATTGGACTCAATTTCAACTTCAGTGTCACTCAAGATTGCAGCAAGTGCCTTGCTTTTTTCAGTAGCCTTAACATATGTTGGGCATTCCTGTTTCATATGCCCAAAACCATGACAGCCAAAACACTTAGGACCAGAAAGAACAGTGTATTGACCACCATCTTTAGAGTTTTTCTTCCCTTTGTTCTGACCCTTGGACTGAGACGTATTTCCTTGCCATCGATCCTTATCTAATCCTTTCACATTGGTATTCTTGATGAACTTCTTGAATTGCCTAGTGATGTAGGATTTCATCTTTGAATCCTCATCTTCAGAAATTCATCCTTCTCATTACTTTTGGCCTTCAGTGCCACATTCTTTCCTTTGCTTGCTTTCCCAAGTCTTGTCAACCCTAGTTCATAGGTCTGCAAGTTTCCAATCAACTCTGTCAAAGGAATAGAGTCAATATCCTTTGATTCTTCAATAGTAGTGATCTTAGCATGGAATCTTTTAGGCAGAGACCTTAGCACCTTTCTTACGACCTTAGGTTCGGGAATAGTTTCCCCAAGATTAAAGGCTGAGTTGACTATGTTCTTGAGTTTGGCATAGAACTCATCAAATGACTCATCCTCCTCCATCTTGATCTCCTCAAAGCTTGTAGTAAGCCTTTGAAGCTTGGAATCTTTAACGGCCTTAGTTCCTTCATAGGTCGTTTGGAGAATGGTCCATGCTTCCTTTGCAATTTCAGTCAAGGATATTTTCTTAAACTCCTCATTCGTGACCGCACTGAAAATGGCATTCAATGCTCTGCTGTTGAAGTTTGCCGCTTTCATCTTTACATCATCCCATTTAGCCAGCGCTTTCTTTTGCTTAATCCAGCCAATCTCCACAGCTTGCCACACTTTCTCATCTAAAGACTGCAAAAAAGTTTTCATGCGTACTTTCCACTATGCATAGTTAGTGCCATCAAATAAAGGTGGAATAATTAGAGATTGTCCTTTATCCATGACAACAGGGGTTAATGGATCACACAGCAATAATTAAAACCTAATCAGAGTGTGCCTACTCTGATACCACTTGACAAGGCAAAAATGTATTGATCCCTTGAAAACTAATTAATTACCCAAGTTAATTAATTAGGTTCAATTACATGCAATGGCGTGGTAGCACAAACAAATCACCAACTAAACTAAATGCAGCGAAAATTAAATTTGACATGATGATTTGTTTACGAATGGGGAAAACCACCAAGGCAAAAACTCCACCGGGTGATTTTAAGGTCACCACTTCCAAGAATCCACTAATCAACAATCAAGCGATTACAAGTAAAAGGAATCTTACCATCTACCCTTGGCCTATCCCAAATTACCAACCTACAGTTGAATCTTCACTCCAATACCCAATTGGACTTGATCTTGTAGCGGCACTCTTTTCGTTTAATGCACGAATCCCAATACGTGACTAACCAATGATGCACGGATCCCAGTATGTGACTAACTCCACCAACTTAAAGAAGTTGTTGGCTGCAAAGTTCTTCACTTCATCAACAATGAAGATCAAGAAGCTCCTTAGTTACAAAACCCTTAACGTAAAGACGTAGTAGCTTCTTTCAGAGAGAATAAGGCACTAGATCACTCAATGCATAATGTGACGGCCTTTAAAATAATCCTTATATATGTCTAGGGTTGTGAGAAAAGAAATCTTACACAAATACATAGGAATATGCGTGTAATCAGATCTGAAAAGTTTGATTTCATAATTCTTGATAGATACAACTTGTGTCGAGAATATGTCGAGAATCTGTCGAGCTTCAACATTAATTCTTGATAGATATAATTCTATCGAGACTTCTGTCGAACTTTAATGAACAGTACTTTCTTCACTTGTTTCTTGGTCAGATTTGCATGGCTTCAATACTTAACTTGAACACTTGTTTCTTGAAGTACTAAAACCATCCTAGATCTACCCAGTTACAAGTAAAATGCGTTTTGTCAAAGGATTAGCCAAGTTACATAAAATATGTCCCTAACAGGATATATATTTAATGATGAGTTGAACATGCTTGGTTGGATGATGTGTTCTTGATGTCTAGAATGCAATCACATATTTCTTTGATGTTGCCATCTCTATGTTTCTGCCTTATGATATCTTGTTGTTTGCTGCCTTGGATGAGATGATATGATATGCCACGATAGATGTATGTTAGGGTTTTTAGGATGATTGATGCCATGTTGATTGCTAGATATATACTAGTGTGTGTGTGAGTATAGATAACAATATTAAATGAGCATTTAATGAGATTAAGACGTAAAATACAATGACTGGAAGCCGACCCACGAGTCAGGTGGGGTTGGGTGCCTAACACCTTCCCATCCCCATACCTAAACTCTGAACCCATACTCTGTGTTGGGTTAAGATAGCTTGACCCCGATTAATTAATTCAATTACCCAAGTTGATTAATTAAGTTCAATTGCATGCAAATCATGGAGGCACCAACAAATCACCAAAAATACTAAATGCGGCGGAAATTAAATTAGACACGGTGATTTGTTGACAACTGGAGAAAACCTCGCAAGGCAAAAACCCCACCGGGTGATTTTAAGGTCACCACTCCCAAGAATCCACTAATCAACAATCAGTGGTTACAAGAATAAAGAATCTTACCGACTACCCTTAGCCTATCCCGAAATACCAACCTATAGTTAAACCTTTGCTCCAATACCCAATTGGACTTAATCTTATAGTAGCCTTCTTTCCCTTGATGTACAAACCTCCAATATGTGACTAACCCTTTGCACGGATCCTAAGTACATGACTAACTCCAGCAACTTGAACAAATGTTGTTGGCTGCAAAGTTCCTCACTTCATCAACAATGAAAATCTGGAAGCACTCGGTTACAAAAGCCTATAGCGTACAAACGCAGTAGTTTCGCACAAAGAAAATAAGTCTCTTGGTCTTTGTATCCGTGTGTGACGGCTTTTAAAATAAGCCTTATAAATGTCTAGGATTGTGAGAAAAGAAACCGGAAACAAATATGCAAGGCTGGGCTGAATTTCAGATCTGAAAATTCTGAAATCGTAATTCTCGATAAATCGAGCTGCTGTTAAGCTATCTATCGAGCTTCACATTAAGTTTCAATAGCAGGCTTATGTCGAGCTATCTGTTGAGACTTAATGAACAGCTTTTCTTCACTTATTTCTTAGACCAATCTTCATGAATTTAATACTTAACTTGAACAACATATTTCTTAAAGCACTAAACCCATCTTAGATCTACCCAATTACAAGTATAGTGCATTTTGTCAAAGGATTAGTCAATTATACAAAATATGACCCTAACACTCTGGTAGTAAGATCAATCCTTCCACGTAAGGGTGCTATATATATGGTTCCTAGACCTAATCTAGGTGGCGACTCCATCTTTTCTCTGCCTCGATCCACTCGGCCGAGGCGCACACCCCCCATTTTCCTTTAAGGAGGAAGCCGCTGCGCCCATACATGCGCGCGCATGTTGCAATCTAGAACTCTATAACTTCAGTTTTAGGGGCCCAAAACATCATTCTTTGATGCGGGTTGGCCCCTAAACCCTTGGGAACGTCCAAAGATGTCTAAAAGGCCCCAAAAACCCTAGTTTAAACATATGAATACAACTTTATACCTCCAAACTAAAACCCTAGCTAGAAAGAGTGCCTCTTTGCTTTCTAAACCCTATTTTCTCTCTTGAAAAGTTTAGGGCAGCAGCCATAACGTTTTTTTTACAAAGATTCAAAAACCTTTTTCTAGCACAAAATTGAGGCAGAAACTTGTTCTTAAAGGGATTTCTCAAAACCTTTTATTTTTGAGTTTTGATTACCTATGAACTATTGAATAATTTGATTCCTTTGATTATTACTAAATCTTATTGTGTAGGCACTTAGGGGTCGGTTAAATATCGACCAAGTTGTGTTCCATAAGCAAAGTGAGTCTCTCTTCGTGGCTTTTCCTTAATTAAGGTTTTATAACTTGTGTTGTTTTTGTTCTTAACTTTATTTACATGTTATATATGCTTAGAAATATGTTTTTCTTTGTTTGATTTTATTTTGTTGTGTCTCACCATGTTTTGATTGGAGAGTTGAATGATTGGATGTATTGATGAACATGTTTTGATGTGTTGAGTGTTACTCTTATTAGTTGTCAAATCCAATGCATGTTTAGGAATAGTTTTTGTTTTGTTTATCTTTTATATCTTTGTTATTAGTTTAGGTTGTCTAGTTATATATTAGAAGCATGTTAGGTTTGTTTGATTGTCGTTTTGTTGCTTGCTTTAAAACTGTGTTTTTGGGTGTGTATGTGTGTGCATGCTCAATGCATGTGTACGCATACTCGAAGTATGTGTATGCATACAGTTGGGATGCACACGCATACCCTATGTATGCGCACGCATACTCGTGCCCAAAAATGCATATTTAGGTTTTTTGTTTTTTATTTGTTTTGCTTAGTTTTAATCACATGTTTAGTTTTTGTTAAGTCCAATTTTCACATGTTTAGGTCTAGGGTCAGTAGAATAACATGTTTCACATGCTTTGATTGTTGAATTGATAATTAGGATTTGTGTCTTTGATGAATCACATGCATATGAACTTGAACAAGCATTGATGCATAGGCGCTGACATGTTATGGTGCAGCGAGGTAAGTTATGCATATGAATATGAACATGCATTTTTGAATATGATGATTGTCTCCTTGATTGATGAATACCATGATGCTAGGTTTGAATGATTGAATATACTTGATGATTAATGCCTTGTTGATGTTTTTGCCTTGTGATATACTTGCTGCCCTTGGATATATATGTGCTAAATGAATGGTAGGGTTTTTATGCTATGGATGAGTATGGGACATTTACCATGTTTTGCATGTTAGTGTGTGTGAGTTTAGAATAACATGTTAGAAGACCCTTTGATGGGATTAGGATTTGGAACACAATGAGTAGAGGCCAACCTACGGGTCGAGTGGGGTTAGGTGCCTAACACCTTCCCATCCCCATACCTAAACTCTGAACACGTGCTCTAGTAAAGATCATTCCTTCCACAAAGGCGCTATATTTATGGTTCTTAGACCTAATCTAGGTGGCGACTCCATTTTTCTCTACCATGGTCCACTCAGCCGAGGCGTACTCCCCCGTTGCACCCACTGTGAGCTTGTTTGTTTCATTTAAGATAATAGAAATTAGTAACAAATGAGAAATTAGAGGTAAGATCAGTTTATAATCTGGGTTTGTTTTTGGAGTAGTAAGAATAATTTATAATCAGGGTTTTACAGGATTGAATTTGGTTTTTTTTAAGTTCACATGCTTGTCATGTGACTATTTCGTTAGCATGTTAACGGCAGAATAACATGTGCATCTCTTTGGCGGATGTGTGAAGTTCAAGGAGTAAATTAGCTAAAATAAAAGTTCAAGAGGTGTAATGGTCACTACTCCAAAATTCAGGGGGTTTCTTGGCATTTTTCCCTACGAAAAAGTTAGAGACCAAATTGACATATTTAAAATGTCAAAGATCAAATTGACACAAAGCCTAAATATTAGGCTCAAATACATAATTTATCAATTTCTTTTTCTTCTACTATACTTTTTGATGTGTATGTTTTTATATAATCACTTAATGAAAACCTTTTTTTTTTTGGGGTGTGTGTGTCTAGGATTTGACCCAAGATACTAGAATCCTTAACAGAATTTCCTACCAAACCAAGATACTTGTGTAAATAGGCATGATTAAGTTTACTGTTTTAATTTTTAATGAATTTCAAGCACATTTTATAATAATATTATTAATAAATTAATCTTACTAAAGAAATTAGAAATGTTACCGGGATAAGATGGTGCATTTTGTATCACATGTGGCAAATCAAAGTTAATGCCTTCAGTGGTAGGGTTCTTGGAAATGATCATATTCGTGCATTTCCCAATTCCACCACCAACATCAACCAATGACGTTAGCCCCTCAAATCCTTGGTATACCTCAAGGATTTTCTTCATGATCATTGTGGAATGATCATCCATTATCTTCAAGAACATCTCCTTGAAAGTTGGATCCCTGTCCATATACTGAAACATGGGCATTCCATGGACTTTCTTAAATTGATTCCCACCTTCAAGGATTGCATCCTTCATATGCATGCTAAAATGTAGAAACAAAGCATATAACATGAGACACAAAACACAATCACTATTAATATATCTCATCATATATGTAATAACAACGTATGACAATCTATGATTTCTCCAAACATATCACTTATCAAGGATTAAAGAATAATATTGCCTTTCATTTAAGGCATTAAGGCTAGTGATTTTGTATAACATTTTTCATAATTTTAACATGATTTATTGTGATTGGAGCAACATTATTTTTACTTGAGTCCTTCACTAACATCATTTTTATCATGTATTAATTACAAAATGCCATGTCAGTTTTTTTATGAAAAAAAAATGTGAAAAATATTGGTTTCCTATACTTACAAATGGACTCATATACACTTCTTTTTTGGTTAAAAAAATAAAAATAAAAATAAAAGTGACGAACCAAAAGTATAGTAGCTCAACTAACACCCCGAGTTCAATCAAAAAAAGAAATGAATATCAACAAAAAATTATCTAATTATAATAAAATGTTGCTGCACTTTTTCCCCTAAAGAAAGATATTTTCGTGCAATGGCGGCTCCAAGAATTTTTTTCAGTGTGGTCATGAAAAAACTTAAATTAAACAAAATCTAATAAAAAGATAAATTTATATATTGACAACAACCAAAAAAAAAGAGCAAAAAAAAAAAAAAAAACCAAATACATGAAGTCTTACAATTTTCTACGAATATTTTTATTTTGAAATCGTTGCATGATAATCTCATTATCAATGCTGCAAGCTACATCTTTTTCAAAATTTTAGTTAAATAAAAAAAATTTTGGATTTTTCTTTTTGTTTGTAAGGGCTCAATATATTGTTAAGAGAAACAAAGTTTGAGGACAAAATTTAACTACAAACTTAGTTGTAATTTAAGACTACAAATTTCACTAAACAAATTAACATTGCTACATATTTTGAAAATCTAACAATTAAATTGTATGTTCTTTATGTTCTTAAAACACATGTCAAATTTCATGCTAATCAGATATTATTTACTATTTGATCCATAAACTTATTTTTTATGTATAATTTTAGACTACAAAAACTTGAAATTTAAACATTTGATTGATGATGTAAGTTATTGATCTTTGATCTTCTTGAAGTTTTGCAAGCATAGAGGATATAAGAAAGAAAATGTAATTTAATTGTGGATTTGTCAAAATTCTTATCCATTAAAAAAAATATCAAGTGGCCTTAGTCTACAACCAAGTAAATTTGTTACTAAACTTTGTTCAAAGTTTAATTATATTGAGCTTAAAAAAATTTATGGCCTGTTTGGATGGAGGGGGAAAGGAGGGAGAGTGAAGAAAATTAGAGTAAAGTTAGCTAAAAATAAGCTAATTTTGTGCTAAATCTACTTTACTCTACTCCTTCTCTCTCTCCCAATCTAAATAGACCATTAGGATGGTCAGACATTTTTTTAAGGTAAAAAAATTATAAAACTTTTAAATTTTATATATAATATTGATTTTTTTTCCTAGGATGGTGGTCCTGTGACCACCCTGACTCTAACGCAAAGCCGCCTGTATTTTCGTGGAGATTATTCTTCCAAGAAAAAACATGGCTCCAATGCTTCTATGCAATGGATCTATTAGGACCAGGACATGTGATAAATCTAGGCACTAATCATTCGAGCCAAGCCGTTTCCATTTTTGCATTTATACAAAACACAATGAGACCGCCCATACCTGACCTCGTAAATGGCTCGGTGTGAATTGAAAGCTGAAAAACAAGCCATGGATCCTCTATCCTCTTTTTCAAAAAGGAACTGAGAGGCTGGTGTGAGTCCATAGAGTCTCTCAACCCTACCATCTTCAAGTGTGTGGATAGAGCATGTCAAAACGGAGTGACTAGCAAGAAGGCGCAGCATACGATCCAACCGAGAAGGCGCTTCCGAGTCCTGTGTTGGAAGCTGTGAAGCAATTTCTGTGGGTGTCATGCAAGCAGTGGGGCCTGCTCCGGCAATGATCCCAAACAGGTCAAGCTCAGTGGCTGCTTTTAGGACCCAACCAAATATTTGCGTGGTGGAGATTAGCATGGCTTGGATGCATGCCTCATCCTCTTCACTAATGGCGGGTACAACTTGGTTTTCTATGGTTCCAGACATGTTTGCTTCCTTTTCCTTTTCTTTTTTTCCCTCTTCTTAAATAGGTCTTGCTGACATTTGTTTTGTGGTGTAGATTTAAAGAGTTCTTCTAGGCTGATTGCTGAGTGGTTATTTACTATGTTTCACCGACACGAACACGGGTACGGAGTCATGAATACTAGTACGGAAGTACGGCAATTTTTGAAAAATAAAGGTATGGCAATTAATTAATTAATTAATTTATATTTATATTTAGGTATATATTTTAATATTTTAGACATAAAATATGTTTATGTCTAGAATTTAAATTAAGTAAGAACAAGAAATAAGTAAATTAACATCCAAAGTACAATAACAACCATAAAATATTGTTTAAGGTACAAACCAAAAGTTTAAATAGGCCAAAAATGCCATGTCCATAGGATATTTATCACTTTTTGAGAAGCGTAAGTACTAGCTAGGTATGATTACAATACAATATAGGATATATATATATACACGATGATAAGACAATTCTTAAAAAGTTAGAATATAATACAATAGAACTATGTATATTAATTAATTATTAAATATATATATTTATATATTACGAAGTGTTTATTTGTAATATATTGTTTAGCATATATCAATTTAAGGATAATAAAGTGAATCTATGACCATTAAATGATGGTTTAAATTCAAAACAGAATCTAAAAGAGGAAATAAAATATAACTAGATAAATGTTCAACATTGAAACCAATATATATATATATAACAATCCTCATAGTTTAAGTATATGTACACTACCAAGACATTAGGTTATGACCGTATCTATGCCGTATCCCACACTTAAAATAAAATAAAATAAAATAAAAAAGACACACCTAGAGATATCTCAAAAAATATAGGGTACAGATACTTTTTTTTTTTTTTTTTTATTGAAGGGTACAGATATTGATTATGAATACTTGAGCAAAAATAGTCTCCGTGCATACTAATTTCATATAAACCGTCATTTGCTTAGAATTTTTTGTTAGTAAAAATCATTAGTTAATTTGGGAGCACTGCTCCACCACATGAGGGGTGGGCCCCATGAGCAATGCTCCTGGGCTACACAACTTTTTCCAGCCCTTTGTAATAGTCTCAAACTCAAATGAAATGGGAATTTTTTTTTTTTTTTTTTAAGTGTTACAACTACAATATTTTCATAACAAATTATAGATGGTAAATTGTTATTAGTTTTAATTTGAATTCACAACAAAGATGATTATGACTACTTATAGTCATGAAGGCGTACATAGGAAAGAGCTAGGACTTCAATAATTTATAATTGACGAGAATGCACAATGGGTGCTATAGATGTGGTTGAAGGAGACAACCAAATACTGACCTGGATACAAAAACTATTAGGGACAGTAATTTAAGTAAAAGAGGAAATAAGGATTTTGGGTTTAGTTTTGTGAGAAATGGTAATAGAGCTGCTCACAAACTATAGCCTCCTACGGGGTGGAATGTAAAGACTTTGTGTGCACTGAACTTCCTCCAATTGGCTTTTCCCAATATTAGATGAGGATGAACATCGCAACTGATTTTTCGAAGAAATATGAATGCTTCTTCTATTTGGAAAAGAAAATATGAATGTAATTCACTGTTCACCATCAGATTGTTAACTGAATTATATCTTACTAAACAAGATGACAATCGCAAAATTACACTTCAGATTGACCCAAATATCACACAAACCTGAATGACAACAAAATTTCTTACAAATAAACAACTCGTAGTGGGAAGGGAAGATAAGGATTTGAAAAAAACGACACAATACAAAAGCAGATTATGCATTTCTGGCCATAGTAGGTGACTGCCAATAAGATTATGCAATATTTGTATACTCTTTTGGGAACATTCACGGCATTTCCACGTGTAGAGGGGGCCCACCCATTATCTCCCATTTACTGTTTTTGAGATGATAATCTCTTATTTTAGCCATGCCACTGTAATCACACATTCCTTATAATTACGAGTTTTTAAATAATACTCACCCTAAACAGACTACCATAAGGATTGTAATCATGTTGTTAAAACATAATTTGAAAAATGAGTGTATATGAAGTGTGTAATAGTCAGCGTGTAATAAGATTTTCTCAATGTAATAACATTATCTGAAAGAATATGCTAGTGCCTCAAGTTAAAAGGTCAATTAAAATAAAACTACTATTTTACTCATCTGCTACAATGGCATAAGATAAAATAATTGAAACATAATGGTGACCAATTATACTACCATTAGTCATGAGTCATTACAAGTATCTTGACTTATCGACAGAGACAAAGCTAGGGTGGGGCCGCTGGACCATGGCCCCGCCTGACTTTTTAAAATTTTTATTAACAGTGCTCATATATTCCTAAATTTTCTGCAATCAGTACAATATCCCAAAAAGGAAAAAATAATAACAAAAAAGAAAAACAAATTCTTTGTCACCATTACGAGCTATCAAAAATATCATCAACATGCTTCTCAAAAAAAAAATATCATCAACATACAAAGGTGGAAAAATAATCATACTCACCAATTACACAGTAACACACTGCCAAATAAATTGAAATAGTGTTGGGCCCTAAGTCGATAAATTTAATAGGCGTTTTTCTTTATTTATATATCAATTAAATAAGTTTATTAAATATTAAGGATCTTAAGTTTAGTTTGATGAATTAAACAAATAAATTGAAGAATTAAAGAAATAATGTTGACTTTTTGTTAGATATGGCAATGCATTGTTATAAATTTTGATTTTGGTGTTAAGATAGAGATAGAGATTTTATAAATGTTGACTAGTTTACAAAAATTAAAGCCTCAAGACATTTTTCCCCCAAAGAGTGTGGTTTTCAATTGGGTTGAGCTTTTATTAGTCTATTGTTTCGAAGACCCTTTTGGAAGTGCAAATAAATAGTGCGCAACCTTTTTTCCAAAAAAAAAAAATTAATCACTTATTAATTATCATATAATTTTGAAAAAAATGCTAAAAAAATGTACTATAAAGCTTACTGCATAAAGTATAGAAATTGATGTAACAATGAATGTGATTGGTAGACTTTGACAATAAAATAAAATGAATGTTTGAATTTTTTTTTTTTTTTTTTTTTTTGTAATTGATGACACGTCACTTTGAGTTTTATACAATAAAATTTGGATTTTACCTTTGACCTATCCAGAGCTGCATTTTGAAAACGCAGCCTAAACATTTTTAGAGCTGCGTTTGAGGAAACGCAGCTCCAGAGGTGTTTAGGCTGCGTTTTAAAAACGCAGCTAGGTTTGCTATATATATTTAAAAAAACGCAGAACAAACAAACCCAAATTGAAAAACCCCTAATCTCACTCTCAGCTCCCCGATTGAAAAACCTAGCTCACTCTCAATCTCGCCCAAGTGCTCTCAACGCCGCCGTGCTCTCAACGCCGCTGTGCTCCCAACGCCGCCGTGCTCCCAACGAGAAGAACGTTTTTTGCTTGAACTATTGCCTTAGTATTTGCCCTCACTGCCTTCCTTCTCATGCTTCTCACCCTCTTCTCCAGGTACTACTACTATATTAATTTTGACCAATTGAGTATATCATTTACAATATATCATTTACAATATATATGTCAACAAGTAGGATACGCCGTTTGCCACCTCAGCTATTTTTGTAACTGGGTTGACGGTAGGGACTATTTTAAAAACGATTTTAAAAAGTCAAGGACTGACCTAGGAGCAAAATCAGTTTAGGGACCAAATCGAGAAATGACCCAAAATATAGGGACCAAAGGTGCATTTACCTAGGAGCAATTCTATTGTTTATTTTTTTATTATTTTAACAAACTAAAATAATATTTGGTTTTAATATTAAAAAATTTAAATATACACATTATGCTTTCACTATATGCCTCAATGTAAATATTACAAGTGGTAGGACATAATTCAACGTAACTCAGTATAATTGCATTAAAGTTATTAACATAGTTTAAATTAAGTGAAACTCTATTACTAAAGCTTTTTAAAAATTAAAATACTACTCGGATTAAAACTTAATTATCATCAAAAGTTTCAAAATAATTAAAAATGAGTTTTTAAAAAAAATTTATTTCATAATCTTTATTTATTTATTTATTTTATAAAAGCTTAGACTTACATTATATGATGCACATTTATTGTTAACATAGAATAAGTTTTTTGGTTGTTTTATATCCATTTTATTATTCAATTTTAAACATATTATTGAAATATTTTGTTTAATTTAAATATAATTCTTTATGAAGTCATGCATAGCACGGAAATTATACTAATAAGAATAAAATTTTGAGGAAGTGGGGAGAAGATGATAATTGTATAGAAGATAATGTGTTTGAATTGCAATGGTGTCAATATCAATAAGAAAGGAATTGTGATTAGTTTTATAAGCACATTGAATGTCCTTTTGCTCGCAATATGACAAAATGTAACTCTATGGTGGCTTACTTCTATACAAGTTATAATTAAGAAAAGTAGTATTAGAAACTTATCTTAGTTACAAGCAACTCACACTTCTCTCTTGGGTCTTGGCCTAGTAAATCATGGATTCATGAGGCATTTGCAATAGATCAAACTCCAAGAATTCATGCTACAAAGTGTGAAGTGGCAGCGACTATAATAGCTTTGCCAAAACAGCTTCCATAACTTAAGAAAGATAGATGTTAGCTCCAAGAAATAAGGAAAAGAGGAAGAAAAGATTTGAAGAAGAAGCGGACACTCCTATTTGTGTAGTTAAAGAACTCATAAACATATTTTGTACGCCTGCTGAATGTAAAAAAAATGTCCCAGCAAATATGAGTGATTTAAGTGTTTCAAATACGTCTCTTATAAATGTGTGTTGTGGTTTCTAGTCCGGAGCTGATATAATCTCCCTTTCTCATGTTATGGGTTCCTTTGCAGTTTATATTAATGTTGGGGTCACTCGAAAACATGCTGAATGATGGGAATATCAGTTGTGGCCATTGGGATTAACTTTCTCCTTTATTGAGCAATGTTCCTCCTTAAAAAGGTGATGTTGCAATAACATGGTAACATTGTGTTTGATATACTATATACCAAAAAGTTTGTTGCGAGTCTCGTAAGTGATTTCAAAGTAATTTAGGTGAGGTACATTTAAAAGTTAATTAAAAGAATTTTGAGACATATTAAAAGGGAAAAAACTGAAAGCTAACTTATAATTGTGAAGGTAAACAAGATGAGAATCGCAAAATAACCAAAATATCATACAAGCTGACAACAAAATTTCTTACAGATAACAACAAACTAGTGGTATGAAGGTAAGATACATAGAATAGCTACCAATACTGGGTGCTTTGCTTGCATCCAAAATAATGGAAAAAATTATTACAATGCGGACACTAAAACAGATTGCATTTATCAGTTTTGACAGGGACATAGCCAGTTGAAATAACTGAAGAATGTTGAGCTCACCACAAAGGCTAACTGCCTATAAGATTATGCATTTGCTACAATCTTCCCATCCATCAATCACAAAATTTCCTGCATCACATCCACAAGCAGCACTTGTGCAACATTGAGAACTTAACAGGGCATTGCCCCACCAGGCATTCAAGAAGTGTATTGCCCAACACAACATATAGAATCTAACTTCCAATAAAAAGCCAAGCACATATTTCACTCCGTTGCACTTTTGCGAATGCTATGCTTTTCCTCTAACCTGTGATGAAACAGCTTAGCTATGGCTCTCCTCTCACAATCCTGCAATGCAAGGAACCAAAGAGACTTGTTATAAAAAAAATTTAAAAAAAAAATATATATATATATCCATAATCTTTTGGCATCACATTGATTTGCCCCCCAACAGCCAGTTTATATTAAATTCAATCTGCCATCACTATGGTTTCGATTCACTTTGACATGATAATATTCCATAGAATTATTTACCTTGAACATATTAAGATAAAAAGGTTTGTCAGGATTCATCCTTCTCAACTTTTGGTGTGTATATGCAAAGCTCAGTTGATCACGAGGAGTGAACCGTTCAACTTCATTGAACCAAAGACAGGAGAACAAATTTGACATTGGAGTGTGTGCCCTAATGATGAAAGATCCTTCAGGTACATCTATAGACAGCACAGCACAAGGCAAATTATGTTATAAGTTGGAGGAGGAAGTTAATATAAAGTTTGGACAATGAAAATTTCTTATTGAACATACTGCTAGGGAGAAGTTTGTTTGGATCTGAGGCATTAAATCTTTTCAGCCCATCAGCCTGATAGAATGCAAATTGTTCATCAATGACACTATGGTTATACTTGTTCAGTTTCTTATTCTGTGCGACCTCTTCCCACACACAATGACGGTCATAGTGATTAGAAATCGCATATTCATGACCTTTTCTCCACAAGAAGTACTCCAAGATAAGAAGAGGGTCAAGTTGGAGACGTAATTTGCTATCCAGCCAGATCGAATACCTGAAAATATTTTTAAAACAGAGGATTTAGATTTAGACACAAGAGCCATGACTTGGTTGCATGGAATAGCCACCTATCCAGCAAACAGACTATTCCAACAAGAAATATATACTGTAAAATCAGTTCCCTAAAAATGTATTTTGACCATCAGCTCCATATGAACAGAAGCGGACAAATTTTTTTAATTTAATTTATAACAAATTAAAGTCAGAAACATGTTGACAGCACTGACAACTTCAAAGGAGTAACTAAGACAAGCAGCATGAACAATTTTTTTTTTTGGTTGCCAGGTCTTAGATAAAAATAAAATACATGACATCATTGTTTTATGCACAGAAGGAACTTAAACACAGTCTATAATAAACATATAAATAAAAATTTTATTAAAAAAAAAATCTATATTTTCTTCTTAATTAGATTACCTTGGAAGGCTGCCCTAAGCTGACAACCCTTTTAACCAACTATATAATTACTGGTAATTCATGTCCGGTAGGCCTTATTTAAATTTCTAAAATCATTAAATAGGGAGGGCAGCTTAAAGTTATAACCCAAAAACCTAGTGGAATGATGCACTCCTCCCCCCCCCCCCCCCCTCCCCTCCCCTTTCTCCCCAAAACACAAACCCCCAAAAAATAGATAAATAAATAAGTGGAGGAAAGAGGAAGGGAGCATTAACCAAGAGCACTCTAAAGCCCAGTCAGGGCATCATTAAAGATCTGGACCGAATACCTAGTTAAATGATGCAATTCTCATGATACAAGTTCGACTACTACTACAATAAGTCTCATTTAATATTCAAATTAGCATATTGGAGACAATTTTGGGTGTAACCTAAGCCTTTTGTGCACTTAATTTATAAATAAAAGTTTATTCCCCAGCTAAAATTAAGACACGCTAATAACCATTAAATCCCACAGAGGTAATTTTGTAAACAGAAAAAAATTGAAACCAAATTCTAAGATCCTTCACTAAAATATGATGGCTAGCAGAAATAAATTCTATTCATATGAACTAAGAATATATTTCAGTGTGTGTATGTGTGTGTGTCTATATATATATGCAGTTAATAAAATGTGTATGTGTCTATATATATATATATATATATATATATATATATATATATATGAACACACCTAAATTAGTTCAGTTACACTGCTAGGGGCTACAGCATTTTATTATTAACTGCATCGCAAGATGCACACTTGAGCAGTCTAACAAGTCTCGTTCTCACCTTGCAGAAGGAAAAAGCCGATGGGGCAATAATTTAGGTATTTTGCCCACTCTTCGCATATCAGAATAAGGTAGATTCTTCACCACCACAACCTTCCATAAGCCAATAAAACCCATTCTATCTGGCACTTGACCTTCTGAGGAAAGTGTGTTCAAAGTAACTTCATCCATGAACATAACAAAGCATACATTTTTCCTTGACAATCGAGTCACCTGGAATAAAGACAAAGTGAGATGCCATTGACAAGCTCAAACCACACTTTATAAAGATTCAGACCACAGATACAGAAGAGATTCAAGATAACATTGGTATTCAAAATGACCATACTAACTCAATCACTGTAACCTTAGATAATTCCATTTCGTTATCATATCTAATATCCAGATTAATTCATAAAAGTGGAAAAAGAATTCTGCTCCATTTGGTCTTAATTTGCGTCAATGTGAATTTCTAGTTTGTATTATTTGAGTTCCTGCTAACCCTGAGGTGCATATCATTATATAATGCGTATTAAAAGGGTAACACTAGACAATCCCTAAGTTTTTCCTCTTCCAAAAAACTGTTACACCCAATGCACAAAGTTCCCACTTTTCCTAGGTTTGGGAGAGGTGATGATGAAGGAATGGTAGCATGGTGGCATCTATAGGCTCCCTAAGGCCTACGGCACATGAGATGATGAAGTTGCAGAGAACATGAGGTTCAGGTAAAAAGCAAACATTTTTTTGCTTTCTATTTTTTAATAACTGTAAAAGGCAAACATATGAATCTAAGAAGTATACTTGATTTGGCGCTTTCCAGGGACCATATATAATCGATTTGAGGCCGACTCAGTTTATGTTCTCTAAGTTTGCAGGAGGTAGGTATAATTTTTCTCATATTAATATAGGCTTATGTCTCAAGAATTCTAAAATTCTCTGAGCATGGACGGCAGGTTTGGCCAATGCGCATGAATTTTGATTAAGATTTGTCACTAAGTTTTTATGTGCTGTTCAAAGTGCAATTGTTCCAAGAAGATTATATGAAAACTCGACAGGTCAAAAGAAACAAAAAATAATGGCATAGAGAAAGTATAGGAATAAGCATAAAACTCTAGAATAAATCCTTTACCGTTTTACCAGTTGGCGTCCTCAAGCGATCTGAATTTCCAAAAATGCAAGAACTTACAGCAATGTGGCATGTACTGATGTAATTTGCATCATCTTCTGCCAAGTCAAACCCTGTACTTGGGGATCCTTTGGGACCTTTAACAAAGCCACAATTTATTTTCTGATCACGTGCCAAAAATGAATTTTCCCTTTCTTCCAAACTCTGATGTCCAGCAAACCTGGGCTCCCATTGCTCTTGTCCATCAGGCTTCTCCTCTACTTCTGTGTACTGCAAGGTAAATCTTGCAAACTTTCGACTTGCTAAAGGCTCCACAAGCTGAGCAGTAGAGTTTAAGAACTTCATCTCACAAGAGGAACCTGAAATATTTATATATAACATTTCAGTCAAGTAACAAGAACATTTCAAAGCTAGTGAACAAACAAAAACGTAAATTATTACCAAAATTTACACAACACATTTTGTCTTTAATATTTCAAGAACCTCCCAAGCACTTTTTTTTTTATATATAAGTACCTCCCAAGTCCCAAGCACATATTGTGGACCATGTTAGAGTTACTTGTTATTTTTTTATATTAGCATGTTATTTTACATTAGCATAAGGGTATTCTTAAAATCATGCCATAAACTGATGCGAGAAGTGTGAAGAAAATTTTATTTTAATTTAGTTTTATTTAATTTTGAAATGAAATTGTATTTTTATTGACCAATTAGATTTTCATTTCAGGTCTTATTAGTTAAATTGATTGTTAGTATTTTTATTTAATTTCCCACACTAAGGGTATTTTTGTAATTTGATAATTAGGCTTTCCCAAGTAATTTAGAATTAGGTTTCCAAAGTCAATTAGAATTACAACTACGGTTTTGTCCTAGTAGTTTATACAAACACATTATTGTACTTCTATGGAGACAGTTTACACTTTACAGTATAATTGATTAATGAAAGTTTTTCTTGGAATTTTTCCAATGTTCTGATGCTAACTTCAGCCAACCCCAAGTGCTGACTCCTAGATTTGTTCTTTATTACTTGGTGATGAGTCCAATCAAGCCTAGGTGCTTGACTCCTAGATTATCTATCCTTCATTTTTCTATTCTTTAATTTTATTGTTTTTTTTTTATAGGTAGTAAGAGTAATATTATTATGAAGAAAAAGAAAGAAGAATATAGGGTGTTCATGATGGTGAATAAAGAAAAGACAAAATAAAGCAAAGAAACATAGAAATCAAGAGACTATTCTAGGAGAAGAAAGGAACTCTATGATGGAAGAACAATCCAAGAGGCCCCAACACTGATCCAATCAAAGAGTCTGTTGGCACAAATCTTGCAACTAAACCAACGATTTCTCAGTATCCTCAAAGGAGCTATGATTCCGATCCGTCCAAATGATCCACATCAAACTGCCTGGGACCAAATTCCAGATATTTGAATTATGTTTACCAACCCATTGCCACCAACAAAATAATAAACTCGCTACAAAGACGAAATTCTTTAATTATATTGCTGCATCTTATTGATGAAGAAACAAACTATCACTACCTTTATCCATTCAAATGACCAGTTAGGCAACTAATATTCTCACGAAGTCGTTTGCTCCTACCTTTTTTCAACAATCGTCTTTCAAGCTAGGCATGTTTGATTTGTATGCTCCAACTTAACAAGGATTGTTAGAATTACTTGTTATTTTTTTCTTATTTTGATAAGTTCTTGTTACTTTTTTTTAAAATTAGCATGAGGAGAAACATTGTAATACCTATTGAGTGGAGAAGAAGCACTCTAATACCAATTTACAAGAAAAAGGGGCATATTCAAAACTGTACAAATTACTATGGAATTAAGATTTTGAGCCACACTATGAAAATTTAAGTGAGGGTGATTAAACATGGGTTAAGACTTGAAACAACAATATCGAAGAATCATTTAGGTTTCGTGTCAAGGCGATCTAACATGGAAGCTACTTTCTTACTTAGACATCAAATGAAAAATATAGACAAGCCCGTAAAGATCTCCATATGGTTTTTATTGATCTAGAGAAAGCATATGATAAGGTACCTAGAGAGGATATGTGGTGAATTTTAGACATTATTATTTCTATTAAGGTTATTAACCTACAATACATCATAATGCTGCCAAGCAACAATCTCAGGCAGGTTAGACTTGTTTGCACCCAACAGAGCATGACAAGCGAGCCAGATTTTGGTCCAAAGAACCTTAAATCTTAGTCAAATTACATAATCCACCCTATAGTTTGGGACAATTTCAAATTAAACCCTAAATTTAAAATTTTTTTTATTGAAACCATCAACTTTCTCCATTGTTTCAATTTGTTCCCCCAATTAGTCACTATTAACTAAAAGTAACATAAATTGTGACTAGAACATACCTAAACACAAAAATCCTTCCATGAAAATCACATATACCATTTTGGCAACAAAAAATAAAAACCTTACAAAATGAAGTTTAATGAGGATGCTATCGTTTTGTGAGCTTTTTTGCATTAAAATACCACTTGGTATTTATATGATGGATTTTTTAGTGCTCAGATAAGTCTAAAGTGCAATTTACTAGATTTTTCATTACTTTTAAATGACAACTCTTTTAGGGGTGAATTAAAAAAATTTTAAAATTTTTACGGATTTAATGGAAACTTTTTTAAAACTAGGGTTAATTTGAAACCATCCCCAAATTATAAAGGGAATTATGTAATTTCCTCAAAATATATATACCTATGTCATTATCTAAACCTTAGCTATATGCAAAAGAGATTGAAGAAAAAGATTTAACTGCTCGCCTATAAGTGCAAGTGGATTAGGTATCAAAAATTTGAGTATTTCAACCATGTCTTGTCAAGGAAATGATTATCGAGGTTGTTATAATAATGGTTAAGTGATTATATTCACGATTTCCTTTTTTAAAAAATTATATTCACAAAATCCTATCAGATTAAGCTTTTTGGACTAGCAATAAGTTACCATAATACTAGAGTAGGCGATCCTAAGTAGGAACCCTATCTCTACTCTACCTCCCATTAACAGTTAAATATTGTCAAGACCTACTTTTTAAGGAGTCTTGGCTCACACTTGAGGGGAGTATTATAATAATAGTTAAGTGATTAAATTTCACCATTTCTTATTAACTCAAGCTTTTAGGATAAATGATAGTTTATTAGAGGTTTATTTAAAAAGATGACCACTAGTCCACTAGTGGAAATGCTTATTATTAGTGAAATATGGGGAAGTAGGGAGAGAGTTGGTCTATGAATTCACCTCATGGTACATATGGAGCGGACATCTTGAAGGCGATTAGAGTTGGATGCAATCCTTTCTAGATATATTAGTTATATCAAGACTTAGTTTTTGGCAAGAAGAAGAGAACATTGATCATTTTCTTTTGCATTATACAATACTGAGGCAGTTAAAAAAATTCATATTTGTGGCTTTTGATGTGAAATGGGTGATGCCTAGAGTAGTTAGGAGTTCTCAAATATTATTGTCAGAGATCTTTCTTTTAAGAATAGGGTACGGATGATAGCTCCATTGTGTTTGACGTAGCATATATAAAGGGAGAGGAATAGAACTTTAGAAGGGTTCAAGTTGAATATTGAGAGGTTAAAATTGTTTTCACAGAAAGTATTGGATGTCCTTTGGATGAGAGTCAACCCTAGAATATGTGTGATTTTATAGAATATTTCTGTCAAGAAGAGTATTGGATTACAAAAATTGCTAAAGATGCATCTTTCATACGTATTTTCATCAAGAATCACTCCATGATATTGGCGATGTTTAATGAATTTTTCCCTTTGAAATTACTTCTTGTTGCTGAAACATGATTTGCTTCAACGTTGGTCATGCTTAAGAGATTTCACTCATAAGAAGAAGCCTTCAAAACATGGTCATTTGTGAGCAATGGTCGGCTAATAGGGAAGATGATGTTGGAAAAGCAGCAACTGTGAGAGAATTGGTTTCAAATGAATTGTGGTGGGACAAGGTTGACTATATTCTTCGATTCACGTGACCTATTTATGGCATGCTTTGTACAGCTGACACAGATAAGCCTATTCTTCATGAGGTGTATGATATGTGGGATGCAATGATAAAAAAGGTGAAGGCAGAAATATACCAATTTGAAGGCAAGCACCAAGAGGAGGTTGTGCCATTTTATACTATGATAAACGATATACTCATCGCTCGGTGGACCAAAAATTGCACACCACTTCATTACCTTGCTCACTCCTTGAATCCTAAGTAAGTTTTCTTCCTTTTGAAATAAATGACCTCATTATTAATATTGTAACATATTTATTTAATTTTAACTAGGTACTATACTAATCAATGGATTAGCGGGGCAAAAGATCGTGTCCCTCCACATCAAGATAAAGAAATTTTTAAGGAGATAAACAAGTGTTTAAGAAGATTCTTTCCAAATATTTTTTTTTTGATAAATAACGTAAGAATATTATTAATAATAGAAAGATTGTCAAGCCGAGTACATTGGGGATGTATAGGGGCACAAATCAAGAAACAAAAGAACAATGGTCAAGAAAAATAGAAAAGGAAGAACAAGAAAAATGAGAAAAAACCACACTCCATTCAAAGAGTGTGTAAGAAAAAAGACTTAATCTCCAGCAAAGAATGTTCACAACCCTCAAAGCTTCTAGCATTCCTTTCACGCCAAATGCACCAAATCAGGCAGTGAGACACTAATTTCCAAACATTAATGTGACGATGTCGCGCAAACTTTCCTTGCCAAGCCTCAAACAACTCAAGAACAGTATGAGGCATAACCCATTGAATACCAAACAAGCAGAAAACCAAAGACCACAACTCCCAAGATATGGAGCAATGAAGTAGAAGATGATCCACCGACTCCCCACACCTCTTACACATATAGCACTAGTCAAGCACTATCACTCGTCTTTTACGAAGGTTGTCTGTTGTTAATATCTTACCTAAGGAAGCAGACCAAAAAAAGAAAACTACCTTTGGAGGAACCTTCAATTGCCAAATCATTTTCCATGGAAAGGAAACAAGATTAGGAGGGTAGAATGAGCTATAATAACCTTTAACCTCAAAACCTCTATTCCTTGCAGGCTTCCAACAAACCTTATCTAGTCCAAACCCCCGCACTGTCGAAGAATAGACCAACCCCATAAACCGGTCAAAGGCTTCTTCTTCCCAATCTTGTGGTGGACGACAAAATTGCACATTCCAGTGAAACCTCCTAACAGACCAACCCATAACTTCAGCCACCGACGAATCCTTTGACCTACTAAGACAGTAAAGCTCCGAAAAGGCCTCTTGGAGAGTACAATCCCCACACCACACATGCTTCCAAAATTTCACTCTAGTATCATCCCCCACATCATAAACAAGGAGTTTAGAGAAGTTCAACCAGCCACTTCTAATGTATCTCCACAAGCTGACCCCATAAGGACTTGTCACCTTTTTTGTACACCAACCACCTCAAATGTTCCCATATTTTGCCTCTATAACCCTCCTCCATAAAGCATCAGTCTCCAAGCCATACCTCCACAACCATTTACGTAGCAAGGCAGAATTAAAGTTTCCCAACCGTCTTATACCCAACCCCCCAACCTGCAACGGCCTACAAACCTTAGCCCAATTAACTAAATGTATTTTAGGTTCACCTCCAATCCCATTCCACAAAAAATCTCTTTGTAATTTCTCCATACGCTTTGCCACCTTACCCGGTAAAGGAAGAAGGGAAAGGAAGTATGTAGATTAAGACAAGAGAGAGCTTTTAATGAGTGTCACCTTACCCCCTTTAAATAAATACATTTTCTTCCAACCTGCTAATCTCCTCTCCATTCTCTCTAGGATAGGATTCCAAACAGATAAATCCTTGAATTTTGCACCTAATGGAAGGCCCAAATATTTTAAGGGCAGAGAAGATTGCCCACACCCCAACAGACCCACCAAAGCCTCCAAATTGTGTACCCCACCAACAGGAACCAACTCAGATTTCCCCAAATTAATACGTAGCCCTGACACCTCCTCAAATCTAGCAAGAATCGCCCTCAAATTAGCAATCTGAGAAGGTTCAGCATCACAAAAAATCAAAGTGTCATCTGCAAATAAAAGGTGAGACACCATCACTGATCCATCACTGATGGACCAGCCGTACTACCTACCAAAAAGCCTGAGAATTGCCCAGCGGAGGCAGCCACATCCAACATACGACTTAATGCCTCCATCACAATATCAAACAACAAAGGAGATAAAGGATCCCCTTGCCGAAGCCCCCTAGAACTTCCAAAGAAATCAGTTGGGCTACCATTAATCAGAATGGAAAACTTTACAGTTGAAATGCAATACCTTATCCATTTTCTCCATTTCACTGAGAAACCATAACGCTGAAGCATATACATTAAAAAATCCCAACTCACATGATCATACGCCTTTTCCACATCCAATTTACACAACACACCTGGAACTCCTGACTTCAATGTACTATCAATACATTCAGAAGCAATCAAGACGGAATCCAAAATCTGTCTGCCCTTCACAAAAGCATTTTGTGAATCCGAAATAAGCCCATGCGCCACCCTACGAAGCCAATTAGCCAACACCTTAGAAATAATCTTATAAATCCCACCAACTAAGCTGATAGGCCGAAAATCCTTGACCTCCATAGCGTCCACTTTCTTGGGAATATGGGCAAGGAACGAAGCATTAAGACTCTTCTCAAACACCGCCTGAGTATGGAAATTGTGGAATAGAAGGAAGGTGCATATAGAGTTTGGTTTATTTTTGAGGACATGTGAGCTCTGATAGTGATTGCATGTAGGAAAGGTGGAGCTTAGATGCATTGCTTTGGTGGAATGTCCATGGGTTCTCGTTACCAATGTTTCAAGTTTTAACTGTAAAGTTTGCTGGACAACCTTGTTCACCATCATGTGCTGAAAGGAATTGGAGTACATACAACTTTTTTCATTCAATGAAGAGGAACAAAATTGCTCCTAAACGTGCTGAAGATTTAGTATTTGTTCATACTAATCTTTGACTTCTTTCAAGGAAGAGGAAAGATTATGATAAAGGAAAATCTCAGAAGTGGGACATTGGAGGTGATTCATGAGGTTATTCATGGGATGAGCCATTTGGAGGAGCTGGATTGCTTGGGATGGCAAATCTTTCATTAGATGAGCCGGAGCTGGAGAGTGTTATTTTTTATAATAGCAGTATTTGTGATGACAATAATGAAGATGATGATGCTGTCTTTGTGGGATCATCTTGAAGACTTGTCTTCTATTTTTGGTTTTTAGTTTGATGTTGAATGTTGTTTATGTAAACTCTTTTGTTGGGTGTCTAGTTTATTTGAACTCATTGTTCGTACTTTAAAAAATATTTTATTGCCTTTAAATTAATTTTAGATATCTAAACATTTCACTGTTGTTACTTATTTTTTAAATCCAAAATAAACATAAATTATGTCCAAATATAAAATATATATATATATCTAAAAATAAATATATATAATTAACTAATTGTCATATCCTAGACGTGCCATATCCTAGTTTTTCAAGAAATGCCATGTCGTACTATGTATCGTGTCCGTGTCCATGCTACATAGCTCTTTATACCCTTAGAGCATTTCTATCTATTTTAGCATAGGGACCTACTTTTTCTATTTTACACAAATTACTTTTCAAAACACCCACATCAGTTTATCTATTTTACACTACATTTCATAAAAATAGTATTTCTTTATCAATTTTTTATAATACTCTCAAATCATCTCTCGGCTTTACCAAATTTGTAAACCATAAATCATAGCAAACTACCCACCAAAATCAGTCTCTATCTTCCTTAACCAAAAGCCTCACCAAAATCACAACAAACTACCCAGCAAACTCTCTTTGAAGTTTTTGATCTTGTCTTAGGCTAGTGCGGTTGGTGATTTTTTCTTTCTTTTAGATAATCAAGCAAAATGGTTATTACTGATGACAACAATCCAACTTTGATCAAACCCCCAAATTTTGAAGGTAAACTCATTTGATTATTTGCTACAAAGCCTCACTTTTGAGGATTTAACAATATCTGACATGGGTTTTTCTTTTTTGAATGATAAAGATGAGGAGGTTAGAGATGGATAATAAAAAGATTTGCCTTGTAAAACTCTTGATTCTTTCTTATCTACGTTTAAGCAATGCTTTAGATATGTCAAATTATAGAAGGGGCAATTAGATTCATAAACTTTACAGGTTGATTGATGGTTATATTTGTTCTCTCAGTAGAATATATGCTATTTTTTCATATTTCTGTTCCAGAGGAAACTTGACGTGTTGTTTCAATGGGGGCATGTCAGTGAGGAGGTGAAGGTGACCAACTATTGGGAGGCCTGGTGGTGATGGTGGTTTCAGTGACTGACTATACTGACCTGCTTGCTGCTTTGCCATTTTGTAAGCGAATGAGTAAGAAGAAGAAAGAGGAGGAAGAGAGTGAGGGGAGAGAGAGAAACCATCGGGTGGAGTAAACAAATATTAAAATATAGAAATACACAGCTACAGTAACTGTGTATATTTACACAGTTACTGCAGCTCATTTGTATATTTACACAACAATAGACAACCCAATGCAGATCAATTTTTGGAAAATGTGTGTAAATTTTACATTTTTTCTATTATGCACCCACTGATGTGAGTGCTCTTAGCTGCCTAGATATTAATGTTTTACAGCTAGTATACTCCGTTTTATCCCCATTGTACTTGTAATCTTTAGTTTTAATACTGGCTTTATTATAAAATAAAAAAATAAAACAACAACAACAACATCAACAACAACAACAACAACAACAACAGCAACAATGGCAACAAAGCCTTAGTCCCAAATTTTTGGGGTAAGCTATGGATCCTCAACAGATTCGTTAGGGTCTATCACATGTATTCTTCTCATGTATTCTTTTCATCCATTCTTTTCTTTTTATGGGTCTTCTGATCCATTCTATTCTATCTAAAGCCATACTCTATATTACTTCCCTATTTAGCATGTCCTTTTTTATTACTTCTAATAACTTTTTTATTTTTTATTTTTATTATGACCAGCTATGTTGTATAGTATTGAATGTTGAACAGTTAAGAAGCAACATATCCATAAAATGAGTGTAACTGAAATGAGAATGTCAAAATAAATAAGAGGAAAATAATAAAATAATAGCTCCTGAAATGGAATAGTTATTCATGTGTAATAACAATTCGGTCATTTGGTTGCATATTTATTACATGGATTAATTATTACATTGGAATAACTATTCTTTAAATTGAAGAATAGCTATTCCTCTTTAAAATGGATGTAATAGTTATTCCTTAGTGCATATAATAGGTTTTAAAATTAATATATTTCCAAAAATATAAAGTTTCCTTATACATCATCTTTTACAAGCTTTCCATATGTAATAACCAAACTTATGGATGGTAATAGTTATTCCATTACAATGTCTTCCATTCCCAATAATAAAGATTACTATTCCTAATGCAATCTATATTCAGTGTACCAAACGTACCCATAATGGAATAACTAAACCTATTCATAAATTTGGTTGTGAGTTGTAACATTAAAATAAAACTTAAGATGTATTTTAGGAAATATCTTACTCATATAATTATATTTCTTAAAAAATAATATTTTTTAAATTTGAGATAAATGAATTGTTTTTTGATGATTTTTATTTTCATAATTGTTATGTATATATGGAAATTTTTTTTTATTTGGAAATATATTCATTTTAGAAATTATTACACCAACTAATGAATAACTATTACAACCCATTTAAAAATGGATAGTTATTCCTCATTTTAAAGTATAGTTATTCATAAGGAATGACTATTCCCTCTAATAAAAACATAACCAAACTACTAAATAATTAAACCATAGAAATCACTATTTCATTACTATGCCTATTACAGTTTACCAAACATGCCCTAAATGTTTTTGTTGTAAACACCAATAGGTGCCAACCAATTGAGCTACAAGGCTCTTGATAGAGTAAATGAACCATCAAAGTTATTATTTTTCCAGAATCTTTTCAGCTAGCTGAATATAAATTTGCTAGTGTCCAACCTATGGAGATATTAGGTGGTGTAGTACATTGGAACCCAAATTAGTGAGAGCCCAGTTCAATATTAGGAGTTGGAATCCGTTAACAACTTATTTGATATGCTGTATTTAGTTTAAATACAGATTGGGACAAATAATAAGTGTTAAATAAAATGGTATTGTCACAATTCCTTAGTTCTATAAGGTGTCAGGAGGGGCTTCTAGTTCAGATTTTCCTAGGAAGGCTATTTGGAAAGTGAAGGCACCAACAAAGGTAGCGCTTTTTGTTTGGACTGCAACTCCAGGGAAAACTCTTACAATGGATTTCAGAGAGGAGAAAAAGGGAGAGGAATCCAACAGTTTTGATTCCATCTTCGGGTTAGAACAATGGGGTACATCCAATACATCAAACCCAGCCAGGAAACTACACATGCCACCTCAGCACCAGCTGCTGGCACTGCATTTGACCATAGGAGGATTCACAGCAGGGAGGATAAAGAGAAGGTTCAAAGAAAAGGCCATCGGGTTCATTCACTAGATGTTATGTACAAGAAGTGGTAAAAATAGCTTTAGGTGTCATGATTTATACAATTGGATTAGGACTGGATCTCTCTAATTATATTTGGAATTGAAGTCTGAAGAAGAGTATCCAAAACCAAGTATCAGCTATCAGTTACAAGCGCAGTTGGTATCATAGGTATCCTATTCATCATCAATGTCATTTGTTTGCATGAAGATTCCAAAAAAAATGTAAGCTTAAAATGAGAAAAATTTACAGGTATAAAGTATCCTTTGGATTGAAATGTCTGCACCAACTAGCAGTTAGGTGTCAAAATGATCTCTAATTTTAGAACCACAAGCAAATTATAATTTTTGTTGGCACAAACTAATTTAATTTTCAGTGAGTCAAAAAAAGAAATATTAACATGTACCCAGACAATTTTCATAAGAAAAAACAGAAATTTTACCAGAGAACTTGCGGCGCTTCGGTTTTCTTTTTGAACCTGAACGTGTCCTGGTAGATTGCTTTTCAACGAAATTAACATGTCTGGAATTTGTCTTGGATTTATCAATATTTTGGGAGTTTAAAGAAGAATCCTCATGTGGATTGGTAAAGGTTTCATCCAAATCCTCAGCCACATTCGGATGCTTCCTTCCGGCACTAAGAAAATCAGAGGACTCCCTAGAGTCTCCACTGTCTTCATTGTGTAAATTTACTACATCTAAATAGTCCCCTTTCCCATGTCCAGTGTCATCATCCGTTTGAGCATCATGAAAATCAAAACCGTCATCATACTCATCAAAAGCTTCAGCTACATCATCCTGCTTTCCCAAATCCTCAGGATCAAATAGCTGATTATTATTTTCATTTTCCGTAGACAATTTCCCCACATTCTCCAAAGAGGCCTCATATTGTGCTTCATAAATTTTCAACTCATTACGCCCAGCTTCATTGTACAATCCAATGCCTCTCCGATCTGAACCCTTGACAGAATCATCAATAGAAGACTTCTTGTTGCTATTCTTCATTCTCATCAGATCATCACCCTTATGAGTTTCATCATTTGAGTCCATGCTAGAATGCTCCACCACATCTTCATTATAATCTTCATCCCTTCTTCTATCATCTCTATCCCAATACCTTGAATCTCGACCATGCCCACCTGAACCCTGGCCAAACTTGACTTCATTCCTCTGTGTCCGTGTCACATTTCTAAGAAAATCATCATTGTCAGCAAGATAACTATCTATTTCTGCACAAACACATAAAGAGTCATAAAATGCTTAGATAAAACTCCAACTTCCATAATCAGAGTATAGAAAGGGATTATAGATCAAGCTATCATATTATATTTTGAAATAAAAAGATTATACAGTGATAAAAGGTTCTTCTGTATTGGGGCTCAGGAAAGCACGTTCATCACACAAACATAAATGGAAAAATTACAAAAAAAAATTAGGGTTTGACTACATCAAATTCCCTACCACTCCAATTGTTGGTTGAGAAGAAAATAGGGGTTTTTTTTCCCCTTTTGACTGGTAAGTTACACACGCACCCAATGGCTCTTGAACCCACGACCCCACCCTCCATCCCATTATTATAGGAAAAAGAAGTGTCAGTTGAGCTATAACTCATTAGCAGTTGAAAAGAAAATAAGTTAAAGGATTTATGTATTATTTGATTATTATGCACTGAAATTAATAGACTCTTCAAAACTTGCTTCCATATAAAAAAGACAATAACTCAAAGATTTTTCCCACTGATACGATTTCTTCTTTCTGCTTTAGTTATTCAGTAGCAAAGGTGCTGGCAGCAACCAAATATACAGTAATGTTGGTGAATTCAGTAACCCCACCCTCTGTCCCATTGTTGTGAGAGAAGGCAGTACCATATTAGCTAGAGATTATTGGGCACTTACAGGTTTGGAAATGACAACAACAAGTGACCAGGGGTTAATGTCGGCAGCAATGGGTGATTGCAGAGGGATGTTGCTGTGACATTTATATTGTTAGTGATAACAGTGGTCGTGCCGGTGGCAGCGAGTTGGTTGTGATAATAAAAATGGTGATGGTAGCAACAATTACAATGGTAGTGATATTGTCTCGTGATGGCACCCAATATCTCTTCATTAGTTAAATATTTTACCAAGCACAGTGTAGGATTATATATTTTCCTAGATGTATCGTGCTCATCGATTATCAAAATGATCAGAGATTAAGAACCATTTCATCTGCAAAATGTTCAAATCTTCAATCTTTTATAATTTTAAAATATACAAAATTCGTGATAGAATAGTAAATGACATCGGATTGACAAGAAAAAATTCAACATTTATGAAGAGAAAATGCGATCTAATGGCAAGATTAGCACAATTTTAACTTATACTATGAAGTCATTTTACACCAACAGTAATTTAAACCTAACGGACATGAACTGTGATATAGAGAAAACGATTGAAATCAAAAATGCAAAATGAGGAGTGAAAGGGACCTTTGGTGTCTCTGGAAAGGTAATAGTAGGCCAAGACGGTGAGGAGGAGAACGAGCGAGAGGATCAAAACGACGCCGCACACGGAGACGCGACGGCGGAACTTGTCGGAGCGACCGGAGCGGCGAGCCCGAGACGGTTTATTGTGGTGGAGCGGCGTGGAGCGAATCCCGATGGAGACGTGATCGCCGGCGCCGCCGTTGGACGATGAAGGTGAATGGCCGCCACGTGGATTGGGGAACCTGTCCGCTCCTCCTCCTGATTGCCTGTACTGAGCCATTCATTCTAGCATTGTACTGTACTGATTCCAAAAGAGAGAGAAAGAGCGCGCGAGATTTTGTAAAACTCTCTCTCTCTCCTTTACTTGGTTGGGGAAAGAGGGAGTGTGAAGGAAGTGATATATAGATATATATAGATCTTTTGTTTTCTCAATTGGAAATGGAGTTTACTGTTTTCTGTTTTCTGTTTTCTAAAAGCAAAATATAAAAATTATGAATTAATTTTGAAGAAGAGGGAAAGGGCGGCGATGGAGGAGAGGAGATTTTGACGGTCCTGTCTTGTTTTTGTTTTTCATCCATGGAACCAACCATTCTAGGCAAGTAGACCGGCCATCCATTATTACAAACCTACCCTTTTACCCGACCCTGACCCGGATTTTAGGGATAACTAATCTCATTTAGATTACACCTCATTTATCATTGAAATTTTTTCAAAACTATCCTTTTTTTTCTTTTTCTTTTTTTGTTTGGATCGAGAGGAAGAGGGAGTAGTAGAGTAGAGTATAGTCGATTTAGTATAAAATTAATTTATTTTTATCCAATTCTATTCTACTCTCTTCCACTCTCCCTCATTTCTCCCTCCATTCAAACAGGCTAAATTAACACTTCTAAAAGAAAACCCGTCACTTAACGCACTTTAAAAATTCTACTCTTTTTTTTCCATATTTTTTGCTCTCTACCCCAACTCTAGCTGCCACATATATATATATATATATATATATATATATATATATATATATATATATATATACTGTTGGCAACATAATCATTATGAGATTTGTGTAGTCAAAATATGTTGTTGGAAGGAAGCAGACAATTTTGAGGGGTATGGAACTTTCAAGCGGTTTTAAGTGTCCTTTGTATTTAAGTAGCAAATTGGACATTTTTTAAAAATCTTTGTAACACTTTAAAGTTTTTACATTTTAGAAACCTCTAATAAAATTTCAAAAATCTACCATTTATTTTTAAACAAATAATTGGATCTCAACACATCATTAACAATTTACATAAGTACTAAATTGCTGATAATTAACCTTTATCAAAATGTTGATGACATGGTAAAAAAACGGATGAATAGCATGTGGGTGGTGGGGTTTTCTTTGATTATGAGAACCTTTGCCTAGAAGAGGTGATGAAGGATTTGAGCACCAGGATTGAACTTTTTCTTTGTCACGATTCATGTGAGCATAAATGGATCATCCTGTTACTTCTTGACGATGCCCTAAAGGACAATCAAGAAAGCTCTGGAGCTTAAGGGTCTATTTGAGATCTGCTTATTTTGTTGAAACTGAAAATTTTTAGCTAAAAGTATTGTAGATAAAGGTAAAAGTTAGCTGAAATAGTACAGTGGGACCCATGAATAGTACCAAAAAGTGCAGTGAAACTCATGAATAATACCAAAAATAAGTTGAATAGTAAAATAAGTTGGCAAATTTCATTCATGCCAAACGCATACTAAGTCAGCAAATAGTGTAGGAATTATGGATTTTTTTCAACTAAAAAATTGCATACAATTCCCTTGAGGTTTAGTCTATAATTATATTGGTATGGTGTTCTTGAATTTCTCTTATTCTAAAGTCCTTGGAAATCATTATTCTTGTGATTATACCAATACCCAATCAAATTCCCTTGAGTCCACCAATCATCCACAAAAAGTGGTAGGAAATGTCATTAATTGAAATTATATTTTAGGCGTATCACTCCAACTAGCTCTCCTTTTAATTGTTATGCTGTTTATGCAAGGTTCATTTTATGTGGCTAACATGACTATCTCGTTGAATGTCATTAATTGAAATTATATTTTAGGCGCATCACTCCAACTAGCTCTCCTTTTAATCGTTATGCTGGTTATGCAAGGATCATTTTATGTGGCTAACATGACAATCTCGTTGAATGTCCCAGACCCCGGACCTCATGACTTTTGATAAATTTCCATTCAAACTTGGTTTTCATCCATTGATCTCAGTTCTTATCCCTCCATAGGATATTAGAAATTGTAAAGTTACCTAAGAACTTTAGAATCCCATGATATAAATGCTTTATATTTTTTCTTCATCTTCTTTTTTCGAATTATATGTCATCTTAATCTTCAACGCAACTTTAATCAAAGTAGTCTTAACAATATGTTAAAATAATAAATTGTGATTTGAGTAATATAACTTTTATATGGATGTATATTTGACATTATTTTTGTTATGCACCAATTATAATATGTCACATAAGTTTTAGGAAAGAAGAAGGAGAGATGCGTCTATACCTATCTTCTTTTCTTTTTTCTTTTCTTTTTTTTTTTTGGTGAATGTCTTTACTTATCTACCCATTTTGCTTCTTTTTTTTTTTTTTTTGCCTCTACAGTAAACTTTTGGTTTCATCAACTCATTTTGCTTTTTTTTTTTTTTTTTCTTTATTTGGTAATATCGTCCCGTCCATTTTTTTATTTTTTTATATATAAAGTTGTTAGTTAACACAATAAATTGTCACAATATTTTTACAATTATTGATGTGTTAATTCCTTATAGGTCAAAATAAAATATCATACTAGAATCAACCAAAACTAAAATAAAGGTATTATGAAAAAAGAACTGTTACATCTACAATATTTTTCACAATACTTTCATAACAAAAGTGTGAACGCGTAAAGCAAGAGTAGTAGCTACATTTCTCTATATATAAAAGTGCAAACGTGCTAAACTACTGTAGCTACAGTGCTTTGGTTTCGTCAACCTCTGCACTGTTGCTGCTTTTTTTTGTTTTTTTTCCGCTGCTTCCTTTTTTTTTTTTTTCTCTACTTTTTTTTTTGGGGTAATATCGTCCTACCGACTCTTTTATTTTATTTTTTTATATATAAAGCTATTAGTTAACACAATAAATTGTCACAATATTTTTATAATTGTTGTTATGTTAATTCCTTATAGGTTAAAATAAAATATCATACTAGAATCATCTACAACTAAAACTAAAGGTATTATAAAAAAAGAAGTGCTACATCCACAATATTTTTCGCAACACTTTCACAACATTGTTCATTAGGTTTTTTTTTTTTTTTTCCACAAACTACGCCGGTTTTGGTTGTGTTGTTTTTGTCTTTTCTTTTAAATATTTATATGTGTATGTACAGATACATTGAATTAACAAATTCTTACAATATTTTCACAATTATTAACAATTTACACTGTTCATTGGCCCTTTTTTTTTTGTTCACAATACGTTGGTTTTGCTTGTGATTTTAAATATTATATGTGCATACACAATTACACTGACGCAACAAATTTTTACAATATTTTCACAATCGCGAGATCTCAGTTCCTTATAGATCAAAATAAAATAAAATAAAATAAAATAAAAAGAAATGCTATGTCTACAAAATTTTCACAATAATTTTGTAACAAATTTTATGTGGCAAGGTATTTTTGAAGGATAAAAAAGTGATATCAGTAGTGGGTTCAATTTAAAACCAATAACAACTTGTCATTTATAATTTGTTTTAAAAATATTATGGATGTAACATTTCTCTCAAATAAAATAAAAATATATATATTCGGATCCTAAAAATAAAAGTATCGTGAAAATGTTTTAATATTTTGTTGTATTCTTAGACTTCTTTTTTAGTATATATAGTCAAATTGGGTGAGCCAAAATTCACTATACATTTCATGCACAATTTTCTTGTATTGTCTTTTTGTTTGCTGTTTTTTTTAATGCATAATTTTAAAACTAGTAATAATTTTTTACCTAAAATTTGTTATGAAAATGTTGTGGATGTAAAAATTAAATAATAAAATATCAGATTGGGACCTACCACAGCTGGAAATAAAAAATATTACGAAAATGTTGTGACATTTTGTCATATTCCTAACTTCTTTTTTGTGTAACATTTTGTTGTGTTCCTAGGCTTCTTTTTTTGTTTAGTCAAATTTAATAAGTCAAAATTCATCGTTTTAGGCACAATTTTCTTCAGTTGGCTTTTTATTTTATTTTAAAATGCACGGTTAAAAGTGGTTAGCCCAATTTAAAATCAGTAGCAATTTACCACCTAAGATTTATTATGAAAATATTGTGAACGTAACATTATTCTAAAATAAAATAATAAAATATCAGACTAGGACCCACCATAGCTAGAAATAAAGGTATTGTAAAAATTTCGTGACTTTTTGTTGTGTTTCTAGACTTCTTTTTTGGTTTATTCAATTTGTTGAACTAAAATTCATTGTTTAATGCATAATTTTTTTAGGTTGATTTTTTTTAACACATTGTTTCAAGTTTTTTTTTTAAAATAAAAATAAAAACACACACACACACACATATTGTTTTACACACACATAACACAAATTGACGAAATAACACTTTCCTCCTTTATGTTCAGGGTAGTTGCATTCCCCCCTAAACTAAAGTTGAATAATTTCGTTATTTATATTTTGTAAATGAGCATATACCCCTATTGTTTCTCTCTTAGTTAAACCCTAACAAAATCTTATAATTCCTAAAATATTCCATTGTGCAGTGTCTAATATACTCCTACTAAATTTTAATGTCCCAAAAAATTTCTTTGTGTATATTGAATTTTATGTGGTAGACTGGTAGTCATGCTTGGAAAATTAGAATGATGATATATGGTGGTGTTCTATTTGTTACCTAGAGAACACTAATTTATTAGGTTTAAATCTTCTAGACTTATAATTTTATCTAATAGAAACTTTGATGACATATGTTTTTTGTTATTTTGTTATTTTTTTAATTTATTTTCCCGCCTAAAAGGGTATTCATTAAAAATAAGTAAGCTAAACATCGTAGTTAGACTCATAAAATAAGATAATAAAGAATGAAATATGAATAACAAAATCTTCATTGTAAATGATTGCAAGTATTTAATTTAATAAGATCTTCAAAAAAATTGTAGCATATATTATCATTAATTGCGAAAATTTAAATATTGTAGAAAAATGATGACTTTCATTATCATTCTTTGTAGCATTTTTTGGTGAGTAGATATTACATTTAGTAAATAAGTTCTAAGAAATTGTAATATTACATAGATATTCAAATAGCTATTTTAAATTTAAGTACATGACTTCATACTTCTTCAACAAAAAAAATCTATATTAATTTTTTCACTAAAGGGTCAACACGTGCAACCCACACTAGTGGTAATAAAAAATTAAAAACTTCTAAATTTTAATACTTAGGTCTCATGATCTTGTCTCATTGTTTGGGGCATTCTCAAATTAAGGAAACTTGGCTCCAGGTGGTTACATGATACTACACCAGATAGCTACAAAGGATAACGGCTCTCTTGAGGTTCTATGTGTCTTAAAAATTCACTCTTTCTTCACTGGAGCTATAGAATGATTTTCTTGAAGGGCCACCACTGAACTATATTCATAATTTTTAAGAGAAATTTGTATAATCATTCACTAAAGAACCATGATTCTATAGATCGCATGTTGATCTCTTCTCAATATATATTATGTATTTGTTATCCGCATGTCAATGGTCTTCCATCATGACCTGTTGGCATAAAGAGTAAACAAATGATTCAAACATTTGAGTTTGACCCACCATACTATCAGTCTCAACTTCTTTAAAAATTCATGTTCCAATAAAATTCTGGTTGTAATCGATCTACTCACTTTTCTTTTCTTTTTTTATTTAGAGAGAGTTTTAACTTATGACGTTCGCTCCTGATGATAGCTCTTCATCATCAGACCAAGACACCAATCAATTTTTGGTATAGGTGGGGATTGAACTCCAGAGCTCTTATACAATCATAAAAAATTTTACCAATTAAACTAACTGGAACTCACGATCCATTCACTTTCTACTCTACATAATGATCAAAACTAAATTAATTTGTGCATTCTTTTTATACCCAGATTAAAAGAATAGCACACTATAAGTCTAAATCCCTAGGGTTCATGTTTATCCTTAATGGGCTACACTCATGAGTACAAACTTGGGTTTGTCCAAAGCCCAAAGGCCAACAGTTTGTGGAAAAAATTATAATGTCATAATCATATCGAGTAGAGCTAACCCATCAAAGACCAAGTAAGCATCAAAACCCATTTTAGTTTTACCAGTTTCTAGCGTGCACCGGCTAGGATTGAACTTTGAACCTAAAACTGTCCAACCCAACCATTTCGAATAAAATATTTGAGATTCAAACCAATTTATACTAAAAATTAATTAATGTCTTCTTGGCCGCATGACAAGAACAATCACATGGAATACACCCCCATAAATTTGAAATGACAAAGTTTAGCTACAAAATTGAATCACATGGAATACACCCCATAAATTTGAAATGACAAAATTTAACTAAAAAATTGATTATAACCTAATGCTGCAACCTTACTTAATATCTATTTATTGGAGGTAAATTTTGATAAATTCACCATTGAATTATATCTTATTCTTATATTCTCTATACTTGCAAAATTTCTAAAAAATTAAATATCAATAACTATGTCATCAATAAATTGTTTAAAATTATGCATAAAATTTAAACTTATATATCACATAGTAAATAGTATCTAAATGACACGAAATTTGACATGCATATTAAGAGTATAAAGAACATATAATTCAACGGTTAGATTTTCAAAATATATAGTAATAATTATTTTATTAAGTAAGGTTGTAGCTAAATTTTGCACAATTTGAAATGCCTACAAATGATCATTTATCATGATATCCTAATCCCTAAACTGAGGTTCAGGATAACGCTGGTTGCATGGGGTATAGGATCCAATTCCAGCCAAACAAGCCCATTGACCACAACGGTAGTTATTTGAGGACAGTGGTGGTTGCCTTCTGATCCCTCTTAACTGTGGCTGTGGCACATATTTTTGGTTAGGGGTCCCACTTTTTCGTTGCCACCCCTTGCACTGGAAGAACCAGCATCTCTCTCTCCCTCTCCCTCTCTGTGCATTAGTCAAGGAATCACCCTTGTATTCAGGTATTTACCACACCAAAATTTTATGTTCAATTCCTAGTCAAACTCAAACTCAAATTCTTGCTTCTTCTTCTTCTTTTTTCATATTAATTCTAAGCGGTTTGTCTTTCAAACCTCAATTAGTTATTTATAATTTATCCCATTCCACTAGTTTGCTTTCTGAATTGTTTTTTAACTAATGTGCGATTGCAAGTTTGCAACTTGTGTGTGTGCTAATGCATAATTAGACTTGCTCAGTATTAAGTTATGAGACAGTTGTTTGTTTCTTCCAATTCATTATCTGCTTTGATGATGTACTTTGTACACTGAATGATCATGTTAAGATTTTGCATTGAATCCCATTTGAAAAAAATAAAATAAAAGGACCTTTTGGTATTCGGTATATTGTGTTGTGTCACAGAGAATGCCTTTGAAATGCTCACCTCCTTACAATTTTTTTTATTCATAACCTAGGGAATCTTTCTAAAGAACAGCCCTTTGGGCTTACCCCTAGCCAGTAAAACTTACGGGCAATTGATCCCACCCGCCAGAACTAATTGCCGGGTAATCTAGGAGCTTTCATCCCTGACAGGCTAATTAGTTTATGCTCATATCCAGGAGCAACTCACCTCCTTACATTAACAATGGAATTTGATTAGGTGTTTAGCTCTCTTTTTTTTTTTTCTTTTTTTTTTTTAACGAGTGAGTGGCCACAGGTAGGGGGAGATTTGAACCAATAACCCTTGCGTTCATGATGGGCTATCCATGACCAAGTATGCTACCCCTTGGGGTTTTTACTATTTTGCTTGACACATACTCAAATTCGGGTGCGAGACATAGTCTAAAATCATGTGTTATTTGCATTTTATGTTGTGCTCTCGGTCAAGAAGAGTATGTGGGAAGACTTGGATTGTGCTCTCTGCTGCTCTCACTACACGTTGGGCTGTTATGAGTTATAGGGACTGTAGAAGTATATTCGTGGGAAATTTCAAAATGATTATTGGTGGATAGAATTGTAGAGAGAATTGATAGAAAAGAGGAGATCTGCTTTTTATATCTTTCTGTAATTAAGTTCTTTATTATTATTCTTATTATTACGAAATCATTGAATAAGCTTCACATTGATGAATTAAGAATGATGGATTTTAGCATTTTTGGGTTGAATTTTGATTTTAGCAGGATTTCATTCTGACTGACCCATCATCAATTGTTTTCTTTTCTGTCTTTTGGTGACCTTATAAAAGGAATAGGTATAATATTGTGATCCAAAACAGTAGGACTAGGTAATAATATGATCCATAACAGTTTGTAATGAATGGGTTTTGCTTGGACTTTCTTATTTCTATATAGTCAAAGTATTTTGAGTTGTTCTTCCGCAACAACTCTTCTTAAATTTCATTAGTTAAGGGCTAATGTTAGAAAAATAAATTAGGTTTCTTGAACTTCAAATAATGGAAATTTTAGTCAAGTGAATTTGCTGTAGCACGGGGAACTTTCAAAGGGAATGTGTGTGTAAATAAACAAAAGAACAAAAAAACATATAACCTTTAGAAGCCAATACCTAGAGTTGCTTGGGGTAAGCATCAAGTGGTGACTTTAGGCTTCAGCACCTAAGGTTGCTCAGAGTTTGCATTAAGTGCCTAAGGTTGCTCAGAGTTAGCATTAAGTGGTTCTAGAAAAAGTTTTATTACTCAAGTGAAACATACACAAGAATGTGCCTTTCAGCAGTTCTCTCAAATTGCATCAAACATGGAAGTGAAATAACTCCTAATCAAATTACATTAAATATTTAAATTCGAAAATAAAAATCAAATCAAATCAAATCCCTAAGTTTTATCAATCAATTAGCATCAATCTAGTCCAGTGGAATCAATCAGCATCAATCTAGTCCAACAGGTATTTGTTGTTCACACCAGAGTCTTTGGAGAAATAGAAAAGGCTCATAGTCAATTCTTACTGCATGAATGGTGAAAATACCTTATTTTTCCTCAATTAGAAAGAATTTGGTATTAAGTTTTTTAATCAATGAAGGTCAGATGCTGAGTTAAATGTGTTGGGGTCTGTAAGCCAAGTACTTCTTTGTGGATAACTATAATCATAATTTACCAATCTCGTTATACCTTTTGTAATTTTGTGATTTTATTTCCTTCTTTAGTCAATTAATATAGTTCCTTCTTTGACAGCTGATATGTATTTAAATTTCTGACAAGGCAGGGATGCTAGGGAAATCATTGGCTTCTCCTTTTTTGACCTTTGGTTCTGCAACACCCTACTGCTTTTCTACTGTGAGTACCAAACTACAATTCATACCTTTTCTTCTAAGGGATGTTGAATTGATGAAACTGAAATGAATTCTTCTATGGCCTCTGTAGTGTATGGAAAAGCCTGACCATGTAATCAAGTTAGTAAATTGGAATCTTAGCCATATGACATAAATGTGCATGAGCAACAAAAGTTCAGCTTAATATCTTTACATCACTCTGAACTCTATTTTTATTTAGTTTTTAGAATAGGATACTTTGGTTGATATGAAAATGAAATAGCCTTACTGGCTGCATGGTTCACTTGTTTAGGGTTCAGGGATTGGTTGTGTTTTTAGTCTAGTGTTTTCAAATTAGGTGCAAAACCAGACAGGCTGGTTTTATTTTGGGCTTCCAAGTACTTGTTGATATTTCAAATTGTTCCTCAAGTTTTACATCTACCCGCTAGAGATCAATGCATCAACAGGGTAATTAGGGTTCAGATTAAGAGTCTGAACTGAGTTTTGTAAATGCAGGTTTTGGTTCTTAGGAGAGCTAGGAGAAATAAATGGTTACATTTGCCTCCTTTCAGTCATACATAATTTGGCATAGGTATTGAATCATATGCAGTCTTTATTTAGCCATTCAAAAGTCTTACTTATTCAATATGGTTACCTGTTGGTTTTGATTGGACTAATATCTACTGATTTTGAATAGTTGTGTCCCTATGTCTAAGTGATAAGATTGAAGTCTGTTTCATGGTGGTTTGATTTACAGTCCCAAGAAAGTATCAAGAGAACAAGTGTATGGTTCATTGAATGAACATATTCAATAAGAAAGAAGTAATAAACTCTGGATTTGTACTGTTACAAGGTTGGTGCACTTGGCCTATTATGAACACCTTTGGGCTGGGTCTGTGGAAAACTTTTAGGAACGAGAGTTCTAAAAAAAAAGGACTTCTTGTTGGGAAGTACAGGAGATTTTTCCTTTTAGGTTGGGAGAAGGGAGTGGGGAGTTTTTTGGTAAAGAAGTATTTCATGAGGTGATTGGTATAGCTTTAGATGAGGGGGGCAATGATGTGAAGTTATAGGGGACCTGGAGGACAGACATTTGAACCCTTTTTCAATTAGGAGTAGTGCCAGATCGAGAAAAGGGAGTCAGACTTTCAGTAGATGCTTGCTTTAGAGTTCTCTTTGCGATGCATGAGACAGCTACAGTGGAGCATGGGACTCTTTTGGGTTAGGTCAAACAGCTACACTGTTTTTTCCCCAAATCTGGAACTTTTCAACTTTTTGTTTGATACTTCAGTTCAAGGCTGAAGAATCTGTGAAGTGAGCTGGGGTTTATATTGGAGCTCCAATGGTAGGATGAAGATATTAGTGAAACTAATTTGTTTGAAGGAAAAGAAAGTTCTTTATCATTTAAAACAGAACCTGATAACAGATGAAACCATATGAAAGATGAACATCTATATTTTACCTATATTCCCTAAAAACAGAAGGATAAAATTCTAATTAGGCCGTTATTTTAATATCTATCTAGTTTCATAAATTTGAGAATATTCAGCTTCACTTACCTTATGGTTTGTTTGGATTGAGGGGGAGGGAGGGAGAGTAGAGTAGAGTAGAGTAGATTTAGTCCAAAATTAGCTTATTTTCAGCCAACTCTACTCTGCTCCCCTCCACTCCCCCTCCTTCTCCCCTCCATCCAAACGGGCGGTTAGTGTTATGAATATCCATCTAAGCAACAAAACAAAATAAAATTAGACCATTTGGTATGGTCCTAATTTACTTTTTAGCTTTTATCAATAATGTTGCTAAATGGTGAGGTATATAGACTTCTTAGAAGATAGCAATAAGTACTCATTATTATTATTATTTTTTTTAATTTTTTTTAAAAGGTAGCAATACATACTCATTTTTAATTCTATGTGAACCTGATTTCTGTATGACATCTTTATATCAATAACCTTATGGACGTGAACTTGCATAGTTTCTCAAAATCTGATGTTGTCATATCAGACACTTGAGATTGAATCCCTTTAACACAGATGGTGGTTTCAAGGGATTACTGTGCAACTAATAGGATAAAGTAGTATTCCTGTGGAACCCCCTTCTAAAAGGAAAAGAGAACAATTATGTGGATTTTGTCACTCATGAAGGGTTAATGGACTAGGTTTTGAAGTCTAGCTAGTTTTGAGTGACTTGTATTGGGACAGTTATAGTAGGAATTCCAACAACTAAGCTTTCCATGCAGTAATGAACAGTTGGACTTTGTAACATTTAAAAAGTAATGTACTTATGAAACCAAAAAATTTAAAAGTAATGAACCCATAATTGCAAAGCTAGCCTCAAATAATAACCAATCACACTCAGTAAAAAAAGTTTTGTGGAAAACTAATTCCTAAAAGATGCATAAAATAATATGACATTCAAATCATACTTGTTAATTGAGAGAATAAATTTTAGGTACTCTTTATGTTTATCAAGTTTTCCTGCTTAAATATTGGACCTTCCTTTTAATAACATTCTAGATTGTAAGCTTGTAAATATTCAAGTTATGAGTTTATCTTCATTTATTTTATTATATATGTTAACTATTAAATCTAAAAAATATGATCTGCAATTTCTCATTGCAGCCTCTTGATCTTGCAACATCTACACCAAATATTGTGCTGTTAAATGTGAACTTCTCTAATGGTCTTCCACCAGATGTGCTCAGAGGAGCTTGGTCCACCAATTTCTCTTCTAAGAAATGGGAAATACGTTCAACCGCACAAATTGAAAATTTAACATTGAGTGATGAAGATAGGAAGGCATGGGAAGCATGCAGGCAAGCTCTATCTGCATTTAATTTCAGTGTTGAGGAGGAAGACAAGATACTTGGAAAAGCATTTGGCCAATTTCATTCACCTTACTGGGGTGAGGAACGTCAAAGAGAAGTACCAAAATTCGAAATTGTAAATGGAATATTGGACTATCTTAGGGGTTTAAGCCTTGCCAATGATGATATCTGCAAGTTGCTCAAAAAGTTTCCTGAAGTTCTTGGATGTAGTCTTGAACATGATCTGAAAACCAATGCGCAGGTGTTAGAAAAGGAATGGGGAATAAAGGGGAAATCACTCCGTAACCTTCTTCTTCGAAATCCAAAAGTGTTGGGTTATAATGTCGATTGCAAGGGAGATTGTATGGCAAAATGCACTCGATGTTGGGTTCGGTTTTAGCTGTTAATTATATATGTTTTTGTCTGTGTACAATAGGAGCATGTTAATGTTCTTAATTTCATATTACGGTTGATTGATTTATAAGTTCAAATATATATTTAATGATAATATCTATACGGTTCATTGCGTTTTAAGATTTTCTTGGGTTAATTACATTTTAACTACCTATAGTTACACTGAGTAGGCGGGTTTGAAAACATAGTAATACCCACTAACTTCTGGACCTAGGGGTGAAAGTCCAGTAGTTAAGCACCTTGTCCGCTTTGCTTTAGCGCTTAAGTTCAAGTTGTGCGGGATGCATTAGTACCAGGGTTGGCGGGGCCATTTAACACGAGAGTTTAACTCGCAACAGTAGAAACTTGCTCTCAGGATTCCACCTTTTTATATTTTATATTTTAAAAAAAGAAAGAAAAAAAGAAAGAAAGATAAACCAACTTCTGCTCCTCCCTAATAAAATTGTTTGCGGCCTATACATTGGGTGGGCCTAACAACCATGAAAATGTTATAGGTAAACCAAGAAGGGCTGGAGGGGGAGGCATTCTTAGAAATTGGCAACGCCAATGGATCAAAATGATTATCTATCAATCCAGGCACCACCACAAATAATATAGCAGAGTGCGTTATTATTTTCTAATGATATTTAATCAATTACAATTGCACATGTCATCTAGGTGTGACAAAGTGTGTGGCCATAGAAAAATTAATATTACAACTTTGATACAGAGATAAATTTTTTCACAACTTACTGAAGTGATATGTTGTGAATGATGGATAATTAATTTTACATAGACTTACTACTAATATTACTTTTATTTCTACCACTCACAAGTTGCTACTTCAACAAGTCGTAAAGCTTTTTTGACATATTAATGCTGGACATCCAACCCCAATTGGGTTTCACGCACTTTTTTTTATACTGATGATACCGAAAATCGTTAGTGAGTCACATAGTCCTCACGTGCTCAAGACAATACCTGCGCAACACAAAAAAAGAAGACCTTAAGAGAGTACCGGTATGGTACCGGCCAAAGACCTTCCTCCGAATGTTAAGTTAGAGAACTTTCACCACTCTAGAGTGCCAGAGCTAGGGTAAATTATGCGTACCTTGTTTTCTGAAGGCTTTGGGGTTTTTATAGTAGTGTGGAACCGACCTTTATTTCTTGGGGAAGAGGAACTTTTCCTTATAAGGAAGATCCTCATAAAAGTACGTATTTTACGGGATCCTTTCCATATAACGATTTTGTTAATTAGGGTTAATCGTGAGGCGCAGGATATTTCCTTTTGAAGTTTCTTAAGGACTACTTAAACCATGTGGATGCCATGTGACCTTGCCACCGTCCATTTTGTATCCGTCCGCTTTCTTATCCGTCCTCCATGGAGAGTCCGTCTTCTCGTGTACGCGCCCCTCGTCTTCTTCCATCATCTTGATTACGAGCTAAAAGTACTGTCGCTCGTGACTGGTTCAGTAGAATGAGACCGTCTACATCCATTTTACCCTCTTCATATACAAATCAATTAATTCATTAAATATAAATGGTAGCTCTAAAGCTAATCTAAATCCCTTTCTCACCACAAAAAAAAAAGAGCTAATCTTAACCCTTCGGTTGGGGATGGTATTATTAGAGATCAGAAACGGCAATGGCTGGCAAGCTTTCCTATGACTATTAGGTGAAAATGGCCAAATACCACCATTTTGCAAAATTTGTAGCAAAAAAGCACTGTTTCAGACCTAATTAGTGATCTACCACTTTTCTGGTACTCGAGCTCTACAAACTCGAGTTCCAAATGGTACTCGAGCACAGTAAACTCGAGTTCCTAGAAGTCTTGCCACCATGGCACAGGTTGAGCTCGCATTTGGGATTAAAAAATTCCACTTGGTACTCGAGTTTATGGAGCTTGAGTACTGTGTTAATGTGGTACCCGAGTCCATTAAACTCGAGTATCAATCTGTATGTGAGGCCCCAATTTCTTGAGTGCAAAAATCATGCAAATTGATACTTGAATCCATGAAACTCGAGTACTGTGTTAGCAGTACCCGAGTCCATTAAACTCGATTATCAATCTGTATGTGAGGCCCCATTCTTGAGTGCAAAGCAAAATCATGCAGATTGATACTTGAGTCCATGAAACTCGAGTATCAATCTGTATGGGAGGCCCTATTCTTGAGTACAAAGCAAAATGATTCTAAACCGACTTGCTTCTGTGAAGGGAGATACTGAGGATGTACTTTGGTCATCATGTAGAAAGAAAAAAAAAAATTTACATTTGATCTGCATAGCACTTGAAAGCCTTTGCATAACCGCTTATAATGAGCTCAATCTCTGTGTTTTGGAATTCATATTCATGTTCTTTTCAGACAGAATAATATCAATTTCTCCATCCTTTCGGATGGGGATTACTTTTTATTGATTAAGGCAGTTGTAAGGACATCTGAGTGACGTTGAAAATTTGTACTTGAAATTGACTAATGAAATTGGTTGTTCTAACATGTTCACTGCAAATTTGAGCTAATGGATAAGACCTTATTCCTCACTATCAACCTTATAAACAGGTTCTTAGAGCACCAAACAGTTTTCAGAAAGAAGCTTCAATTGGTTAAGCTGACAGCCATGCTATTAGCTTGCAAATATGAGGAAGTTTCTGTCCCTATTGTGGAGGATCTTGTTATGATATCAAATAAATTTATGTCCCTATTATGGTTCCCACTAGTTTCCTTTCCTTCCTTTCACTATTAAATTAAATTTAATGATTTCCCTTGCTTATAGGAGAGATTTATGGTGAACACATTACAATTTAAGTTGTTTGTGCCTACCCCATATGTGTTTATGAGGAGATTCCTTAAGGCAGCTCAATCTAACAAAAAGGTCAATAATCCAATGTCATAGAATCATCTTGATTTAAATTAGATTTTTTGGGGTCAAAATTGATACTTATAAGTTAGATTTCCACCTATGCACAAATGTCAAAAAATTAAATCAGTAAAAACAAGAATATCTAGTATATAGTTGCCACCATTTACATCAAGTGGAAATTGCCATAGTTACCACAACAAATAAGTAGAGTGAAACACCATTTACATCAGTAAAACAATTTAGCTTACTCCTGGTTGTAAACAGACATAATATGCCATAGTTACCACAACCAATAAGTAGAGTCATATTGCCTGTCTTTTGTTCCATATTCCACAATTTCTCACCTAAAGTCGTAATTGAAACTCAAATGTCTCCTTGTCTTTGATGCCTCTGTAGGTCCAAGTAAAGCAAGTGGTTGTCTATTAATTTTCACCTCAAAATACTGTTTTTCTGTTCGGTTAATGGGACTGAAACATGATCTTGGTTCTGCATGTAATGACTATGAGCTGGCCTGCATTGATGAATATTCTTCAAAAAATGTTTTTCTCCTGTTACAACCTCTTCATTTGCAAACCCCACTTCTCAGGATTCGATCTTTCTAAATCCCTGCTTAAAACACAAGCAAAGCTTGAATTTATATTTATAAAAGTTCACCTTATCCACACACACATGCACACAAAAATGAAACAGAACATAAAACAATCCAATCTTAAATTGGAGAAAAGAACACTCACTGCTAAACTACTGTTGGATTAGCAGTCCAAAAATACTAGCTAAAAAGATGGATAATCTAAAATGTGTAAAACCATGCACATGTATTCATGTAGCCCACAAGTAATTTTAGGCAGCTTGTATTGAAAAAATAAATCTTCAACCTATTTCAGTAATACACATTAAACGGCAAGAACATCAACCACAACATCAATTGTAGACAACATGTTAAGCATATATTAAAAAAATAATATATCTTCAACCTATTTCAGTAATACACATTAATGATTAAATAGCAAGAACATCAACCACAATATCAAATTCTAGGCAACTAGTTTTTAATATCATCATTACTGAATCAGGCAGGCATTAAACCTTCACAAGCAAAGAAATCACTATAATAGAAGTAGTAAATTGATAATTGGTTGTGAGCATAAAAATTTGACACCCTTAATTAGCAATGTACCTCAATGGTAGGGTACTTGAAGATGATCATGTTAACAGAGGCCAAGTAAAAGTTGACACTCCCGCAATGCTAGGCTACTTGAAGATGATCATGCTAAGGAGAGTGCCTTCATAATTGTAAAATATGAAATCAGAGAAAACTTTTAAGATCCAATAGGTTAAAAGTGGAAAAGTGAAATCATGGCTAACCCACAAATGACCTAACACCCTTTAAAGAAAGAAAAAAAATGAAAAACATTACATTACACAAAGGACAATTACACATTACATTACATTAACCAATTAGTATGCAATTTTAGCAACAAACCAAATGGCAATGCTAATGACTTTTTGTATGCATCCTATAGGGAAAGTAGCTTATAGTATAAATGCCATATTTAGTCCTTAAAATTTTATCCAATTTTTCTTAAGTTTTAAAAATACATAATTGAATGGCATATAGCATGCATTTTGATCTAATGGCATATATCATGCATTTTGTTTTAAGCTGGATTTAGAAGGATGCCACGGTTTAAACTTAGTGTACCTAGTCCGCGAGACCACCACTCGTTGGTACCTCGTTCCGCTTAGGGCACGTTCTTCGGTTATGCCCCTCTTGGTCACACAACCCGCATTGCACCTTCCTCCCCCCCTCCTTCCATGGTGTGGTTCTCGGCCGTTTCCCACCCTCGTCCATCTCACTCCTGATTCGTGTTGAGAAAGGGCGACCTTTCTCTCGGATCAATCAGGGGTTAGGGACAACCCTTAAAGTTTCTTTAGGATCCGGCCATGATAATCTATCTTTCAATGCAGGGAAAACGGGAGCATAGCTCTAGAATAATGCGTCCACGCTATAGCATGGGTCAATGTACTGCTCTGCATCATGTCGATACCTAATACAAACTGCAATGACATGTGAACATGGTATCTTGTATAGTTTCCATTTCTGACATGTGCAAGTTCTTTGCAGCAGATTAACTCCACGTGTGTGATCCCCATGTCCAGCAGTCCTTGGATTATGCGGTGTATCTACTTGATATGATTGTTGTTGCGCGCTCAATCTCGTCACCCTGTGATGCTCCGCCTTCGCCTTATTTCTCATGAAGATATCCAAGGCATATTTACACCATTTTTTCCCCGAATTCAACTACGCTATGCTCTTATTGCGACGATCATCGAAGTAAGCATTCAGTTTGAACCATGTGTATTTCACCATTGCCGTAATGGGCAGGTTACGAGCACCCTTTAAAACACCATTGAAGCACTCGGAGACATTTGTAGTCATTGCCCCATAACGGTAACCCTCGTCAAAAGTTAGAGCCCATTTCTCTTTGGGCACATCCTTCAGATATTGGTGCGCATCCCAGTTGACATTTTCAATTAAATCGAAGGTGGCATTGAACTTCGCTCTTGGGTAGCACTTGCTGCCTTTCATACTAGATTCTTTAAAGTTTCATTGTTTCATCTAGTGTTGACGTTACTGCATAGATGACGAAGGCAGTAACGATGTTTTGTCATGGGAGGTTGCAAAAAGTCTCGATTAGTGTCTCTAAGGACAGCTTGTATCCCAGGGTGTCTGTCAAATATAACACACAGCTTGCTCTGGTCGGTAACATACCTTCTTATACAAGCCAAGAACCAACCCCAAGTCTCTGTGCTCTCGCTCTCGACAACAGCAAAGGCTAGTGAATAAATCTTATTATAAGCATCTGTCGCCATTGCAATCATAAATTTCCCTTTATATTTTCCATAGAGGTGGGTTGCATCAATGCTAATCACAGGCCTACAGTACTTGAACCCAACAATACATGGACGAAACGCCCAAAATACGGACTTGAATGTACAAGTTCCCCGTTCATAATTATTGTCCACTAGTAACTTATACTTTGTACCCAGACTTGCATCTTTAAGTCCTGCCAAAAAACGTGGCAACTCTGCATAAGACTCCTTAAAATCCCCGTATATAGCTGCAACAACCTTTTGTTTGGCATCCCATACCTTGTATGTGAACCATAATGATTACGTTAGAAATGAATACAAGTTAAATAATTATAGTTGAAGAAAACAAATCAAGACTTGTAAGGCTATAAGATGAAGATAATATTTCTTTCTCTTTATTCCTTTTTCTTTTCTTTTTTTTCAATTTCATTTTTCATAATATAAGGTATTCATGGGTTTTGAGAAAAAATATCATGCTTATACTTCCATGAAGACTGATGTCTCTACATTGTATTGAAAAAAGAATGCAAGTTAAGGAATACCTTGTAGTGAGATACTTCGTGTTTTAAGTCTGCCAAAGCAACGTGGCATAAGTTCTTTATCTTATATGCGGGGTCTTCTCGTATATAGCACTCAAGTATGTATGCTAGGAACGTCGAATCAATCATCCGACCATCATAAGCATTCTGAATTATGTCGCACGTGTGGGGGCCCTTTCATTTTGCGATCTTCCAAACATTGTCTCCCTTGCAACAGATCGCACGGACTGACCATGGAGAGGAATCATCCTCGCAACTCACCATAAGCCTCTTTGAGTCTGAATGCTCAGTTTTGAAGCTAAAATTCTCTCACACTGCGTACCAGGTCAACGCATGTCGCACCGCCAATTTAGTTGTGAATACCATCTCTTTCATTGGCTGCTCCCCAGGTGTCCAACTTGATACTTCTACTTGCATAACCGGTGATGAATCAAACATATTATCCCAAGTGTTTTTGGTGAACCATTCTGGCGTAGGATCGGGACTGGGGCATATGTCTCTATTCTCTTCTACAACCACATCTTCGATATGATCAACATCCTCATGTTCACCCATGGTATCTAGGAGCTCCTCGAAGTCAATCCTAGTAACATCAATATGGGTTGCATCATCACCAAGTCCGTGATCATCTTCATTTTCGGATGTGCCCCCATGCAGCTCATCATGAGATAAATGCTCTCCTTTATGCACTTCCTGGGGCCCTTCCTCCTCCTCAGTCGAGTTCACATGGGGAAATGTCTTCCACGGTTCACTGCCATACCCATCTCCTGTGTTCTCTGCACACCCTTGATAAGACTATAATGGTATTGAGTCAATGTGCTCATCTACAGTTCTATCCAAAACAGTATGTTGTGAACTCTCTCCAGCCTCTACTATGGCGGGCTCAACAGTGACATAGAGATCCGAAGCAACGAATCCTTTCACCACCATTTGTTCAACAACTTCCCACATCATCTTCACTTCGACGCCACCCGATAACTGTAGTGAATTGTAGAAAACTTGGGTGTCTACAACCCATTGAGGTGCTCGATACACAATGGAAATGTTATGCCTAAAGTGGTTTAACCCCATCGCCTTCAATATTCTTCGTTGCAAGTTCATAAGGCCTATCCCACTCTTCACCTTAACACATTTTTGCTTTTGGTTCGAGCCTTGGTATGACAACCCATGCAACTCATGATAATACATCTCTCCATCGTAGTACATATAGAAAAAGTTAAAATCCATCATCGACCTGTTATTAACAATATAAAAGTTGTCATAATCTATAACCAGTTACATAAATTTGGCGTATGATAAAAACAATTTATATTCAAACTCAACCTCCTTAACTTTGTGTATAGACATATAAATAATTGAATCTCGATCATTCAAATAATTTATACACATATACATAATGTGCACTTAACCATATATATATTTTATACGCATATAAAATAATAAAAGGTCAACCATTTCGAATTTATTTTATTAAGCCAATTTCTTTGTTGAGTAATGAATTCATATTATTATGAACACCTTTATTACTGAAAAAGTTAACAAAATATCATGTTACCTCTATCTATCAACCCATGAGTTTTATACAATTAAGCCACACGTGAACTATACTTGTCACTAATTGGGAATTCAACTAACCTTTACTAGTTCTAGCACTTGTTTATTCTGAAGGTGTTGTTGGATTGAATATTTTCAAAGGATTTGCTTAATTTTATTGTGTTTACACCACTACGTGTATGTGTGTAACTTACAAAATAATCTTACCATGCATGCTCTTTATTTGCTATCATATGGTTAAGCTTGATTCTTTTATATTTGTGCTCCATTTGTTTTGACAAAAAAGTTATATATATATATATATATCAGCAGTTGTACATAGTTAATATTGCAAAACTCATTACATGAAATACACCTCATGCATAAAAATCTCATACAAACCACATGCAAACACAATCTAAAAACTAAGCATTTAACTATTACCTCTATGTACTGGTCACAGCAGGGTTGACCCAAAGGTTAAATGGACAGCACGTTAGTCTTGGATGGAGACACTGATACTGAGAGTCAAAGACTTGCAGATGGTGACCCAACTACTAGTAAAGCTTTTGCTTCCAGTAAGCATTCTGACTCGTCACATGGACTTGGAAAGAGAGATACTGAAAATAGCTTAAAGCTGGCGAAGGGTTATTTTGTTAAGAGGTGCTCGAGTTCACAGAACTCAAGTACCATTCATTATGCATTCATTGCAGTGGTTGGCGCCAGTGAGTAGGTGTGTAATAAGTATGCCACTTGGTACTCGAGTTTCTAGGACTCGAGTACTATGTTAGAAGTACCCGAGTCCACTAAACTCGAGTATGGCTTGGGTATAATAAGCAAAAAGAGTGAAAATCATCCAGATTGATACTCGAGTTTCTAGAACTCGAGTACTGTGTTAGAGGTACCTGGGTCCACTAAACTCGAGTATGGCTTGGGTATAATAAACGGAATAAGTGAAATCATCCAAATTGCTACTCGAGCTTCATGGACTCGAGTACTGTGTTAGCAGTACCCGAGTCCACTAAACTCGAGTATGGCTTGGAAGAACATTTCCGTTTAGCAAACCCTTAATCCGGCGATGGGGGGAGGGGGGGGGGGAAGAGTTAAAACTGTTCAAGTTCGAAAGGAACATGAGGGCTTTGAGAAAATCTCCAAGAGGAGCAAAAGAGGATGGAAGCTGATTCTGGTTTCCCGACGCGATCATGATGTTGCTCTGTTGAGTGGCTAACCACTTATAGCAATTAGGTCAAGTATGTCCAGCTGCGCCACAGTGATGACAGAAATGCTGCTTTTTCCGTTTAGGCTTTTGATTATTTCCCTTCTTAGCCCTAGGGTTCTTAATCTCTTTCTTATCAAGCTTAGGGGGTGCTCTAAGATAGATTTACCATTGTCTATGTTCTCACTAGCTAATTCATTTTTAACATCATTGTTCTCAGTTCCAACATTATTAGCAGGAGGAACAAAAACAGTAGTACTAGTAGAAGCAATACTAGGAGAAGAGAAATCATACCTTAAACCGGTTCGATCGGAAGCCGATTTCTGAAGATTGAGCATCTCATCGAGCTTAGCACTTGAAGTCCTTTCCAATTGAGCTCTGACTTGGAACAGTTCTGGCTCAAGCTTCTTAATCTTCTCAGCCAAGAAATTATTCTCAAATCTCAATGCTCCAATAGTCTGATTGGCTTCATCAAATTTTGTGGAGATTTCTTCTCGCTCAAGCTCCACATCACTAAGCTTCTTGGTGGCCAACCTATACAACTTCTTATGCTTTTCGGAGACCTTGTATAACTTTGCATAGGCTGTGTGGTTGTCATCTTGTTCATCCATCTTCTCAAATTTAGACTTCACCAATTCCTCTTCTTCATCAATATCTTCAACAATCCCCTCAGTAGGATTTACAGTGGCAGTGAAGGCATTTAGGATTCCATCATCCTTATTATCGGAGTCATCCTCAGCCTTGGTGTCGCTCAAGGTAGCAATAAGTGTCTTGCTTTTTCCGATGGTCTTGAGATAAATAGGGCACTCTTGTTTCATGTGACCAAAGCCTTGACACCCAAAGCACTTTGATCCTGAGGGAACAGTGTACTGACTGCCATCCCTAGCATCATTCTTCCCTTTATCTTGGCTTTTAGACTGAGAAGAACTCGACTGTCTACGGTCCTTGTCGAAACCCTTTGCATTGGCATTTTTTATGAACTTCTTGAATTGCTTAGTGATGTAGGACTTCATCTTAGAATCTTCGTCATTAGAAGACTCATCAGTATCATTGCTCTTGGCCTTCAATGCCATGCTTTTACTCTTGCTTGATTTCCCAATCCTAGACAAACCCAACTCATAGGTCTGCAGATTGCCAACCAGCTCTGTCAAAAGAATTTTGTCAATATCCTTTGATTCCTCAATGGAAGTGATTTTGGCATGGAATCTCTCGGGTAGAGATTTGAGCACCTTTCTCACAATCTTGGGTTTAGGAATGGTTTCCCCAAGATTAAAAGCTGAGTTCACTATGTCCTTGAGCTTGACATAGAACTCATCAAACGACTCATCCTCCTCCATCTTGATCTCTTCAAAGCTAGTAGTGAGCCTCTAAAGTTTCGAATCCTTAACAACCTTGGTTCCTTCATAGGTTGTTTGGAGAATGGTCCAAGATTCCTTAGCAGTTTCAGTAGAGGATATTTTCTTGAATTCCTTATTTGTGACTGCACTGAATAGAACATTCAATGCCCTGTTGTTGAAGTTTGCCATCTTGATTTTAGCATCATCCTAATCGGCCGACGCTTCCATAGGCTTGGTCCAGCCTATTTCCACAACTTGCCACACTTTCTCATCTAAAGACTGCAAGAAAACTCTCATGCGTATTTTCCAGTATGCATAGTTAGTGCCATCAAATAAAGGATGTATAATAAGAAACTGTCCTCTATCCATGACAAACAGGGGTCAATGGATCACACAGCAAAAATTAACCCTAATCAGGGTGTGCCTGCTTTGATACCACTTGATAGGACAAGAATGTATTGACCTCTTGTGATATATTAATTGATTAATTAACCAAATTTATTAATTAATCAAATTAACATGCAAAGCGCGTGGTAGCACAAATAAATCACCAATTATCTAAAGTATGCAGCAGAAAATAAATTGACATGGTGATTTGTTTACGAATGGGGAAAACCTACACGGCAAAAACCCCACCGGGTGATTTTAAGGTTACCACTCCCGAGAATCCACTATTATCAAAACAAGCGGTTGCAAGTAAAGGAATCCCAGTACCTTATACCAACCTACAGTTGAACCTTTACCTCAATACCCAATTGGACTTATTCTGTAGTGACAATCTCTCATTTTCAATGCACGGCTTCTAATACATGACTAACCAATTACGCGGATCCCAATATGTGACTTGATCACCAACTTGAGAAGGGTGTTGGCTCTGTTCATCACACGATGAAGATCATGAAGTTACTTGGTCACAAAACCTTATGGTGTACAAACACAGCAGCTTCTTCAAGAGAAAGAAAAACTAGGGCAAACTAGGTTTCCGGTCACACTTTTCTTTACACTTGTGGAACTGTGCTCTTGTGCAACTGTGTGTCACCTTTTACGACCTTTAAAATAATCTTTATATATGTTTAGGGTTGTGAGAAAAAAAAGCCCAAACATATACTCACGAATTGGATGAAAAACAGCTCTGAAAAATTGAGTTTCATAAACCTTGATAGATAGCCATCTATCGAGCTAGCTGTTGAGCCATGGGTTTCAGCAGCTTTTAAACCTTGATAGATGCTAGCTGTCAAGCTAGCTATCGTGCTTTAAAATCCAACACTTCATCACTTGATTCTTGGACAGATTTGTATGACTTTAACACTTGAACTTGAAACCTTATTCCTTGAAGTATTAAACACATCTTAGATCTACCCAATTACAAGTAAAGTGCGTTTTGTCAAAGAATTAGCTAATTACATAAAATAGTGACATATGTACCTAACATTGAATCACATATGTCATAACAATGACATCTAGAAAAAAAGTTCTCACCAAATTAGACCTTGAGTGAAAAAGGAATTCCAAATTTTTTGTTCCAATTGCCCCATTAGGTGGAAGTTCAAATGCTGTGAAAGCAAGAGTAGATAACACAACCTTCAAAAGCACAAAAAAAAAAATTGGTGAAACAAGATAGGTAATCAATTTAAGGACCCACCCAGAATTCATAGAATTGTTAGTCATGTCTTGCCACACAACTTCAAGAACCACCATGAGAATTAAATGCAAGCTAAACAAGTAAAATCACAAGCAACAGGTCTGATATGGAATGCATTTTAACAAAGCTAAGTCAAGTGGATTCCTATTTCTGAACAATAAATTACTCAATAAACTTATATACATAATTAAATTGATTAATTATGAACCCAATTAAGTCATCTTTGATGGAAATTTTAATCTTAACATTAAAGGAAAAGAAAAGATATAATTAAATTGATTAATTTTCCATGAAAGTAGCTAATTATCTATGAAAACAACTTTTCATACTCAATTCCAGTAGTGGTTTATCCTAACCAGCCAACCAAAATTGTTACCATCTATCTATAAGGTGTTGGATTTTGAGCATTTTTGGTTCGGACATGGCCAAAACCATAATAAATAATAAGGCGACCTTGAGGGAGGTTGATAATTTCCACTATATGCACTGTTGGGACCACTAGGTTGCATTTGTGATGGTGCAGTTTGCTAAATGCTTTAAGGTTCTAATTTCATCTACAAATATGTCAACATGCTCGAGCTGGTTTTTGTATATAAAAAGAAAAAACACATATGCAGCTTAGTAGGGTAAACGTGTAACAGGCTGAGCTTTTGAGCAGATATCAATATATGCTATTAAGGAAAATAAAGCAACTAGAACTCCCAAACCAGAAGAAAATATTCTTCTTCTTCTTCTTCTTTTCAATTTTATTTTACTTGTTTTATAAGTGACAATAGTTTTATTGAAAGGAAGAAGATACTTTATGCACACAGAGTTCATACAAAATATTCCCAAGGAATACAATTACCAATCTTTACTAATGAAAAGAGAGCACAAATGAACAAAATCTAACATAGATTGCAAACCACTATTTTACTTCTATTATCATTTTTTGATAAATATTTTACTTCTATTATCCTTATGTCATTCACATTAAATAATGTTCTCTAATGGGCACTTGTTTGTCAAGAAAAGTTTGCAAACCCTAATCAAGTTTCTATAATCTAGTGAAACATATATCAATAATAAATTAAGCCAAATGCAGATGAGTGTGGTAGCTGGATGATCTCTATTAAGGAGATACTTAAAAAGCGAAAGAAAACCACAACTGTTAGAGCACAGATGCCTCCAAGGAGAATGTGAAGACCACTTCTGGCAGTTTTCTGCACATCAGAGTTGTATTTATCAAATAAAGCATATAATAAAGACATTATAAACACAAAAAGAATAGATGAACTCAAAATAAATGAATATCCTTAAAATATATAAAAAAAAAATTTAAATGCAAGAATTTTCTTAGCATTTTGTTTAGTTTCTGATAATTTATGCAGAATTGCAATTTTCATCTTAATAACAGCACAATATATATATATATATATATATATATATATATTAGTAGCTTATATGGTCATATTCCTATTGCCATTCCCCATTTTACATGATGTCTTGCAAATGGGTCACACATATGGGAAGCTTCTTTTCTCAAGCAAGTGAAAATAAACCATATTGCAAAGATGAAGAAAAGCTTATCAAATGGAAGGGGAAAAAAAACTGCTACTGCATTACATAAATCCCAACCCACTCTTTAACCATCGAATCCCATAAAGTTAAGAGAGAGTAGTTCATCACCAACAAATTAGGTAACAAATGATGAAGCCAAGAGCAAAATACATCCAAACCCTTTAGATGCTTCCCAATTTGATGTCCACAATAGGAACTTTCCAACTCATAATGTTGAAATTATTCTAGTTCTTCTAGACTCTTCAACAAAACACATCACCCAGCAATAGTCAAAAAGTTATTGAAGCTTATAATGCAGACTAGCATGCAATTTATACCTATTTATGTATGATAGTGAATTATGTACATTAATATGTAAAAAAAAGTCTAGATATGAGTTGTTGATCAGTATGCTTGTCTGTATGCTATACATGCAATTTTGTATGCTTGCACATAAGCATAAATATATTTATGTACATAAGAAACATATCTAGGCACGATTTCCTTCTAAAAGTGGTTACAAAAAAATTATGGAAAATTTTACAGGAGAAAAATATAGTGAAAACAGGGAAAAAAATTGAAGTGAAAAAAAAAAAAAAGAAGAAGGAAATTTCACAGTTCTCTCTTCCTTAATCCAAACATTTTCTTCAGATCTCGCCTAGTCCAAAAAGAATTTAGTGGGCCTGAGAAAAATGTTGATAGATTTTCCTCACCTTCATTTCTTTTTTGTCCCTCTAACAATCCAAACATTGGAAAAAAATTCTTTCCATTCTTTTCTTTAGGGGTGACCTAAACAAGCATTTAATGTATTGTTGTTTCTAATAGATAAATACTGATGAGACCACTTTCTAGTTACTAGAAATTCTGCCAAATGAGAAAGAAGAGAGACAGCTTAACAGTCAAATGAGCTATTACATAGCAAACAATATTTGACACCTTTAGCTTTTTCTTTTTATGAGTAAAAATATAAGGTAATGAAAGAAGCAACAATATTTGGCCCCTTTAGCTTATTTCAAACTAAGAAGATTTTCTATGAGCCAAAAGTACGTGGCAACACCAACCAGCACAATTAGGAATTGACATGATAATATAGACAAATGATTCTTCTTTTAGTTTTTATTTTTTATTTTTTTAAAGGTAATTTCATCCATTTCTTATCATTTCCATCACTTGCCATGTTTATTTTGAATGGTAAAAGGTGCCTAACATTTGTGCATATACTTTAATCCTGAGCATAGAGTTAATTACTTCTACACATAAGATGAGCTAATAGCCCTAAAAACTGAATTATGTCTGCACTATATCTTAATAAACTTAAAAAACACTTAATCTGACATACCTTCCCAACACGAGGGGCAATGAGCCATGCAAGAGTAATAGTAAGAAGACCTGTAGCAAACAGCCATTAGCATCCCAGCAAGTTCATGTGTCTTCATACCTTTAAAATGAACAATTCATACAAGTTTCAGGCCATCATTAATTACCAGCTGTGTCTCCTCCCCATGGCAGTTTCAGTTGGACTAGATAAAATTGACCATGCTTAGAAACAGATTAATATAGTAGACAAAAGTTTTGCTGAAAAAATAAAGGAGAGTGTAATACAGTTGTGCAACTGAAAAATAACTTACATAAGTTATTCTATACCTTCTGCACCACTTTGGTCACTTTGACCAGTAGCCTCTTTCATAACAGAATTTACTGAGTTGTTCACTGTGCGAGCAAGACGCTTAACACGATTTAAGCGTAAACTTTGCAGTGATCTACCAGAATCAGAATCTCCAAGCGTAAACTCTTGGATTTGTTCAAAAGTAGCAAGCAGTAAACATGAGGCCATGACTTATAAGAAAATGGCCTTTCCTTAACAAATTAGTAACATAAAACTTGACTTACAAAACCAAACCCCCCCCCCCCCAACAAAAATCATTATTGTAGCCCAGTAATGCATCTCACCATCATATAGCCCCATTTGGTCTATAGCTGCGTTTACACGTGCGGCCTATTCACCGCGACTATAGGTCCAATAGGTCTATAGCCGCGTTTTTTCCAACGCGGCTACAGGCTGAGACCTATAGCTATGTTTTTGAAAACATGCATATAGGCTGAGGCTTATAGTTGTGTTTTTAAAAACGCGGCTATAGACCATGTTTTGGGTGCGTTTTAAAAACGCCGCTGTAGGGTATCTATAGGTTTGAAATGGAAATTTCCGAAGTTCATTGCCAGAATTTTGCAAGTTACCAACAAAAAATATATCAGCCCCTTTGCCCAAATCTTCAAGTTCATTGCCAAAATATATGTGCTACCAAAAATATATCACCAAAGGACAAAAAGATCCTATTCATCACAAAAAGATCCTATACTATTGCAAGCCCAAAGCAGCACTGATTCTTGAACTTATTGAGCTGCAACAAAAGACCAACCACAAGAAATGGTATTAGCATAGTACTTTTCAAAAAGATATCACTTAACAATTGGGAATCTTTGAGTTCAATTATTCCCTACTTGACAGAAAGATATCACTTAATTTCACCCATATGGGTAACATCATCTCAACTTTGCATAGATATGACTAAAGGACAGCAATACGTTCTCAAGATGGTTTTTCTACCCCTTTAAGAAATGCCCACAATTGAATTCAAAATAGTATTCTTAAGAGAAACACACCACTTGGAGGACACCATTTTGGTTCCACCCATGCCAATTGACCATCGAAAATCATCCCCGTTTTCTTCTCCTCACTGGTTCCTTGAATGGTCTCACCTTGTCTGACTTGCCTACTCCATGGTGTGGTCATGCACGGGTGTGGGACACTGACTAGATGTGGGACACCGACTAGATGTATGACGCTAACTAGATTGACAGCCTCCATGCCCTTGACGTCCACCTGTTTGCCGACCGCGCCTTATAGTCGGTTCACTTGTGTTGCCTGCAGCGCGTGCATCATCCAAGGTCAATTGACCGATCTCTTCAACAGCGTTCAAGGCATTAATACAGTCGATGTAGATCTCAGACCCTGGTTCGCACTTCGTCATAATAAGCAATTGTGATTCAACCTGTCACAAGTATACAAGAGTAGTGTTAGTAGGTTGAACTAAACTATGCGAAGCGAGGTACATTTATAATATAACAACCTCTGTAAACTTACCAAAGTGTCCTAGTACGAGGTCTGTTTTGTAATATGGCGTAGAGTGTGGGGACGAAACCACACCATATACCCATCATTGTAGCTCATCTCCCCATAAAATGGTGGTGCATCGGCAATTGCGGCGTGCGCATTCCATCTAGTAATATGCGTGGCATGTACTTCAACCCAGTTTTTGTCTTGCTTGCCCTGGAGTGTTATCTTGTGAAGTTCAGTTGAAGTATCGACATCGACCGGTATGCCTTGCTTCATCCCAAACTGTCGGAGAACACGTTCGGGGTGATGACCTTCAACCACCCAAAAATGTATGAACGGCACGATAGACCTCCATATGTGTTGGCCTACCGTACAATATGCAGGCAGGGAACCCAAATAATTTCTGTATGGCTCCCAGACAATCTTCAATGATCCAACAGATGCAAACAACCATATTAACAATATAATTAGAAAAAATGTGTAATGAATGTGAACAATACATGGCAACAATGTTTAACTCCGAAATAAAAAAATGTTTATTCATTCCAAAGTGAATTGTAAGTACAACAACTACATTCCAAAGCGGTTCCCACTTGTAAGGCACGATACCTGATTTGGCCGTAGCGAAGCAAGCGACACACGATAGGTGCGTAGGACGTGCATTGGATGTTTAGTTGTGCACTTAGCCTCTTTCCATCTAGCAAACAACACAGACATAACTTTCATATTAGTTACTTACATAATTCCTATGTGAAAAAGTTAATGCGGAAATGTAAAACGGTAACTATCTTAGATCTTACATACCTGATAGCAAGTGGACCTGGGGGCAGTGCCTGGTGTGGATGCCTCATCACAGGACATATGTGTGGAAACCTCACCCATACCCACAACTGCACCAATAGTAGTGCACCGCCAATCTGCTTGGCTGTCTTCTCTGATGCCTTACAGAGGTGTCTATATAGCCAACTTAGTACTGCACTACCCCAACTATAATTCTTTCCATTGCTGATTGGATTGAAAAATTGCAGATACATAATTGAGAGCTGTTCGCCAGACTTGTCCATAAACAGCATACCACCCAACATCCCCAGTATGTAAAACCGAGCATACTGCTGCACAAGCACCTCAGTGGCGTCAGCCGGGAGAGGGTTGCTAAACCGCTCCTCGAGCCATTTGGCTTTTACCCTCGGCCCTTCCATCATTGCAATGTTCTTACCAGCACCAACTTGTCTGTTCGGCGGCCTATACCTTAGCAATTCGGCGCAAAGGTCGCCCCAATCTTTCATATTGGTAAATCCCACCACCGGCAAGCCATCTACAGGTACCCCCATTATAACCTCCATGTCTTGTAGCGTGATGGTCATCTCATCGTGGGGCAAGTGGAATGAGTGCGTCTCCGGCCGCCATCTCTCCACCAACGTCGTGATCAATACATGGTCAAGGTCTATATTTGGGACTCGAAGTAGCCCCTCTAACCCCGAATCTGCAATATAAGTAGCAATCCGTGGATCTAACCCACCTTCTGGCACACTTATAAATCGGTGACGACAAGTCAGTACACCTGACACTTCCTGCAAACGGAGCAGCATTGTATTAATAATAGCGTTCACTAAGCATGTAATAAATATGCTTCAAACTTAAATGCCAATGTTAGGGACAAGTGCATAGTAAGAAAAATCTTTCTACTACACTACGATTTTGGACAAGTGCATACCTTGCCTGCCGAAGGAGCCCAAAGCGAACTTGAACGATGCACAGGCTGCCTTGTCAACAAAGGTTCGACAGAGGATCCCGCTCCATGTGGGTCCATATTTGGCATAAATTAAAGCTGATTAATGGCCCATTAGGTTGAATGCAAAGCATAAACATTCTAATCCTTTTTTTTTAAGGAGCATGACACATTCTAATTCTAATTCTCTTTTTAAGGAGCATGCCCAAGGCCTAACCTTTTAGATCTTTTCTTATTTTTTTTTTTTTTTTAAATGTCATCCTAATCAGATTTGAAAGCATATTCATCAAATACCCATATGCAATTATATATATACACACACACAAAAAGAAAGGAGACACTTTTTATGGCCTCATTAGCAAATAAAATATTTACTCATGCCTAAACCACTTGCATTAGATATTAAAATGAACGAATACAAATATATTTTCTTTTCTCAAGTAATTAATCCCTCAAAACCAGCGAAGCTAGTGTAAGCATAGCTGACTTGCCCTGATCAATCCCAATTCGCTATATATATATATATATATATATATATATATATATATAAAAGAGATATTCAAAGCAATCAAGTTCAACAAGTCTACCACACAACTACCAATTTAACAAATAAAAAAACATAATTGAACACCCCCTTCACAACCCCACCACCACCATTAAAACCAGCCCTACCAGTTTGGTTCAACAAGGATCCCATCAACCACAAGAACAACTAAACTCACTTCAGCATCAATAAAGTTTAGAATTTTTAATGTTAGTGGATGTATCAATCACTATGTATTCTATGCAATTTATTTTCAAAAGAAAATAATAGGAGAGAGAGAAAGAGAGAGAGTTTCACTATAAAACAAATACAATTTAGAGAAAACCCAAGTACCCTCCCCCATCTACAAGATTGGAACCAACAAACTATTTCTCCTTCATCATTGTTTTTCTCTTTTCATGGAAGTGAGTGTTCTTTGATTCTGTACCAAATAAGAGAATAATTACTATTGGTCCAGTGATAGCAGTTTATCTCTATTGATATAGTCCCACATTTAACTCCAAACTTACATGTCAATGATATGGTCCCACATATGGAAAATGCTAAAGCTTCTATGAATTTTACTATAAAAGACTTACAAACTTACATGTCAATGAATAAGATTGGTGCCTACATCAACAACATTCTAAACAAATGTTTTACCATCCTTTTTGTGTTGCGCTTAAACAATTAAAAGTTAACATGTTAGTTTGTAAGCTATATGTAATATCCCTAGCATCGCTCTTTTACGTAAGTAATAAAGGAGTTACATACATGTGCTTTCCACTTTCATTAACAAACTTATCCAGACAAAACTCTAGGGCACCATACTTAAAAGTCCTCGAATCAACTCTTCACATTCTTCAAAGGGAGGTGGAAACCAATGATATAACAGAGTAAAGAATAAGGTAGTACAACATAGTTACCACATGGAAGAAATTTCTAAAATGAAAGTCTCTCTACATTATTAAAATCAACCCTCACTTTAATAGTCCAAGCATCCTACTCATTATTCAACAACATCAAGCCCCAAAAAAATTTAGGCTCAACTACAGATCCTCTACACACTAATAGGGATCTGCCGCATATATTCTAAGCAACCTACTCAGTCTCACAAATCAAATATGGCCTCAATGAGAACGCTAACTGTGTCCCACAATGACTGATTGCTCTAATAACACATGAAAATGTTCATTAAAAAAAATTAAAAAATAACACCACAAATACCCACAAATAACCCTAACCCCCAAATGCTCAAACAAATATTAAGATAAGGAGACATACATTGTGATTCCAAACTGAAGATGCAGACCGAAAGTGAGAGTACAGAGCGTGAGCAAGAAGGAGAGTATAGAGCGAGAGCGAGACTGAGAGGGAGACTGAGAGCGAGAGCGAGACTGAAAGGGAGATTGAGAGCGTGTGGGAGAGTGAGAGTGAGATTGAGAGAGTGAGAGTGAGATGATAGTGAGATTGAGAGAGTGAGAGGGAGATTGAGAAAGTGAGAGTGATGAGAGAGTAAGACTGAGTGGGAGTGAGGGAGATTCAGAGAGTTAAGTGTGGGTGTTAAAAACAGGGGCCATACCCGAGTTCACTGAACTTGAGTATGAGTCTGGATCGTTAGGGTAATTAACCTAAGCCATACTCGAGATTAATGGACTCGGGTACCACACTAACACAGTACTCGAGCTCCTTAAACTTAAGTACCAAGTGACATTTTTTAATCCCAAATGCCAGCTTAGCCTGTGCCACGGTGGCAGGACTTCTAGGAACTCGAGTTTACCATGCTCGAGTACCATTTGGAACTCGAGTTTGTAGAGCTCGAGTACTAGAAAAGTGGTAGATCACTAATAAGTTCCGAAACAGTGCTTTTTTCCTACAAATTTTGCAAAATGGTGGTATTTGGCCATTTTCACCATGACTATTATCTACAACAGTAGGTTCATTGAATAATGGGTTGTCCACGAAGGACTCAATCTAGCTTGACAAATGGGTTTCAATGATAGAAGTTAACTCTCTTTTTGGATGAATAGAAGAAGTAAGGGGCTGTTTGGATTTCATGTTTTCCATCACCCATCACTCTGTTTTCATCCCCCATAACTTAAAATTGGTGGGTCTCACGGCAGAAGGGTGTGTTTGGATTTGTTTTCAATTTTTGTTTCTATCACTCAATTCTTTGATTTTTGAGTGATGAGTTAGCAAAATTGAAAACAAATTTTGGGTGTTTTCAAGTTATAGAAACTGAGTTATGATGGCAATATGGTAATTTCATTCAACTTATGGGACCCACAGATTTGTCTTGTCCTGTCAAGCCAACTTGCACCCAACGGCTCTCCCTTTTCTTTCTTTTTAGTTTTCTTTCTTTCTTTTCTTTCTTTAGTTTTTAAATTAATTTCTTACTAAAAAATATTTTGATCTCCACCTAGTATATTATTTTGGCTTCTGATTACAAGATGCAACTCACTAAAAATTGGCGAGGAACAGTAGGCCATGTATATCTATAAAACAACATTAGGTCATGGGTGGCAATCTTTTGGAACCTTGCTGTTCTTTTTTTTGGAACTGTTTTAGTTTTTTTGTTCTTGACTTGTTAAGTGATGTAGAACGGAAAGCAGCACCTTTTGTTTTTTTTTATAAGAATGTAAAACTGCACTTCAGTTGTAACCAATTTGGTACTTATCTTATATACCAGTGTATTTTCTTAGGAAAAAAAAAACAGAGTTACTTTCTAGAACAAAATAAAAGTGAAAAGAGATTAATTTAGTTATGAACTTCTAAATGTAAAGCATTGTTATTCACCTACGCGGCAATGGTGCCACCAAGTTTGGATAATTTACTTCAAGGATCAATTGCAAACTAGAAATAAAAAAGGAAAACAGTAGTACTATTAACAGATAAGAGGTTATATTAGATTTTTCATTTGAGATCAATACCTACAATTTGGATAAGGCTTCTGATGGGATACACGGCCAATACGTGATTATTTTAGGACGTTTGTTGTATTTGTGTCGTGTATAGTACATAGGAGCTCTGAACTCAATCCAAATTCATACTTTTTTCTTTTTTATTTTATTTTATAGAAAAATACAATTTCTGTTTGAAATATATATATTTTTTTTTTCTTGGTAAGGGGGTTGGGGATTGGACCGGATATACTTCATTGCTCATAGGTTTGGTCGTGCAATTAGCCTATAGCCCATTGCCAAAAGGAATTTATAGTTAGAATTTACCAAGTCAAGACAATTATAACTTAACCAAATGGAGAAAAGGTCAAGGCAAATAATTGGAACTGCTTGAAGCTTGAGATGATACAGAGATTACAGTATGAACTATGAAGTGGTACACGGAAGTTCGTTGGGAATGTCATTTTGGTGACACATAAAAATAAATCATTAAACAGAACACCTTGTCTTTATAAAGACAGTTTATGCTAGCTTTAGAATCCACAAGCACCTTACCTCTCTCTCTCTCCACAACTTTTGTGTTTCTCTTGTTCTAAGGAGGCAGGAAATGGCTCGCACTAACATTGCTCTTGTTTTGACAATTCTCTTCTTTGTCCTGATGCCTGAGGTGATTGTTTAAACTTTAAAGCATTCATGTATGGGATATATCATAACAATTTTCATAATCTAAAAAAAACCTGTATCTATCTAAGATTTATCTTTCAATTTTATCTTTGGTAGTCATGCACTCCTGCTGGGTTGTTTTGATAAAACAAATGTACCTATTATTATAGCACTAGAAAGAATTAGAATAGTTCTTCTTTTTTTTGGGTACAAAATTTTGATTGTGACTGTTATTGATACTTCTTTTCAAAAAAATTCAGTGGGAGATCTTTGGCGGACCACAGTTCATGGTTGAAGCTGGCCACATAAGTAAGTGTATATGAGTATATAATTGAACTACAAAACTTTTGTCTATATTATGCAATCTTTACAATGATAAATTCAGTCATTTAGTCTATCAATATATATCTTCTCAAAAAAAAAAAAAAAAAAGTCTATCAATATATAAACTTTTTGCTCACGAGAATGAAAATTTGATATTTTGTTTGAGAAATCAACTTAAATCTCAAAAATGGCAAAAGTTTGGTCAGACTTAGCCGATGTGAGAATTGATCAATTAACTTAGAAGTTGGAATAATGATAAGAAGCCTAACTTTAGTGTTACACGTATGTATAAGGGGTAGGAAGTGCTATCATAGTTCGCATATCAATTTTCTTTTCTACGAACCCTTTAATATCATTGTTGGACCTTTATATTTTACCCATCTGTTTTTTCGTAATATTTTTTTTAGACCATTCAAAAGTTTTCAACCTCTAATTTTGTACCCAAATAGGAATTAGACAAATATTTCCGGTCCAACTTGAACCTCAATTTCATTTTCGCATTGGGACACCATATTCACTAGTCACCACTCATTACAAGCTAAATTTAAGGTGCATTTAGAAATAACTTTTCTTGGTGCACTTTTTTTTTTTTTTTTGGATAAACGGAAAGGGGGGACGGGGTGACCATTGTGACTCACCCCCCTGAGCGTGACCATAGAGGCACCCCCCACTAAGAAATATTGGATTGAGCCATAGCTATTATAGTTTGGGGTGACCATAGACCTCACCCTATTACCTCGAGAAAGTTGGTAATCAGGGATTCCTCAGCAAAGATACCCAAATTCCTCCCAAGGTACTCGTCCGGGCTCGAACTAGGGACCACAAATCTGATTCACGGATCCCAACCACCAGGCCACCCCTCTCGGGGCTCTTGGTGCACTCTTAACATTGCCAATTGAAAATAATACTATGAAAAGTGTGAAATAATATTTTTCCTTATATATTGTGTTCTATGAATACCCAGACTGCAGAGCTAGGTGTGGTTACCGATGCAGCAAGTCGTCTCGGCATAAGATGTGCATAAGGGCGTGCAATACGTGCTGCCAAAGGTGCCATTGCGTGCCTCCGGGGACTTCTGGGAACTATGAAAAATGCCCTTGCTATTGGCATATGAAGACTCATGGTGGTAGACGCAAGTGTCCTTAAAAAGATACAATGTAATGTCACAATAACAAAAAAAAAAAAAATTAAGGTGTTGCACTATGTATTACAGATAATAGAAGAGTAAGACCTGGAAGATGGGTCTTAAAATTGATTCAAGTATATATGTTATATTAAAGTGTTGAGAGGTCCTAGATAAACATCAAACATAAGTTTGTGTTCTCGGTCCTCCTTTACTGTGTGCTTATCAATTTATACAATCATGTGTATGCTCAGTCGTGTTTGCTAGAGCTAATTGAATGGTATTATGGTATGTGTGATTTCAGTGCATACTTTTCATATGTTCTTTTTTCTGTTTTCGTAAGTAACTTTTCATCTATTCTCTCCCTCACACGAAGGAAATGGTTGTCTTTCTTCCATATCCAACAATTTCTATTTATTTATGACTCATGCTTACGTACATAAACATTCAACCGTATGTAGTGATGAAGATGTGATTTAAACATGATGAGTAAGACAGTCCTCTCGGTTTTCTTGTTGAATATTATGAAAGGGTCACTTGGTACAAGAATTAACAAAATTAAATTTGACACAAACACAAAATTATAACTTGATTCAAAATCTGGGTTTGACAACTGAGTTAATGTTCATCTAACCTAAAAATAAATTGTTATGCTGGTGATTTTGAACCAATTAAAGAAAGTAAATAATTCTATTAGCATTCCAACATTACCAACAAAAATATCAAGTAAATTAAGAAATTATAGAATGCACTTATTAAGCTAGATTGGCATCATCGCTGACTCGATCGGTCTCAACATTTATTCTTTACATAATAACAACAATAAAAGTACATAAAACAATGAAAGTATTGTACTCAAAATGTATTTTGAATGTCCAATTCTCCCTTTCTCTCGTGGATAGTTCAAGGGCACTTGAGCTTGTTTCCATGGGTTTTGAGGCGAGCATAACATGGGCAAGCGTTCTTGTTGCCATAGGTACCAGGTGGAACACAATGGCATCTCATGCAACAACTTTTGCATGCTCTAGTGCACCTGTTCTTTCTTGATGCCTTTTTGCATCTCCTTGAGCATGCATAATTACAATCTAAATCACCGAAAATGAAAAATTAATTTCAATTTTATATCAAAAGATGGTGAAAATTACCTCATTATGGATGGTAGAAAACTAGAAATATCAATACTCTAAAGTTATTTTTGGATACTTGGATTTGGTTTTAAATCAATGGATTTGGAATTCCTTGATTCTAAATCTAGCAATTTTAAAATTTTATACATAGGAGGATTCGAAATTCAGAATTTTCATATTATTATTTGGATGCTTTGATAACCCGTAAGTTAGGGTTTGAAACTCTTTTTCAAAATTATCAAAATACCCTTATAGCTTCAAAAATGCCACATATAACCTTCAAAATACCCCCAAAACTTCTAAAATAACAAAAATGCCCTAAAAACCTTCAAACATATAAAAATACCCAAAAATGTGCAAAAATAATCAAATAATTCTCAAAATTTTCAAAATGACTAAAATATTTTTGAATCTACAAAATAATCAAAATATGCCCAATACATCCAATATGATTAAAGTAATCCCTAAACCAACCAAATTGATAAAAATATGAACAAAGTATTAATGCTTCATATCTTTCAGGTATATCCAGTAAATTACTAAAATTAGTATGTATACTTAGACAAATGAACGCAAAAAGTAGTTATATTTATGACATCCTAAATCTCAATTAAAATTTATTAATATTTATAAATAATTTTTTTAACAGTGTATATTTTAAAAGAGAAGTCTAATAATTTAAAGACATTTATAAAATTATAATAAATATATAGTTAGTTGATCAATACAGAAGCTGTTATAGTTTATTTTGATAATTCAATTATTAGAGGAGAAGAGATTTAAAAATCCCAAATGTCTTCATAAATAATATTAAAAAAAATTTTAGTTACTTCTTGAAAATTTTTATACAATTTTTTTTTATAAGAAACAATTTTTATACTTATTCAATGTGACTCTGTTAATTGCGCATAAGATAAAAATATCAATTAAGAAAAAAATTACTTTTTTGCCGGTCTAATCAGTAAATTGGTATTTTCTATTTTTAGAATCGGTCTATTCAGTACCTAGCAAAGGCACGCGAATCCTTCTAGTTGATATACTACTACATAGTGGCATAGTGCGTTGGCCTCGGCCTCCAATGATGTGATTTTATAATTAATAATGACTGATTGACTTTTTTGCTTTAGTAAGCAGGGGTTAGAGGAGAACAATAGTAGAAAATAGAAATTACCAGGATCGTAGTAATCCCTGTCCCAGAATTTTTATTTTTATTTTTTATGGCATTCTTAAAGGAACCATGTATTGTATTTTCCGAGAATTCCAATTTAGGACATTAACCTATCCAAATCAAATAACCCTTTTCAACTATGGCTTTGAGGATTTCAGTTAGTTCAATTGATAAAATATCTTGTTATTGAATAAAAGATTTATGGTTGAATTCTATATACATAACAAATTAATTGGTATCTTGGGTCTAATGATAAAGAACAATTATCATGGAATAGACCGCATAAGTTAAAATTCTATCATATCATATTTATCAAAAAAGAAAAAGTAAAAAAATAATATTAATAATGTGTACTTTAAAGGATACTACAAATTTTATTACACTATCTTTACAAAATTGATGTGTCATCAATAACAAAAAAATAATTATGATATTTATTTATTATGTTGTTGACATTAACCAATCACATTGATTATTACTACATTAATTTGTAAATGTTATGTAGTAAAATTTGTAATATTTTTAGCAATAACTAAATGAAAAAAAAAAAATTGGAAGGGAATGAATTTCAGGTCTAGCAAAGTAAAACTTACTGATTTTCTGGGGTTTATGTTTACTGTGAAGCGCTAGTTCGTTTTCCGCTTCATCCATCTGAATCCAAAAGTTACATGACAAAAATGAGCCCCCAGGTTCAAATTCAAATTTTTATACTGTCAATTTATGCAGTGATTGATTAACACAAAAACATGGAATAAAATTTAAGAAAATTAATGGCACACACACTCAGAAAACGCAAGGAATTATAGAACTTTTCCTATTAGTCTCAAATATCAAATGCAATTTGCTTCATTGAATTTTTAAATAATGGTTTGTTCAGTCTTGCTAGACATCTTATATTTATTTGGATTTTAAATCATTATTGTAAGATCACAAAACATCTTGGCAACCGAAGCATAATTGATATAGAAAATGGAACATATATAGGTAGAGAGACTCACATTAGCCAGAGTATTTGCTGCATTGCTATACGATGAAGCCTCTGCAAGAGCCTGGAAATTAAAGGTACACCAATTTACAAAATAAAGTTAGATAAAACATTAATTTTCTACATTATGAGACCATCTTTAATGGCAATATGTACCTGTAAGAGGAGGATGACAATGGCGAAAATGATGAAGAGCTTCATCTTTAGGACTTGGATGATAACTTGATAAGGATGATGAGAATAAGTGAAGGACAAAGAGGCATTATATATGGTTATTTTTTTGGATGCTTTTTTCACCTGTCTCTTTTACGATTCACATGCAAAGATTAGAGCAAAGTCACAGACTTTGAGTTGAGTGCTCAGGGAAATGTTCTTTGGAAGCTTCTCTATCACTTTTGTTCCTTTTACTATGAATAGTGCTTTATTAGCGAGATTTTTACAATAATTTCACAACAAAAATTAGGGCATTTTAATGGGTTTGATTTAGATTTTTACAATAATTTCACTTTTGTTCTCCCATCTTTAACATTTTATCGTGTAAAATTTATTGTGAAAATATTGTGTTTAATTCCTTTATCTTTTGCTACAGAGTGAGCACAGCTGTTAATGCTTGCAGTGCATGGACAAGAGTAGGGCGATAGAGGCAAGGTGGTCCCCTCAACAGTTGGGGCTATAATGCTCATGGGTCATGGCCTTGTCTTGTTTTAGGCTTTTAGCTAGCATGTGAATCAGAGAGCAATAGGGTAGGGTTGTTGGGAGGAGTCAAATTTCACCAACTCATAAAAGCATTGGAAATTTGCCAAGAAAAGGATCATTTCATGCTGTGCCTTTGTAGTTTGTATCATTATATGAAGATGCATGATTTTCGTTGCTGCTACGTTGGCAACACGTACATGGTATATGCTGGCTTTTAGCGTTGAAGGTGCAATGTATGGTCCATCCCATGTGAAAGCAAACAATCATAACATTTTATTGTAATTCGTTCTTCCTAAACTTTAGAGGATTCTTGTATCTTTAAGGGGGAAGTTAAAACCTAAGGAAATCGCTTTTTTTTTTAATAATTATAAATTTTAATAATTTAATAATGAAGGTGTGAAAATTTGAATCATAGACGTTTTTATTAGAAATACCAGAAAGTGTCAATTAAGTTAAAAAACTCTTGATAAATAAAGATATCGTTTTAATATAGAAAAAGTGATTTAAAATCTCACCAATATCTTGGCTTAGTAATAAGTTTTTAGAGTGCCAACATAGTTTTCATTGGTAAGTGTTAGTACATTTTTACATTAAAAAAAAAAAAGTGATCTTCAATAATAATAAAAAGATCTTAAAAGGAAAAGAGTTATTAAAGTAATATTCTTAAGTTAAGTTAATAAATTTAAGTGAAGTTCCCTAAACTAATAAATGTCATATATGTTATGAGATGGATTGAAAGACCATATATCCATCCTTACGTCCATTTGCATACCAATGGTGAAAGAAGGGAAATAGTAAAAAGGAAAAAAGATCTTTTCTCATTTCTTTTCCATTTGTGAGTAGTGTGTCAGTCCACCAATATTTTATACACTTTAGAGATTTCGATTTAAAGATAGGTGTTATGTTGGTGCAAACACAATAATAATAGAAATAACACAAAGAGAAACTGAATAATACATCTAAATGTTATTTTTGAGATTAGAAAATACACAATACTATTTAGACTGAGACGCGACACTCGCTCTATTTAAGGAGATTCAAGTCATTGGTTGGCTAAATTTTATAACCGGTGCAGACCTTCTCTGACTTGTCTCCCTCAATATACAACAGTCCAACAAATGTTGTATGACTAGAACAACCTCTGCACAAAGTGTTCAAGCCTACTAAAAAGAACACCCTTATTTGCCAAAAACCTCTCTATTTTTTTAATATATAAGAATGCTTGCAATTAGTGGATTTGTAATGTTATTATATTGCAGTTGCTTGGATTGGGTTTGAATGAGTCTATTTATAGGCTCAATGAGCCTCACAAAATTATTACCAAAATTAATCTGATTTATTAGGTCCATAATTTTGATGTAGTGGGTGTTACAAGATTAATTGCTGGACATAAATCTAATGGGCTGGAATTACACAATTAATGGATGAGATAAGGAGTTTCTAAAGAAATAAATAGGCCAAAACAACTAATCCATTAAGTGGGTGAATGGCTTTTCATTTTTCCATAATAAATAATCCATTTACTCACCAATGATTAAGGAAATATTTTGAATGTATCTGGCCCACAATTTGCTTCAATACATATCAGCCTATTAATCACCATAATTAAAAAGAATAAAATAATCTCTCTCATTTTTAATGTGGGATTAAATATTTTCACTAATTTCTTACATTCCATATTAACTCCCACATCTTTATATGTATATTGTCATATAAACCCATTTTAATTCATTAATATTAAAATGCTCCAACAATCCTCCACTCATTTTAATATTAAATTTTATTAGTTAAAGAGAGATTATCAGGCAAAGACAGGTCATTATGCATCATGAAGGTGTGCTCTGCATTGAACCTTCACTTAGTAAAATAGTCATCTCAACTCCAAAGTCGTAGTGGTCTCCGACTTGAATTAGGACTGCTTTTGGGAAATTAAGCGTCACTACTTACATATAACAACCCAGGTGTTGACATGAGTTTTTATAGCTACCACTTTACGGCTATGTGTTGATCCCAGTTTCATGAGTGTATTTGAGATTAAGTCCAAATCTCATAGGAAGCAGCCCCACCCCACACTCATATAGGTGAAATTTTGTTAGGGATGCTTCTGTAATTCTAACACCCCACTCATACGGGTTACAAATTTCATTAAGAGTTTTTTACTCAACCTCTCCACATTACAGGATAAATGCACTTACATCATAGGGATGAACAATTAAAAAATTATTTACAAAATAAATAACTGAAAAAATAAGTAGTGTATTTCTTACGACCATCGTATGGCTTGTTTTTTCTATTGAACCCAATTTTCAGGATCTCTGGTCCTTGGGTTGGATATCCTTATGCACGACTCATGAATCTATGGACTTTAATCCCATCCCCCTCGATGTATTCCAGACCCTATCTTTTGTTAAGACCTTAGTAAATGGATCTGCAAGATTATCATTAGATTTAACATAATCCACAGTTATGATGTTACTACTCAAATAAGATCGCACAGTATTGTGCTTTCTTCTTATAAGTCTAGATTTACCGTTGTAATAACGGTTTTTAACTCTACCAATTGCGGTAGTGGTATCACAATGAATTCATATAGGTGGAATTGGCTTTTCCCAAAGTGGAATGTCATATAACAAATCTCTAAGCCAATTTGCCTCTTCACTAGCTGAAGTTAATGCTATTAATTCAGCTTCCATTGTTGAGTTAACAATTATAGTTTGCCTTTTAAATTTCCAACAAATAGCACAACTACCTAAGGTAAAAATATAACTAGTGGTAGAGAGAGAATCACCTGACAAAGTATTCCCATTGGCATCACTAAGGGCATGTTTGGTACACTGTAATGATTATTACATGAGAATAGGAATAAGTATTATAAGGAATATAATAAGTTGGAATGTAATAAGTATTACTATTCATTAGTTTGGTGACCATTTAGGAATAGAATCCTGAATATGCATCCACAATTTAGTAGAGTATAAAAAGAAGGTGTAATTAAATCATTTTTAAGTCAAATTTCCTAAAATAAGTGTTTTAGGGTGTTCAAAATAGAGCTAATAATTAACAACAAGAAAAATTTATTTTCTTTCCTTTTGAAGATGTGGCAACTAATGGCTTTTTAGGAAATTTTTAAAAAAAGTTATTACATAAGGTGAAGGAATAGATATTTAGTACTTTTGATAAAGAATATTTATTACTCATTTTGAAGAATAGCTATTCATAAGGAATAACTATTCATTGTAATAAAAACATAACCAAACAACCGAATAGTTATGCCATAGGAATATCTATTACATTACAGTGTCTATTACAGTCTACCAAACGTACCCTAAAAGTTTCAATCACAGCAGGGTACTTTTTATAAAATAAGCCATAGCTTTTGGTACCAATTAAATATCTCATGACTCGCTCAATAGCTAGTCAATGATCTCTACTAGGCTTGCTAGTAAATCTGCTAAGCACTCTTACTGCATATGCAATGTTGAAAAATAGTCTCTCTCATTTTTAATGTGGGATTAAACATGATCACTAACTCCTTATCTTCCATATTAACTCCCATATCTTTACATTTATATTGTCATATAAACCCATTTTAATTAATTAATATTAAAATGCTCCAACATAGTAGTTTTAGAGCAAAATATGAGGTTTGATTTAGTTTGATAAAACTTTGACTAAAAATTCGTTCATTTGATTGAAACAATTCTTGCACTAACTCAAAAATTTTTTAATCACATTTGAAATGAGGGGTGGATCATCAAATTGTAGGAAAACAAACAAGATATCACAAAAATGAAAACCCCTTGAAACCCTAATCCTAGCCAAAACTAGGGTTTGTTTGAAACTAAGTCAAACAATTTTCGAATAGCATGAGTCACATATCATTGGAAAGATTGAGCAAAAGGCTTTTTTTTAGTTGCTTTGGGTAGCCAAAAAAAAAAAAAAAACTCATATATATATATATAAAATTACATAACAATGAGACTTCAAAAGGCATATAAACAGACATTTCAAAGGCCTACAACTTCTTAAAAGGATGTAAAATCCTTCCGAACCAAAGCATGGTCATAAAGTTTATATTAAGAGCTTTTAAATGGCATATGGCTCGCCTAATTCTGATTTCAACAAGGTCTTCATCGAAATGCGTAAACTTTCGTTACGATAAATCAAACAAGTTTATGATGTGTCAACTTTTGGAAACCATGCCAAGGGCCTTGTAGTTGAATTGACACCTCCCCATGCATAAAGTACTTAGAGGTTTAGGGAGTAAAGGGTTCGAGCTGCGGGGTTAGCAGCATGTTATAATTATCTCTCTCTCTCAAAAAAAAAAAAAAAAACTTTTGGAAACCATAACTCCTCACCCTAACATTCCATTTATATAAACTTTATGTCATGGGAAAGATAATTTCATTAAGTTTTTGCTTGGTATTCTTTTGAGACCCAAAAGATCCTTAAAAAACTCTCAAAAGTCAAGGATAAATAACTTATGCTATTTTTCAAACTAGAAAGTACCTCTTATGATAGATATGCCAATTCAACTATGTTACAAGCCAATGAATGAATAGCATATGGAAGGTTAGTGAGATTAATTATAACAAGAGTTCTTTTACAACCGCAACAAAAAAACATAAATTCAGTTAATTGTTCTTTTAAGAAATAGTTTTAACCTATGGTGTTTGTTCTTGGTGATTGTTTATTTTTTATAATTTGATTGCTGATGGAGAGGAGATTAACCTTAGACATCTAGGCTGGAAACATCAATATATGTCACTTGATAAACTCATTTTTAGATGGTTTCTAGTTTTTTTTTTTTTTTTTTTTTGAGAATCTAGATGGTTTCTAGTTTGGTCTATGTTTTGGACCATTAAATAAGTGGGCTCATGGGTAGGCCCGTAGTCACAAATATTCAAATTTAAAACACGAAAACCAAGCAGCCCGAGTCCCCCAAAGGCCCAAATCCAGTTCGCATTAGATGAGTGAAACGTGTAAAAAAAATGTTATCCAACGGTTAGAAAAAAAGCCTAACAATTTCTCTTTTAAACTGAAAAATATTGCACAGCGTAAACTGAAACCCCAAACCAAAAACCAACCATATATTAGCCAAATTGAAATCCCAAACCACTTGCTGCGGCCCAAACCACCACCACCACCACCGGTGGCCCAAACCGTCAACCGTGAGCTTTCTTCACACCAGAGACCTGCCGCTGGGGAGGCGAACAGTGCAGTGATTCATGGATTGGTGAAGGCGGAGGAGAAGGAAGGGATTGAAGAGGCGATATAAGAGAAATTGTTGCGGTGGTGAATTGGGGTGAGCCGCTCCCGAGAAAATCAGGAATTTTTCGTTGAGTGAGCAAAAGCTGTAGTAGTTGCATTCTAAAATGGGCGATAAATCGAAGCGTAAGAAGAGGAAGCATATGGATGACACCGAGACTTCGGCGTCGCCGTCGTCGTCGTCACCGAGCTCTGATGACGACTCGTCGAAGAGGCGGTGCCGGCACCGGCACAGGCACAGGAGCAGTGATAAAAGTAAAAGGAGAGATAGAGAGAGGAGGAGAGAAAGGGACGAGAGAGAGAGGAAGAGAAGGAAATCGAGAAAGAAGAGTAGGGCTTACGAGTCCGAATCTGAGTCCGAGTCCGAGCCCGAAGCGGTGGTGGGAGACTTGTTGAATCAATTTCCTAATGTTTCCAATGACTTGATCCAGGTATCCATTTTTCTTGTGAATCCGAAGCTTCTAAATTCAATACTAATCGATTTTTAGGTTTTGCAACTACAATTTTGAATGTTATTTTGTGATATTTGGTGGGTAATTAGGAATTTTCAACTTTGAATTTGATGTTTCATTGGCCAAAGTAGTTATGCTATTATCTGTTTTGTTATTAGCATGATTATCCTGACAGTTTGCAAATTCTGTTTCTGACATTTTTAATTAACTTTTTTTATTTTTATTTTTTATGAAAGCACAGCTTGTCACTACTTAGGAATTGAATTTTCCCTATTGTTATTCTTTTTGCCATTTTATAATTAAAAAATGTGGGTACCGAGTGCAAAAGCTCCCACTTTTGTGGGGTATGTACCCCCAATTTTGTTGGAGAGGCTAATTCCGGGTTTGAATAGCTACCTGCCAAAATCTGTCACTTTTGGTGGAAGTCACTTGCTAGTTGCCATCTCACCAAGGCTCTGAGTGACTAAATTTTAGGCTTAAAGATAGGGGTGACTTCTACTGATGAAAAGATGAGGGAGAGTCGCTTGAGATGGTTTGTTCATGTTCAGAGGAGAGTCATTAATGCACCAATGAGAAATGGTGAGTTGATTTAAGTTTAGGGAATGAAAAAAGAGGTAGAGGAAGAGCAAAAGTAAAATTAGTAGAAGTAGTGAAAAAGAATATATCAATTAAGGAAGTAACAAAGAGTATTGTTAAATCACCGATTGTCCCAAAAGCTTAAGCTATTAGGAAATGATGAATTTAATCACTTAACCATGATTCTAACACTCCCCTTCATTTGTGTGCCTAAACTTCCCTTTAATAATTGGGGGCCCAACAATTAGGAATTTAACATTTTAAATGTAAGGTAGAGCAAAGGCAGGTATCGAGCTCAGGATCTCTTGCTCTGATACCATGTTAAATTACCGATTCTCCCAAAAGCTTAAGCTATTAGGAAATGGTGAATTTAGTCACTTAACCATAATTCTAACACTTTCCCTTACGTGTGGGCTCAAACTTCTTTTTAATAAGTGAGGTCCAACACGTGAGATTTTTAACATTTGGTATTAGAGCGGGAGATCCTGAGTTCAATCCCTGTCTCCTCCACTTAACCCCCCAATTAAATCATTGATAAGGAAGCCTTAGTTTTTGATGTGCTTGTTTCTCCATCTAATGGGGGACTGGGAGTTGGAATAAAAGGTTCAATAGAGCTGTTCAAGATGGGAATTGGAAGAGGTGCATTCTTTTTTTGATTATGTTTATTCCAAGATGCCTAGGGAGGAAAGGGAAGATAGAATGATTTGGAGCTTGAATAGGAATGGTTATTTTGATGTTTGCTTTTAGAGCAAGACTTAGGTATAGTATTTAGGTGTTGCTTTTTAGGTTCCCCTCTTAAGATTTTGCCATGTAGATTTTTTCTCATGGGATGGAAGTGTATTTTTTAGTTAAGTAGCCACATGACAGAATCTTAAGAGGGGAACCTAAGGAGCAGCATCTAAGGTATTGTACCTAAGTTTTGTCCTTGCTTTTATAATACTATAAGTGGCATTTATATTGTTTCTTTCCCATGGAAGAGCATTTTGGCGTGTTAAGATCCCAAGAGAGTAGTGTTTCTTATGTGGGTAGCGGCTTGTGGTCGGATTCTTATAGTTGATAATCTCATTAAGAAGGGTTTCTCCCTAGCAAATTGGTGTTGTATGTGTCGGTGTAGTGGGGAAATGGTGGATCATCTCCTATTCCATCATGACTTTTCTCATGAGCTGTGGAGTGAAGTTTATGTTTGGGATTTAGTGGGTGATGCTGGAGATGGTAGCATCTCTTTTCTTTGGTTGGTGGAATTGGTTTGGAAAACATGCCTCGGATGTTTGGAATCTTTGGAATTTGGAGCTAGCATGTTTGATTTAGTTAGTATGGAAGGAATGAAATAGCTTTACTTTTGAGGATTTTGTGAAATCTATTGACCAGATGAAATCCTTGCTAATTAGGACTTTGTTTGATTGGTCTCGGGCTTGGGGGTTTATGCATTTTACTTCGATTTTTGATTTTTAGTTTTCAGATAGCCTTTCGAATTGATTTTCTTGTATTTGTTTTTAGGTATTTTGTGTTCATCATTGTGAACAAAGTGTACTTTTTATCAGTTAATAAAAAAATTGGGACTAAGGCACTTGGTTGTTGTTGTTGTTGTATTCTTTGTGCTGTACTTTGTTGGTCTTTCTCTTATATGCTACTTTCTTTTATATTATTTTTTTGTTCTCTTTTTTGTGATGTTTGTATGATTGTTAGTTTTATTTTATTAATATTAGTTTTTATTTTTATTTTTTATTTTAACCTTGTTTTTGATATACAGCTTCTGCAAATGATTGATGATGGGCAAGCTGTAGACATAAAGGGTATATCTGAAAGATCTCTGATAAAACATCTAAAGAAGCTGTTCCTTTCATTAAGACTGAAGGAGAGTGGTGATAGATTATTTTTACTTCCGCCAAATGCTCGTCCTACTTTAGAAATTGTAGGACCCCTAATTCATGCTCGTATGGAACCTAAAGAGCAACAACTTGATCATTTTGTATCAGCAAATGGTGTACATTCAGTAGTGGAAGATGCAGAATGTGGAGAAGTGATGCTTGAAAATAATGTGGCAGGGCCAAGTTTAGAGGATGATACCATTCCTCCTAGAAGAAGGTACAAAAATACTTTTTTTAATAAAATTTTTTCACCTAATTAGCTGCAATATCAATCACTATGTGTTTTATTCTAAAGAATCACAAATATGGACTGGTGAATAAGTTATTGACAGTGTCTTGTCCATTTTAATGAGAAATAACCAACTTGTGCAGGATTTAGACATATGTACTCTTGTATGCTGTTGTCCTCTTTTATTTTTTATTTTTTATTTTTTTTTGTACGGATTGCATAGCCATACTAAAACAAAATCTGCAAATTTTTTCTTGCTTAAAGGTTTGTATACTACTTTATAAGACATCATAGAATGTGGAGTTTCTATATAAAGTGTCGGGTTGTGGTTCCTGAGTTACATTTATTAGTATTTAGATAGCTATGTTGTGTATACATTTTGTTAGATGTTGTGATAATAGAAAGAGGATCATCGAGATGAGAGCAATATAGTGCTTGCATTGGGAAAACATATTAAGATAGTCTATGGGTATTAGCAAACCTATGGAAGAAATTTGGCAATAAGTGATCCTACATGACCCAAACATAGAACTAGATAAGAAAAGGAAATACCTGTGGAAAATCATCGTGTTCAGAAACCCCTCTCCCCTTCAAAGATTCAACCTTACCATAATTCTGCAACTTCAATGGAGCAGCTTCTTTCATGCTTTTCCCAGCTGGAGACGGGAGTTTCTCCCAAGAAGCCATCCGGTCCCTGCTTATGGGAGACTCCAAGTTTATGAAGTGTCATAGACTCATATGTAGGAGGAGGAGGTGAGAGAAAATTTCCTGGCAGTACAAAATGGTTATTCTTCCAATCCACCTGCTCCCGACTGTAAGATTTCCTAGTTGCAGCTGCCTTTGAGGCCTTTGCAGCACTGGAACTTTTGGACTCTCTTCCTATGCCTGGAGGAATTCGTTTTTCTGCAGAATGCGGGACTATAGATTGACGAAGCTGAAAAATATTTCATCCTCGGCCAACCCACTTTCTTTGTTAAACCAGCAATCTGATACACCTTGTTAGAATGAAAAGCATTCGGGCATGAAGCTGCTTCAGCATACCTGGATGAAGTTCTTGACGCCTATTATCCAATTCCTGAACTATGCCTTCACACTGAAGCCAAAACTCTGCAGAAGATGTCATAGCATAGCTCCAAGCCAAAACCAGCAAATCCTGTAGAGTTTCCTTCCACTTAGGATGACTATCTGCATTTTTCTCCAGAATTCCAACCAGATCTGCTGCAAAATTAGCCAAATCAGAGTTTACTTCTTCCTTTGCTTTGTCAAATTTTGCCCAGATGACGACCAATATTTCCTGCATAAAACAGCAAGGAAATTAAGAATGACTAGACCTTCCAAAAGCACAACACATCTTGTTCAAGAAAATATTTTGCAAACTAAAAGTTAAGTACCTCCAAGTTATTTAAGCCTTGAGGCTTCCAAAATGGGAAGGGTTGGACACCTTTGGAATTTAGTTCATGAGAAAAACTTTTGATATCAGCAGGAAACCTCTTTCTAGATGCACTTGTGACATGTAGTGTAGCTTGAAAACGGGGAGATTCAGGCTCCTTGGGATTGTCACAATTGTATACAGTCTAGGAAGCAAATGTTTAAGTCATCAACTACATTGTGAAAAGTAAATATTGGATAAAAGAATATACAATAAGTCTGATAAAAGTGAATGCATGGTTATTATCAATAAAAATCTTTTCACCATTACCTCTGGTGTACGTGCATCTGAGCTTTCTTAAGCCTCCAGATTGACACCATGATGATTTTGATCTCCCTGTTAGATGATTCAAAATATCAAAAGCAACTTTTGCAGGGTAAAAACCAAATATGCCAGTTGTTCAAATTAAGGAAAACACAATGGACATCTTTTTAGTAATTGAATCTATCCTAGAATCCCAAGGTTTAAAATGACACCAAAGCTTTAACCTCACTTACGTCCTAAAAAGACAGGCAGTATATTTTAAGCAAAGAAGAAAGAAGGTTTTCAGTAAAATATACAATGCAAAAGAAAAGGCCTAAGACCACTAGAGGAGGTCTTTCCAGAGTTGTTTCACATTGCATGCAATAGGGATGCTTCAGTGGTTGATCTCATATCTTAGTACACTGCCTGTGTGCTTTGGCTCATTATATCCTGTCATTTTTACAATGAAGTTTTATTATTTATAAATAAAAATTATAACAGTTATGGACTTTAAACTTGAAGGTAACCTATTGGATGATTCAAAACTCAAAGCCTGGTACTGAGATATAGTATATGTATGTTACTAACTGATAGAAAAGGAATATATAACTAACAATCATCTAATTTTTTATAAAGAACACTTTTTATTGTTCTTGTTTACTTTTTGTTGCAGAGTTATTGGTCCTGAGATGCCATCAGCTGATTTACTCGCAGCTGCAGCCAAACTAACAGAAGCGCAGGCTGAGCTCAGGTATTTCTGGATTTATTTGAGGTTGTAATTTTGGATTTTGTGGTGATACATCATGATGAAAAAGTAATGTGATTAAGATGACTTGTAATAATATTTTCTAAATACTTCCAGAGAAGCAGAGTTGGAGGAAGATACTGAGATTTTTATAGGACCTCCACCACCTGCTGTGGTTGCTGAGGCTGAATCTGCAAATGAGGCGGAGCGATTTGAAGAGGTATTCTTATCCTGTTCCTTATGCATATTGATCAAATTATAATACTCTGCATATATCACAGTTGCTTCAAAGAGCACCCTTGGCTTGAGAATCTAGAATATTGTTGTATATCAAGATTCTTTTTGCAGGTTCAACTGATTCCAGCATGCACATGTTTGTATATATGTATATGTGGATATCTACACGTATATATCTGTATGTGCGTGTGTTTTATTTAAGTGTTCTGTTTCCATATTTGTCGTTTTGCGAGTGATATTGTTGCCAACTCTACCAATTTAGAACCAAAAGTTTAATATGGTAGTGCTTACTGTAAATATAGTGTATCGGATATTGATATAATGAAAAGCTAAGGACACGGGTTTAATGATGCCAGCCATGTTGACCATAACTGATTTCTGCTCAATCCAAAGGGTCATCTACCTTTGTAAAAATTGCTTATTTTTTTTCTCAAGAAATAGAGGCATAAATGTTAAGCATGAAAAAACAAGAAGATTTCATTTACTTTTCCACCACAAATTGATGTTTGCATATCACCCTATGTTTGCTGTAAAGTTGGATGCCCAAGGTAATGGCATAACCATATAACCTTAGTCCAAAGAACAAAGAGATGCGTTGTGTTCATGGGCAAACCCAAGGGAGTAAAATGTAATTTTTGTTGTTTTTTAAGCCTCTAAACAAGTTTCAGGTATGGGTGTGGTGTTCTACCTGTCTGATGTGCTAATTTTTGTTTTGATAAGTTATAAAATTTATTAAAATAGTAGGTTAGATCAAGCTCATGATGATGAGTACTCCATAACCTAAAAGAATTGCAAAGAATATGGATGATTTGTGGAAATGCAGAGTAGTTGTGTTGGATTGGTGTTGCATGTGCAAGAAGGATGGGGAGTCCATTGATCATTTATTGTTACATTGCCATGTAGCTAGGGAGTTGTGGAATATGGTATTTTATTTATTTGGGGTTCATTGGGTTATGCCATGTGATGTTGTGGATCTTCTAGCAAGCTAGTCGTATAAATGTAGCAAACTTAAGTCTTATAAAAAAAAAATGTAGCAGATGTAAGTCCTTGGTGATTTGGAGTATGATTCCCCATTGTATTATGTGGGGTATTTGGTGGGAGAGGAATGCTCATACTTTTGAAGGATTGAGAGATCAACTCATGATATGAAGTCGTTTTTTCTCCAAACTTTGATAGAGTGGACAAATGCTTCGTGTGTTTTTACTTTTAATTCTTTGACAGATTTGTTAGATAGTTGTATTCTCTTTGCTTTATAGTTTTTGCTGTTTTTTCTGATTCCTTAGTACACTGCCTGTGTGCTTTGGTTTCCTGTATTTTTTTCTTTATTCAATGAAGTTATATTACTTATCAAAAAAAAAAAAAAAAACAAAGAATTATGCACAAAAAATAATTGATTCTGTGAAATAGAAGTGATTATGTGAAATCTATTAGTGTTACTATCTGTAAGACCCCACGCACGGGACCAATAAAAGGTGTCCGAATTAGCAATTCTTCTGAGTGTTTAATCTGTCTGTATCCTCAAAAGTACGATTATTATGCTTCCCCACAATAGCCACATCAAGCATAATGGTCCAAAGTTCCAAATATAGGAAGTGTGCTACTTTTCAAGTAGAGGTGTCCAACAAATCATGGGCAGTGATAGAGGTAGTACTGGTACTGGCATTGGGGAAAGTATTATGAGAATTATGCTATCTGTGTAAGGATAATTTTGGAGCTTTTGTGTATTTTATATTATGTAATGGTGATGCTGCTGCTCAATCATCACAAAACCCTGTATTGTTTTTTCTCTCTCATTCCTTCTTCTATTTCTTCCTCTCCCAGTTTACTTCTTTTGCCATCAAACTAGATGACAACTTAAGGACTTACTGTTAATAAAATCTCTCTACTTATTGAAAAAAAAAGTTGCATTATATAATATCTTCTTTTTGGGGAGTATATATGCTTATTTATTTATTTATTATGAACTATTGGTGAAATGAGGTTAAGATATATCTTGTTTGTTGACCATACATAATTGCATCTTGGATGGTTTCCTAGTAATTGCATCTTGGATGGTTTCCTAGTAATTGCGTGAGTGCAATAACTCATAAACTAGTTACATTTATCTGATCAGGTCACCAGAATCATGGAGGCCGATGCTGATTGTCTGTATGATGTTCTAGGAGTGAACCATAATATGTCCGCTGATAACATTAAAAAAAGGTAAGTTTATTTTTTATTTTTATCTCTTAAAAAATGGAACCTATCTTGTTCCATGAATTGCTTATGATACTTAATGGTTGATTTTGTTTATGGGATGCAAATTTAGGAGTTAGATCTGAATTTTAATTTTTTATATTCTAATTTTATTGTTTGGTGAATAATGTTTTCTTCCATCATGAAATTATTCCTTCTGTGCCAGATACCCCTAAACTGCCTACTTTACACTAGTAAGCATCTTTTGATGCTTGGCTTAACTACACTGGAGGAGGAAGAGTGTAACTTGAAAGGTTTCTGATAGGGATTTGTTCTGAGATCAATGATAATAGTCATCCAGTCTGGAGTAATATAGGGTTGAGGCATGCCAAAACTTTGAAAGCTGAGATCCAGAATGTAATTGTCACAAAAAGTTATTTTTTATATAGCTTCAAAAGGCTTGAAGGTGTTTCTTAACTTGTGAACAAAATGCTTTCGACCATATAATTTTGTAGCACCTAAGAGCTGGAAAGTTAAGTCTCTTTGAATCGGAGATGTCTTGGGGGGTAACAGCAAGTAATTATTAGGATAAAGTAGTAAGACCTAAGTGTGTAGGTCCTATAGTGAAGAAGAAAGTTGTTTATAGTCTCTCTTGCAATCTACTTATTTAGGGAAGCTGGTAAATAATTTTGTGCCTATTTCAGTGGTCTAATTTGATTAAAACTTTAGTTTTGGTTGAACACCACCACCATCATAGTGGTCTAATTAAACCTTTATATTTGGTCGAATACCATCTCCTTCATGGTGTGAATGATGTTTTATTTTTGGAATCTGGCTTATTTACTTTAAAAGTTCAAATCTGAAATTAAGTTGGAAAATTTACACATCGTCATGCTGTAAAATGAGATAGTACCAGTCAAAAAGTGGTTTTTAGTTCACTATATGGCTGATGAAAACTAAGATATGGACACAATTTGCAAGCTGCAATCACTATCTTAATTAATGGATTCTAGGCTGTTTGTTGAGTTTTCATTGATCTTGTATGGTTGCAAATTGGTGAGCTTGTGCATTATGTAATTGTTTCTCTTTATCTAATGACTGACATGGTCATGAATTAGGTACTGGAAGTTGTCTCTTTTAGTGCACCCGGATAAATGCCCTCATCCTCAGGCCCATCAAGCATTTATCAAATTGAACAAATCTTTTAAAGAATTGCAAGATCCAGATAAGGTGAGTTTCTTATGCATACATGGTTAATATGTGAATCTATAAAATGCTTCTATTTGTGCAGTCACATTCTGTGATACTTCTTTTAATTCATCGAAATTGAGATCTCATACAGTTGATTTGGTCATGATAAGTATATTTGAATTTCAGTTGCCCTTTTGAATATGATTTGTGGTTAGATAATCATTTGGTCTCAAATGTGTTATGCCAATGAGGGTGTATGATTTGCTTCTTTGTTTGAAATGAGTGTTTGGGCGATAGCATAGTAGAAGGGTATGGAATGTGCTGTTTTGCCTCATGTAAATGATTTGGTGTGAAAGGACATTTTATGGGATTGAGCTTCCCCTCGATAGGAATAAATACCTTTTTTTATTTTATTTCTTTGGTTCAGTGGCCACTTGCAGATGGCAGCATACCTTTTTCCCTGTGAAACATTTTGAGCTTTTTGTCTTTTAATGTCACTTTTGAGGGGGGTCAACAGTACACTATGTACTTCAGTTGTTCCTTCTACTTAAAATTTTTTTTTGATAGGTATGAACTCTTGTTTAGACTTTAGTCGTGGAATATTGGAATATGTGGGCATGGGTCTGGTAGTTTGGTGCATAAAATTTTCTTTTACATATCTTTGATAGTTATAATGAAATTTCTTGAGACATTTTGGTGGTTAAAATGAACTTGCATAATTTCATTAAGGAGACAATGTTACCTTTAAAAGCATATCATGCAATTATCATATGGTGATATAGTTGTATTTTGGCATCTTCACAACAGAGATATACGATTTTGACATTGATTTTTCTTTCTAACCTTATTTGCTTGTTTTAGCGGAAAGCAATGGATGAGAAAATTAAACTCAAGGAAGAACAGGAGGCATTTAAGGTACATACAATATTAATTCTTTTTAAGGAATTTGTTGTAGTTTTGGTCTGGCTATATCTTTAGAAGTTATATCTGAAATACTCTTTGGTGTGTATGCCTATATCAAATTATTAATTCTTTTTGTTCTTATAGGCTGAGTTGAAATCAATGCGTGAAGCTGCACAATGGAGAAGATTGCAAGGTTAGCCATTTTCTGCAGATACTAAGGGTTTCTCTTGGTTTTCTACATTCTATGTGTGTGTGTACGTTTGTTTCTTTGTGTCAGAATGTGTAGAGGGGCTAGTGGTGGGTACAAATCTCATTGTGTACGTATATAACTTCCTAATAAAAGAAAACAGGGAATAGGGTGAAGTAGTGGGTTCAAGTTTTACCTTCTAGCTCAGATTGCAGTTCTCGCCTCATAAGATTAGGTTGGGTGATGCCAGGAGCCTTGTAGCTTAATTAATTGACACCTCTTGGTGTTTCTAATGGAGATATCTAAGGTTCAAACCCCCTCTCCTTCAACTATTGAATTATCAAAAAAATATTAGGCTGGATGGTAAAGTTCAGGATCAATTGTGTATAACTTAATAATAAAAAGTAAAAAAAAGGAAGTAGAATGATTTTTCTATAAGTAAAAATAATTTTATTAAAAAAGGAGCAAACAAAAGTATATAATATTAATATATCTTGAGATTGACATTTTCAAGTTTAAGCTCTATGAGAATTCTAAAAAAGAACTTTTAGAAAGAAACAAACAAGAGTACATACTATATCTTGATATCTACATTTTCAAGTTTTAGCTATCTAAGAATTCTAAAAGATTACATGGGGGAGTATTGCCTAAAACAATCATCTAATCATACAAACATTGTAGCATTGATTGTTTGATCATGTGGATTAGACGTTCAATTTCATTAATAGTTCTATTATTTTGCTCATGCTAAATTGTCCATAAGACGCACAGCCAAATTGCATTCCAAGCTAAGTTTCTTTGATGATGAAAGGCTCCATTTCCAACAACTTAGCATTTAAACCAATGTTGTCAGCATAACCCATGATGCTCCATATACAGCAAACACAAATGACCAAATATCTCTAGACACCATACAATGAAGTAAAAGGTGCTCAACTAATTCCATGCTCCTCTTGCACATACAACACCAATCAATGATCATTATATTATGCTTTCGAAGATTATTTATTGATAAAATTATATCCAATGCTGCCATCTATGCAAAGAAGGCAATATTTCTAGGATCACCCCAAATACAGAACATGGGATTTGACCCCTATAGCCCCGCAGAACTTCATAGTGAGAGTGAACCTCAAATTTCCTACTTTTGAAGGTTTGGAAGCTATTCATCCTCTAGTCTAGAATGGAAATTTGAATACAATATATAAAAAACGCCATACATAGACTCCAATTCCCAATTCTGAAGTGACCTGTTAAAATGAAGATTCCAACCATGTTCACCACTAAAATGGGAAGCATTTATTGACTATCATTCAACAAAAGTCCCCACACTTTGACACTTCCAGTTGATGTAAGGAGTAGAACCAAAATTATTTCAGAATTTGATATTTTAGATTGTTACTTATTTGAGATACCTGATCTCATTTTTGAAATTTGAATTCAAGCTTTATTGTTGTCGAGGATTTTATGATTTGGTTAGGACTCTCCTTGTTGATGTAATCATCGAAGCCTATTAAAAAGAGGCTCTAGCAATTTGATGTGATTCTGGACGCCAATTAAATAGAAATTCTTGCAATAGTTTGAGCAGTATATTTTGAATAAGATATTTCTAGTTAGAGATTGCTCTACAGCTTGGCAGTGATTCTAAGCACCCTAACACTATGTTTAGGAATTTTAAAAGAATGAAAAGGATAGTTTATAAAAGAATGGACTTGAAAATGGTGTATCTTTTATAGTGTGTTTGGGAGTTTATAAAAGGAGGAATGGAAAGAAAGAAAAATATAGTTTTACTATTATACCATTCACCTTTTATTGTTTATATATATAAAATTGGTATTTCACTTCTATTTCAATAAAGGAATGATTGTTCCTCCCACTTTTGGAAGGAATACTTAGGAGGGAATTTTGAATGGAATGAGCATTTACTTATAGTCTGTCCTTCATTCTAATTAAACTTCCAATGTGGAGAATGGACGGAATATCTTAAAGAATTTCCTTTCATTCCATTCCTTTCCCCTCTCCTAAACAATCTGTAATTGGTGAAGCCTAGGGTTTTGTAGCCCATTCCTCCATTTCTCCCTTTGTTTTTTGTATTTCTATGTCACCGGTTCTGCATCAACTTGGTATCCCAATTTACTTTTCCAACAACACCCTAAATAAAAAACCTATAGTCCACTCACTAAGTTTGAGAAGTCATGGGGTACTTCTTTCATCCTGCAAGTTATGGAGAAACTGGAGCTACACATTAGGACTTCAGGTCATATAGTTTCATGCTGGCATCTTCAAATTATTGTTAAGGTGCTACCAAACAGATTGGTGAGGGTGGTGGGAAGCTTGTGGTAAGGGCCAACAGAAAACTCATTTTAGTTGCGTTTGTCTTGTGCTGTGCTGTGTGTGTGTGTGTGTCTTGCAGTCTAAGCTTTATAACAAAATATAGTATTATAGCTTGCTTCAGGTCCTTGTGTAAGAAAAATTTTATAATTTCAGGTTGGTGTTATTTTTATCTTTCCTTAGTGGGTATTTTACAAGAGGTTGGACCTTGGTATGATGGCAAGCTTCCTCCTTTTGTGGATATTTACAGCTTGCGACTTGCAAAATTATTTACTGAACTGACCACAAGAAAGCTGTGGTGTTGGCAGGTATATCTATGGAGGGTGATGATGAGCTATTGGCAGATATGGATGTTAAAGTGGCACCTAAAAGAGATGAATGGATGACAACATTGCCTCCTGAAAGAAAAGTAAGGCCCTCCTCATTCAATTGTCATTTTGTGATTTTTAAATTATTTACTTTTGCTTTTGTCATTAGTTGTTGGGACTTGGGAACCTCCTGTATATGTCACTCTTATAGAAACCCATTTTTTATGCACAATTTTAAATACAAAAACTTGAAATTTAAACATGTAGAGTATAAAAAGAAAATCTAATGCAATGGTGGATTTGTTAAAATTAGCATCCAATAAAAAAATATTGAGTGGTGTAATATAAATTAGAGTTACTCCCAAGTGTAATTTAAACTCAACCCAAGTAATATATATTTATACACACACACACACGAATATTTGTCAAGTTCATATGAGGACTAAACCATCTCAAGCAACCCTCCCTCATCTTTCCATCTAAGCATCCTCATTTCCGTTACATTCATTTTATGAGTATGATGCTTTTAATGGCCCAACATTTAGTACCATAGAGCATAGCTAGTCTTGTTATCTTATAAAATTTTCCCTTTAAACTTATTTGGTATTCTACAATTAAAAAATAATTTTGATGTGTCACTCCTCTTCACCCACCTTGCTCTTATCTTACGATTCACATCTTCTTCAATCTCTCCATTTTTATGAATTATGGGTCCAAGATATCGAAAGCTCTCACTCTTTGGTATCCCTTGACCATCGAGTCAAACAACCTCTTCATCTCTGTTTCTACTTCTACTTGACTTACATTCCATAACTTACATTCCATGTACTCTAAACCTCTTTTGCAACCGCTAATCTAGTTTTTCGCTTTATACCCAAAAACTTTGGTTATTTTTTAACCCTAATTGTTCTTTCTAAAGTTTTAAACCCTAAATTTGGAAATTCTTCAAATTCTGAGCCTACTACAAGCACAAGTAGTTGGTTCCTCAATTTGTCCTGTGTCATGTGGGCAATTTGGTGGAAACAATCATACATTTAATGGTGCGGAGTTGTCTATTATTGAGTGCAAAGCTGTATTTTTAGATTGTTATTTGAATGGTCTCATGTGCTTGGCACCACTCCTGAGACTTCTTGTGTAAACTTTATTGATTTTCTTTCCTTTAGATTTAATTTTTTAAGAGAGCCTTGTGTACAAGAGATTCCCCTCATTCTAATAATATATTTTTACTTAGTGAAAAGAATAAAAGATAGCACCCTGAAGGGTTTCACTTGATGGTCACTGAAACTCCAAATGCAAGCCTTTATGTTGTTTTCCATTTCATAACCCTCGTGCTTTTCCTTCTCAGCCCGGTATGACTACGCAGTCAACTACATTTAGCAAGAGCTCTAAAGCAGGACGCGGCGATACTAGTGTTTGGACAGATACCCCTTCAGAGAGAGCCCAGAAAGCAAAGATGAAGTATGTATTCACTTTTTCGTTTCCAGAATGCGTTGGGCAGTCAACTCTCCTCTCTCTCTCTCTCTCTCTCTCTCTCTCTTAGTTGAAGGTATTTTGTAATGCATTTAGTTTACCATGGCAGTTATTTAGAAGCGTATAATGAGGCTGCAGCACTTGCTTCCAATGAAGTACAGAAAAGTTCAGATGCAGATTTGGTGGATAAATATAATAAAGGAAAGCGATCAAAATCTTTGGTACAGAAGCACCAGGAAGAGGCTACAAGCCGTTCAAAGAAAAAAACCAAAGTGCAGCCAGAGAAACAAGAGTGGGTGGGGCAACATCCTTGGAAGCCTTGGGATCGTGAGAAGGACTTGGGATCTGGAAGAAAGAATATAAACTTGGATTCAGAAAACATGGCTGAAGGTTTAACCTCCAGGTTTTCTTCTGGAAACTTCCAAAGAAACTTCCTGTAGTCCTTGGGGTTGTATATCTGCAGTACATAAAATTAGTTTGACATTTCAGTTCTCTTTCATTCATATTTTTGTTCATACATTATAGTTTAATCAATTAGAGGAAAGTGGCTATTCTAATGACACTTTCTCCCTCTCTCTTTCTTGGTGTGTCGTGTGATTGATGTGATTGATGTTATTCTATCGAGACATGTTTAATAACTTAGTTTCATATCTTATGCGGTTATGCAGTTGTTTCCTTCATTTTTAATTTTTTAGGGGATTCGATCCCAAGATGTCTCTCAATTAGGAAGTGTCGGTCTAAAAGTTGCTAGGTTTTATACAATTGTAAGGTTATAGCTTTTTATGTCTAGTCAAATACAATTTGTTTGTGCCTTATAGTTGAGCGAGCTATAGTCTTTTCATGTCATTTGTTACTTCTACTTCGAAATCTAGTCTTTTTGTTATTTCAATTTTCAATTGTACCTAGTCGGTGTAGAATAAATGGGTCAAACAAAAATTTTAGGGGCCTAGTTTACTTGTATCAAGCTTTTCTTACCATGCTTTTCCTTGATGAGAAGACTCATGTTAGATGGTGGCACAAATAGTTTGGAGGAAAGTTTTTTCATCCCACTGTGAGAGGGAATAGACCTAGATGTTGCATTTATAAATCTTTAGAGTTCGGAGTGTCATTTCTTGAAACCTCAGAGAGGTGGGTGTTATTTACACTTATTTTTTTTTAAAAATAATAATAAAGTTGATAATTTGGAAGGTCCTTTCTTAATTGGAATCATTTTTATTCAAAGAAAAGTCAAGTCTAATAAAAAAAAAAACCATTATTATTATTTATAAAAGAAACCAATTATTATTCTTTAAAATTGGAATAAAATTGGGAAAAATCTAAAAAGTCACAAAATTTGAAAATCCAAGGGGTATAGCTGATCGGCATTTCAAAAAGACCTTGAAGTGCCGAAATGACCTCTTTGTGTTCTTATTGGCACTTCCAGGGGGTCAGAGTGACTTAGAATGTCTAACAGGCATGTCAAAGAACTCATGATTGACAATTGCCCAACATCAAAGTAGTCTTGTCATGCCATTGTGAGTATGACAATAGTATTGTTTTAATTTTATCATCTTTAGCTCAAAAAATTAGGTAGGCAATTAAAGGAAAATCTCCTTCATATATAATATAATATTATAAAATTTAAAGAGTATCTAGGTCATTGGAAGTTTAAATAACGTGTCATCATATACACAAAATAAATATAATACATAAAATATAAATTGTGACGTAAGAAGGTAATTTTATTTGAAACAAAAAGGATCGCAAGACAAATAAATAAAGATGTTATGTTGATCTCAACAAAGAAAAGTTTGATTGCTGAAACAGTGGTGAGAAAGGTCACTTTGATGGTCACTCTACAAGTATAAGTGCTTGTGGGGTGTGGGGGGTAAGAGTTGGGGTTAAAGTTTTTAGGAGAGAGCTTCACACACATATACACTTAGATTAAGTTAGAATACTTATTTTTAAAAAAAAAAAAAAATTAGGTTAGAGCAGAATTTCTATTTTGTATATAAAAAAAAAGTATTAGCATGAATTAAATGATTTAATACTTAGTATTCTAAAAAAAAAAGAAAAAGATTTAATGATAGATCTCTCCATTTGCAACTATTCACAAAAGGGACAATATGATGCAACTCAAGCAAGCTATGGCACACCTCCTGTGTGTGTGCACGTGCGCGCGTGCGTGTGTATAAAAGTAGTTTTATTACCGACAAAGTTTGGCCTAAGGCTACAACTCCAACTAAAAAAATTAACATAACTATATATTTTGAAAATATAATATTGCATGTTATTTATATTCTTAACACACATTAAATTTCGTGTAAATCGGATGTAATTTATTATTTGGTTTATAAACTTATTTTTTATGTATAATTTTATACTACAAAAACTTGAAATTTAAACACTTGATTAATAGCATAACTAAGTTTGTAGTCAAACTTTGTCATTTTATTTTTATTTTTTCAAATTATTTAAGCCATTTAGGGCTGTAAATGAGCCAAGTTTTGTCGAGTAGTGCATGTTTGAGCTTGACTTGTCAATAAAAATCAAATGCTCGAGCTTTGCTCGAGCTTGAGACAAGCCTAAAAACAACGTTTGAACTCGAGCTCGTAAGAATGCCAAAAAGCTTGAGCTCGGCTTGGCTTGGCTTGATTAATTAGTCAAACCAAGTTTGAGCTCAAACTCGAGCTCAAGTCAAGCTTTTTAGCTTGGGATCCAAAAAAATTGCATCATCAAATGCTTATATCACCAAAAATCAAGTAAACAAAAAATAATAATATACTCATTTTATCATGCTTCTAATTCCACCTGTGATTAGAAATTGTTCAAATTACAATTTTACATAATTAAATCCATCCATTTATCATTCATTGTTTATAGTTTGAGTAATTGTTTAAAATACAATTTTTACATCCACATTTGTCATCCATGCAACTATAATCTTCACAAATCTAAATAAATTAACATTCCAAAACATATATGAATAAACAAGCTATAAATTAACATTCTAAAACATATGTGTACTGTCATAATAATGAGTTTATTTAGTAAAAATATATCAAGCTATAAACGAACCTAAGCTCAGCATGTTTTTATCGAGCCCTATTGTTCACGAGCTTGTTCACAAATAATTTTTTTTGTTTGGGCTCGGCTTGTTTATCAAACAAGTCTAAAACTAAGGCTCAAGCTTGGCTTATTTATAAACAAACAAACATGAACGAACTTTTTACCAAGCTGAGCCCGAGTTTTTCATAAACGGCTTGGTTCGTTTACGGCCCTAAAGCCAGTTATCATATTTTCTTTAACAATAAATGTTGGATCTTACACATCACGTATGCACTACACGACTCAAAGTGAGCGTTATATAATGACAATGTGTTTTCACCATAATTATAAGTACAATAAAATTACTTGAGTCAGGTATTTTCCTCAAGTTTGAGTCAAGTTAAGGGATCTAGGTCCAATTTTGTCAAGTCTAAATATGTCTGGTTTTACTTAACTTACAAAGAGTAGCCTTTTGATATGTACTAGACTTCTTCAAGATGCTCAGACGTCACTATTTTAATTGGTGATAAACCACGTATCAAACAACTAGTAATTGTATTCTTTGCTTCATTTTAATATTCACAATTTCATCTTAAGAAGAGATTTCCTGATAAAAATTGTAAGATTTCTATGATTGTGTAAACTCTACAAGAGTATGGTTTAAATTTCGCAATGAGAATGCTTTGGATATCGAACACTTTAAGCAATCCGTTTTCTTCATGGCAGTGGTACATGTACAATAGTTTTTTTTTTTTTTTTGATATGTTTGATGCTATCTTCACCAAAAGACACATTTTTTCACCATTTAAAACTAAAATTTATAATACTAAATGTCTTATAGTTCAATTGATACTTCATCAATTTATGGTATTCTAATAGAGATGTTCTTCAAGGGTTCAAATTTTCTCTCCCCAACTATCTAATTATAATAAATAAAATATCTAAAATTAATTTGAATATACAATTGATAAATAAAGAACTCTTTTATAAGTCTTAATTTTCTTAAAATATACCAAGCTCCATTTCAATAAGTTTTAACTTAAATGACACTTCTTTCTCTACTAAGAAAATACAAAGGATGAGATCATAAGTTCAAAACTCACTTGACATGTGTAACATACCATTAAACAAAAATAAAATCCAGGCTCTATGCTATGCAACTTTTAATGGTAGAATATGTTATCCAACTTTCAAACAAAGTAACAAGGGAACAACATAGGAATAAAACAGAACTTTCTGAACTTAAAAAAATAAAAGAAACTGATCAAGCCTCCCATGGTTTTAAATTTCTTAACATGTTGCTATTTAGAGAGAATTGAAGTTGGTAACTCCACGTAGTGTTTCTTAACTAAGAAAACAAAAGCCTCACATTGTGCATGGTCCCCATATCACAAATGTCAAAGATTTATGTCGTCTTAATTAAATTATTGAAAATAGGAATAGGACAAGAACAGACAAAAGGAATAAACCCCACAAGTAATCATGACTCCTTCTTATGTCTCTTATATCATTAAGGTAAGATCTAACAAAACCATAAGATAGCTAAAGAAAAAAAGAAAGAAAGAAAGAAAGCACAACTTGGGTTGTGTGAGGAGACATGTCATTATCAACCTTGGTTAAGCCTCATTCTCTCTCTATCTATATGAATCTCTAGAAGGTTTCTGCAAGTCATCATCAATTTTAGTAAATTAATCTTCTCTTCCCTATTATCTAGAATGTTTCTTGTTTAAAAAAAAGGCATAGATATAGATATTATGAGAAGGGTTGAAAATGATGTTATAATACATTACATTAATGTATGTGGGACGAAGCAGCCCAACCTCCCATAGTCCCACAAACCGCCCCAAATACCCCACTTGCTTGATTCACACTATTTCTAGTTCACCAAAGCAACCCCACCACCCTTACTAGATAATGAGCCATTTTCTTGTACTACTATGGTGAATCATCCTCAATTCACCTCCCAATTGTTTTTAGTTTTTTCAACAATTCTGCTTACCCTACCAATTTTATAATTTTTTTTTTCACTATATTTGAGGTAGCAGATTATGATTAGTTTAATATCAGTTTTATTTGAAATTACTGTTGATATCATTTTTATTGTACATAAATTATAATTTATTAGTTGTGAAATTTATTGTTTATCTAAACTTTTTTTTTTTTTTCTTCCCTTTTTTGTAGGAGGAGGAAAAAAAAAAAAAAAAAACAGAAGAAAAAGGAAGAGTTTGGTCTGTTCCATATTTAAGCGTAAAGAAAGATCGATCCTATCAAGTGGTGATGGATAAATTATCAACATCTTTGTAAGCTTGTCCATTACCACCATTTTCATCACTTGCCTTGCTCAACTAATAAAAGAAAAGATTACCACAGACAAGCAAGCAAACGAACATAGGAACATGAAAGAAAACTGCAAATATGTACCTCAAATATTCAAAAAATATTTTTGTTTATTCAGCCAAAAAAGAAAAAAGAAAAAAATTTGTATGGTCATGAATATCTTCTGATTGAGTCGAAGCCAGGTAGCTTAGCTTCTGTAGAGATCACTTTGGTAGCATATAAGTGGTAGTCTGACTCTGATCAATGATAGAGATAAATCGTAACCGGCCATGCATGAGAGATAAAAATTGACTTCATCAAGTTCCAAGTTGTGAAGTACTCGATCTATAGCAATTATTAAACTTAATAAAAATGTATAAGTGGACTCAAAATTGAAAATTTGTATTTGTCAATTCCGTTCATTCGTAGTGCTGACCACTTGAACTCAAATAGTTTTTAATAGCTTTATACAAATTCAAGATTTTCATTATTAAAAAAACATATCTGTTCTTTTGTAGGCCTACCCATATTCTTAACCATTTTGATGTGGCTGCAAAATGTGAACTGTGCAAAGGGGCCAAACTGCCTACAGTATCGAGTAGGTACCGATCCAATGAATCATTATGTCTAAAGATAAAACACATGTAAATGAACTAGAATCACCATGATTATTATTTTTACATGCTGATGCAATAATTATAAGTTCTTCATTTTCAATCTAAGGGACAAAGCTTGTGTACAAAATTTGTTCACACGGCTTTTGCTAAGTTCTACTTGAGCATCTTAATTCTTAAATTACTTTTTAGTACTCACAACAAAAAAAAAGAAAAAAAAAGAAAGCAAGACAAACAAATCAAATATTCTGGTGGCGTTTGGCAGTGTATGGGTAGAAAAAGAAAATTACACTTTTGTGGTTGGGATGAAACAAAATATAAATAAATAAATATATATATATTTATATATATTTATTAAGTACTATTGTTAATCAAATACTTAGCTTTTTCAAAAAATACTTTTTAGTATTTTTTACCAAATATTTTACTTTTTAAAAAGATCCAATTTCAAATCGTACTTATTAAAACCGTTATTTATTTATTTATTTTCAAAAAACATAATATCAAAAAACTGAACCAAATTCACCCTAAGTGAGAGTCTGACTGTGGCTAAGATAAATCTTATCCCGCCATGAGAAATACAAATTGACTTCGTCAAGTTCTATTTTTGTGACTTAATAAAAATCTAAGTGGACTCAAAATGTTTTCATATTGAAAACTTGTTTTTGTCAGTTCCATTCATAATTCTTACCACTTGAATTCAACTAGTTTTTAATATATTTATACAAATTCAGGAGTCATTATTCAATGCACATTATCTATAATTTTGTAGGCCTCCTCCCAATCTTAACCATTTCAAAGTGGCTGAATGGCTATAGGCTCCACAATGTGAACTGTGCAAACGAGCCAAAAACTGCCTACAATATCGAATAAGTACTGATCAAATGAATCATTATATCTACAGATAAAACACATGAAAATTAATTAGAACACCATGATTATTATTTTTACATGCTGATGCAATAATGAGTTGTTTGTCTTTCAATCCAAGGTGCAAAGATTGTGTACAGAACATGTTCACACGACTTGTGATAACATGAGCATCCTGAGTTACATTTTTAGCACTCACGAAAAAATCCGAAGGTATTTGATGCGCAATTATATAGTGACATGTTACCGGGTTGCCACATATGAGGAGGGAAAATATCAAAATACTAAAGTGGGTTTGGCTCATGAAATTATTCATTTCTTGAACCATCAAATTTGGTGGTGAAATTTGTGTCTTTTTGGCACTTTTTGCAATGCATTACTTCAATTACCAAACTCGGATTGCCATACAATTTGGTATTTCAATTTTCAACTACCAAATTCACTTTTTGCAAAGTTTTTCTCACTTAAATTTTTAACTCTTTGAGAGCCAATCATGTGACATTTTTCTCTCCACCATTATTGCCGTTTGACCTCTCCCTCTCTCCCCGTTTGACCGAAAGTTTTATTGCCAACTTAATTGTAATTTTGTTTGCATTCAGTACTGCAATTATGTAAATCCAAATGTCAAACACTTCTCAAGAATAGTTTCATTCACAATAAAAAACTGTAAAAAAATACAGGTTAGAAATAATATTTGATTTAAGTCAATTTAATATATAGTGAACGAAACTAATAACGTGATTTTCCTCTCAATCAATTATTTTTATAAAAGTTCTACCAATTCACTACATGATTATTTACTTGTACTTTTAAATTTTAATCTAGTGATTTAAAAGTTATGTAACTTGTACATAAATCACTTAATAGTTTTGAGGAGATTTCTCCTAACCGATTTAGAAGAAAATTTTTTCCCAAAATAATGTAAAATTTCTTATGGTTCATATTGTTTGTCTGACTACAATTAATGTCAATTTAGTTAATAATTTAATATATTTTTGTATGCTAATAGCGTGCCTGTACAAAAATACATGTCCAAAAACATAAGTTAAAGGAAAGATCACCACTCATGATAAACGGATCTCATTCTCATCATGTCCTTTTTGCAACTATATATAACATTTTATAAAAGATAAAGTTTGATTTGTCTATTAATATTATTATTAATTTATTATTCTTTTTTTTTTGAAGTAATATTAATTTAATTTATTTTTCTTGACAATCAAATTAAGGAGTAAATAATGGGTAGCATGTCAAGGTCCTGAGAAGAGCTGCTTTCAGAGAGAGTTTCAATTAGACAGCAGAATCTAGCACAAGATCCTATGAAATAAACTCTTTAACCACGCGACCCATGATAAATACTTGCTTTATCTGCTAGCCTAAACTAAATTATTATATAATTGTGGATCAATTTGTTATTATTATATTTGTTTTAGTTTCATTATGGTTTTGTTTAGTTTCTCTTAATGGCCATTATTCCTCGTTTGTTTTGGGTCCTTTTCCAAGTGAAATGATTATTTTGTTTGGAAAAATAATTAAAAATCGCATTTTTCGGCTAATGAAGGTTCGAAAGAGACGAGTAGCCAATGGGAAAGGGTCTTTCTCTAATATCCCATGTTTGATGAGTAGTCAATTAATATGGACAAAAAAAAATATCACTTTGTATTAAACTATAAAATATGAAACAAAAAGGGGAAGTCGGTTGATCGCATCAGATTGTAATGATTTGTCATACTGATATCATCATAAACAGTTGATGAGCATAAGCTGAGACTCGTCTGGGCTTGTTTGGTTCCAAGAATATATAACATGCAATTATCTTTTCTTTTAACTTTCGGATTGGTGTGGGTTCATTAAGCTAGCTCAATTGGTAAAATATTTTCTTATTCTCGAATAAAAAATTTGGAATTTAAACTCTGGCTATACCACAAATCTAATTGGTATTTTGATATGAAAATAAAGAGTAATTATCATAAAACAAATACTATACAAGTTAAAAATCTATCATATTTATCGAAGATTAAAAAAACTTATGAATTAATTAGTTATTTATCTATGTGAAAGTGATAGTTTATCAATCATAGTCATACGTATCATCAAACTAAATGATGTGGCCCTAAGAACTTTCAAGAAAATGACTGCCTGGCCGAGCAAGTTTCGTAGGGTAATTGACTATATATTTGTTAGCTTGTGTGAGGTGAGGTCCAAGTTCGTAGGGTAATTGACTATTACTTTGTTAGCTTGTGTGAGGTGAAGATTGCTTTTTTGACCAGACTCATAAACCATAATGCATTATGCACCGGCCCTCCATGCGAGTTCGTTTGGGTACGTTTACGTTTTGACTAGAGGGAGCCAAAGTAAAGATTCGATAGTGATGGAAACAATGACTTGGACTCATGGTAACAACAATAATGTCCACACAACTTTGTTACATATATGCCTGCCTCTTTCAGCTAGTCAGCTAGACTAGCACTTGTGAAAAAGCGAGACCATGAAGAGGTATTGCTTCTTTCAGTGTTTAGTTACCTAATATATTAGTCGACATTCTAGATTTTCAAAATGTGATATTTGAAAATCTCTGGGAAAATAATTATGTGTACATTTATTTTAATTAGAAATATGATAAGATCCCCCAAAATATGAAACATCATTTTTAGTTTTTTAACTAAGAGTTTTATATGAATGATTTATTCTATCAAAATATTATATTTTACAAGGATATACCTCTTTTTTTCAATCATGCTTTAAGATATCAACTAACATATAAGATAAATAAATAAACTAATTAAAGATGTCCCATCTCGCTTGAGCACGTACGACTTTTATTGCTCGAGCTAACTTATTAGAAATCTCAAGCCAGAGATTTCACCTGTATTTTGCTTGAGCAAGGTCAGGTAAAATTTTTGGCATGTACTTAGCCAGTTAGCCTATACTTTGTTCAAGCACTGTGATCAGGTCAGAAATTTGGCATGTACTTAACCTATACTTTGCTTGAGCATGATTAGGTCAAAAATTTGGTCAGCTTGTATCTCACTCAAGCAAGATTCTAATTATCACAATCTTATTTCTTTTAATCACTCTTTATTTTTCTACTACCATAGTAATATCACTCACACATCATAACCTACGTAAATGTATTTTCACAAATATAAGCTTGTTGTGAATTGTGGTGGCTTTGGATTGGCTGTAATCTCTTTTTTCTCTTATTTATTTTCTCTAGAGTTGTGATGCATACATGGACAGTTAAATTTATTGTAAAGCTTAAATTTATTGTAAACATGTTATGGCATTTTTTATGACCCTAGAAGAATTAAAATAAAAAGTAGAATAAAACAGTTAAGATTACTTGACGTAGTGGAAACATGTCATATAGTGCAATCCTTCCCAGCAGAATTTTTGTCATTAGACACAGCTTCCCTTCCCGGTACTTCCAAGTCTGCAATGACACTGAGTCTGATGCCATAATTAACAATTCTGTCTAAACTTTAAGATTTCATTTTGAGCCCACAGGAATCACAAAAGGCTAAAAAATTCACAATGGGAGGCTTAAAATAATGCTGGAGACTGGGGTACCAGGGGTATCGTTTTTTCAAAGAAAAGTGCAATCCAAACAAATGTTTTTTCATTGGTTGGCTTATCAGGTTTCGCGTCTCAAAAAGTCCACAGACACACATTTTGTCACACATCATCAAAATTGTACACATTTTAAATGGTTTTCAACAAGTATCAGTTATGGTCTCATGTGTAAAAAATGTAATCCAGTCACAAGTTGACAAATGTGCAAATCTTAACAAAATATGTGTCTTTAGAAGAATTGTTCTCGCTCTCGAATACAGGGCTGTCTGTGTAGACAAACATCCCTAAAATAGAGCCACAGGGCTCTGTGTAGGCAAACATACCTAAAGCCCTAGGACTTCACGAACGTGGGATGATCCACGGGTGATTAGTGACTAACAAGATGGGGTACTACATAGTATAATCAAATCCGTACCGTTCTAAAGTATTAAGCATAAGTACTACCTTAATATATATATATATATATCTTCTATTTTCTTAGTTAATTAATTAAAGCAAAAGGTACATATCTAGGCTAGGACAAATGACTCGGTACCAGTCACAAAAAAGACCTGAAGTCCAGAAGAAAGCTAATGTCTTTAAACTCCTAAACTAAAAGGAAAATAAATTGATTTCTGTTTCCTTTTTCTTTTATTTCTTTTTAGAAAAATTACATCTAGAAGACCTAACAAAATAAAAACTAATAGTTTTAAAATTAAATAATTAAATTACGGGAGTTTTTCTTTATATATTATAAATCATGAGCTTTTAAAAAATAATTAAATATCAACCCATCTAAATAGAACCACACCTCGTACGGTTGTACTCAGGGTATAATATGAGCTGAAGATTTTTATCTTTTTAATCAATATGCTTTAATTTTTTATAATTGAAGCAATATTTAGGTTTAGATTATCATACCCTTAAATTATATAAGCTTTGAAATATAAATTTTTTTTATACTTTTATAATTTATTTAGAAGTGATCGCATATCAGCTTTCATCTTTTGACTAATTAATGGAGTATGGGTCTCTAATGGTAGATAAGGAACACTAAGCGTGGCACCTAGCTCGATGATTACTTTTAAGATGGTCAATTATCAACACCTTGAATATTTATTTAGTGGCTAAAACTACTTGGCATAAGCGATCCTGACAAAACTATATCACATATAGTATTAGTAATTGTTTAATACGTACAATATAATTTGTCCTCGTTTTATGAACTTCTGATACTTGTTTCAACCATTATTTAGGAAAGCCTCATCAAGTCAGTTATTCATTCGTAAAATTAAACCACATTATTCATTCATAGTATCAATGTTGTTTGATCACTGTTTATGTTGTAAAATATAATTTTGAACGGTACAATTTTAACCTGGATATACCACCATTATCCTTCAATTCATCCAATTAATTTTGCAATCTTTTGGCCATGCAAGGATGAATCCGGTGAGTGATATACACTATTTTTTCTTATTATGAACATAGGTTTAGTTTGTCTACCTAAGGGGAAGGCAATGCCATTAGCTTTAAGCTTTAAATAAAAATCTTATATAAATATATATATATATTTTTTTTTTCTCAAATTTTGATTTGAAATTTATTTTTTGGACGGTGGGAATGTTTTTTTTTTCCTGGCCACAGAAAACTTAATTTTGATGTTGTTTAAAGGAGAAGTAATATTCTTTTTATTCTTCATAAATAGGATTTGTGGTTAAATTCAGAAGAGAATAAAATATGTTGGAAATTTCCTTAAAATAATATTTTGATTTGGTTTGGGTTTTTTATTTTTTATATTTCAAATGAATATTTTATTTTTATTATTATTTTTTGTAAAAAGAAGTAATTTGAAATTCTTTATTTTTTTAAAAAGCCAGGTATTGAAACCTTATATATAGACTACTAAAGTGATAGATTTAATAGTTTTGACCCAAGAGGTCTCTCATGTGGAAAGTGGAAAAAGATTTAATAGTTTTTACCTCAAGTTTCCGAATTAGTATTCAGAGTTTGTTTTAGGCATATTTGAATTTGAGTAAGTTTGTGTTTGTGAGAGATTTTTAATTTCTTTGTATTTATAAATAGGTGTTATTTGTAAGAGTTTGTGAGTTTAGTTTGTATTTTGTAATAGTTAGTCATGTGATTATAATCCATATCATTGATAGCTAATTTTGATTAGTGTTGCTTCTGAATATGTAAGCTTGTTCAAATCACATTAAAATATCATTATATTGTATTAATAATTTATAAAAAAAATAAGTAAATAAATGGATACTACAAAAGATGTCATTACCATTGAGTTATCACTTGAACCCTTTATTTTTTTTTTGTTCTTATTAATACATTTTCACTAATCCCAAATTTCAAGAAGTTCTTATTAAGTAGGTATGGCAAACCCTAAATTCTCCAAAATTAAACCATTGTTAAGATCAATTGTTTTGTCAAATGTATATTAACTCCCCTAGAGTACTGACATTTAAGGTCCGCTTGGATACAACTTATTTTGCTGAACTGAAAATTGAAAACTGAAAACACTATAGCAAAATAATTTTTAAATGTGTAAATAGTACTGTGGGACCTATTTTTAATGAAAAAGTGGCTGAAAAGTGATGTTTGTGGGTCCATAAACAGTGCACGGATGCACTGTTCACAGTTGAAAAGTCAACAAAACTGGCTATAAAAAAAAAAAAAAAAAAAAAAACTGCTGAAACGCAAACGTAAAACGCAAAAGCTGAATCCAAACCCAGCCTTATAGGTTAATAGAGGTCATTCACTCTTGCTATTTCAAGACGTACGTGTGAGCTTTCAACAAACATTTATATATGGTTATCTTCCTTTTTGTTAATACTTAATGTTTGGTACCGTCTAACTTATTTTATTGAGTTGAAATCCAATGGAGCGAGTCCATTCTATAAAATAAATAAAAAATGAAAAATATATAACCCTAAACAACATAAATGGATAATGTCATTATATTTAATATAACTCACTATGCTTCAAAAGATATCCTTATTTTAAAAACAGCTGGTCTCAAATAAAAATCAACTCAGTGCATTGTCAATCTTCTTTAGGAGTACAACTTTTATGTCACAATTTTGTCAACAATTCTGATATATGATAGATTATAAGTGGTTGTTTATCACTTTTTTATAAACTTACTACTTTTTTTTTTACTATCCACAATCAGGAATTGTGGCAAAAGTTGTTTCCGTATTTTTTTTCATCATAAAAGAAGATTACGGCCCCGTGAGTTGTTAGATCTAAGAAGGGTAATTAATAAAATTCAAGTCATAATTTACGAGAATAAATCTAGGATGACGCGTGAGTCTATGCAATGCCAAGCCAGGTGAAGGGGTCCGATGTCTTTGGCGGGACTCATCTGATGGGAGATATGTGAGTAGAACATAAATGATTAGTTAGTTGATATCGACAGCTTAGGAAAGCCTGACATGGCATCCAAGTGTTGACGATTGAATGGTTCCAAATGGCAAAGGGCGGCGCACCAAACAGACAGGAGTTGCTGGATTGTGGGGGGAGAGATAGATAGAGAATGTGAGAGATTGTGATGTATGAGGTTCATTCAAACTTTGATGTAAAAATATGGGGGAAAAAATCATTGCAGATTGGATTACATCCATTATTTCACACATATCCAGAATTAATGTGACAAGGTTCATATTTTAACACGTTAAAGTGAATGTAAAATAACTCTTGTAAAAAAGGTGATGTAAAAGAAAAGAATAAAAACTCTAAAAATATATATGTGAGAAGAGCATGGATTGGGTCTAGAATGAATCCGTTGAAATATGGACATATGGTAGATGTTTGATGAACTTGGCTCAATTACCTCTAGTTTTTTAATGCATCGGAGACGATAAGATACAGACACATATATGTATGTTTAATTTTTGTCACGTGTTCGAATTATGTCTACTCTAGTACACTAGAGTTTAGCTTTATTTATATTTGACACTTGTTCAAATCCTAACGGGTCTCGTGTACAAGAACATTAAATCTAAGTTGGTTTATGTGATAGTGAGATTGTGAAATGTCAGTCATTGTTATTGTACTGTTGTAATAAAAGTATGGGAAATCAAAAACTTAGTACACAAATTTGCGGTGGGAGAGAGAGAGAGAGAGAGAGAGAGAGAGAGAGAGAGGGCAGGGCCAGGGGGGGGTGGCGTGAAAACTTGGTGTCACTCACGCCGTCCAAAAACAAACCTTTCATGTGTCTGCCACCCCACGCGCAATCAATAACATCCCTCTTCATCTCTCTCCCATATCATCTATATAAATACATTTATTATTCCTCTTTCGCTTACCCAACAATATTCGCCAGCCTTTCTACTTACATCTTTTTGCATATTTAAAACCTATACCTCTCTGTCTCTCTTTTCAGAAAACATTCCACCCAATCCCAATCCCAATACCTAAACCTCTCTCTCTCTCTCTCTCTCTGCCTTGCTCAAGAACAAAACACAGCACCAACACATTTTTCTGTGAGTATTTTTTGTTAGTTATTGGTTGAAAAATATATTGTGTACATATTATATATATGTAAAAGAAAGTTTGGCTGCAATTGTAGCTTCACCATATTAAAAATTTGCAATTCTTTTGGTGCATTTTTCCATGCTGAAACTAGCTAGGGTTTGTGATGCATACAAGTAATATTTTATATATTTCAACATTCCATGCTTACAGTTTATTCATCCAAAGATAAAATATTTCATTGTTCATCCATGACCTAGAATTTTTTTTTTTTTTTTTTTTTTGGGAGTTATGACTTATGACATACATTTAGTCTCAATGAACTTAACTGAAAAATCTAAACTGAATGGTTTCAATGAACTTAATTATGTTATTTCTAAGAGAAATCCCTGCCAGATAGAGGAAAAAAGAAAAAAAAAAAAGGTATAGCGAGCTTGTGCATATATAGGTTAGTAATAATGTGTTGTTTTGTGAGTCGTTATCCTTGAAAAACTTTTTTCCAGCTATCGAGTGAAGTTGTCTAGCATGGTGGGTGTGAAAACGTTTTCCACCACCACGAGCTGCTGGGAGTGCACTGCACTCAAAGAAACATAACATGCTTGTGCCAGCAAAGTCAAACTTTTCGGCCAAACTTTTGTGTGCAATATACTTCGCCTAAGCTCATGCAACATTTACCACTCAAATATATATACTAGTTCTAGTCCTTAGGATCTTTGGTGGGTTCCTCAATTGGTCTGCCATTTGATGCCTAATAACCCAAGCAGGACCACTGTTGGGTTCCACAAAGTTGCATCATCATCATTACCGTTGTTTATCCTACACTTGTGCTAGCTTTACTGGAATGGATAGCTAGAAATCATAACTAAAATGTGCAAGGGAAATATGAGTGGAACTTCATTGCTCTTTTGAGCTTTGGAATTTAGTTAATTATTTCACAGTCGTGTCTTCCACAGTAGTTTCTATTGTTAGGCCAATTAACATTGAAAGAAACTTTAAGGCTATGTTTGAGGCATGTAACTGGGTGAAACAAAAAGGTTAGAAGCTTTGGAAGGAACTTTACTTAATTTACTTGGACTCTCTCTCATACTTTATTTCTTTCTCAGGAGAAGATTATCAATGGAGATGGAGTCTTGTGTCCCACCCGGCTTTAGATTTCACCCAACAGAGGAAGAACTTGTGGGTTACTACCTTAGGAGAAAGATTAACTCTCTGAAAATCGATCTAGATGTTATTGCTGACATTGATCTCTACAAAATGGAGCCATGGGACATCCAAGGTATTTAAAGTGAAATAGTTAATTATATAAAAGGCTAGTGCCCTTATGGATAACATCAGTTATACTCTAAAAGTATCTAATAATTTTCTCATGTTAAGAATTCAAACAAATTAAGCAATGCTAGTTTGCAAATTGATACAAACTTTAATACAATATCGACTAACCTAATGAACCAGCAAGCACTGAAGTATTTCATAGAAAATGCAACTAAGAAAATTACATATTGGGTACGGAATATGGTACCAATTACATTGTGTTGGGTTTCTTATAACTTTAATTTTCTCTATGGTTGATACAGACAGATGCAAGCTAGGCTATGATGAACAAAATGAGTGGTACTTCTTCAGTCATAAAGATAAGAAGTACCCAACAGGAACAAGGACTAATAGAGCCACTTCTGCTGGATTCTGGAAAGCAACTGGGAGAGACAAGGCTGTGCTCTCAAAGAACAGAATCATAGGAATGAGAAAAACTCTGGTGTTCTACAAGGGACGAGCACCCAATGGTAGGAAAACAGACTGGATCATGCATGAATATCGCCTCCAAACATCTGAACATGGAACTCTTCAGGCAAGTTCAATAATATAAATATTTATCTCATTCAAGTTCAAAAATTTACCTCCCAATGGTTATAACTTTTGCTTGTAAAGCAAAAATTTATTTTGCATATTGAAGTTAAAATGAAAATACAATATTTATGAATTGTCCATGGGGCTTATACGTTTGACAATTGGATGACAATAGTAAAAGAAATGATTGATTAATTAGAAAACATATCATATAACTATTTTTCGTTAGTACTTTGGACTCGTTCCCCAAGGTAAATTGACTAGCTTGGCCCATGAGTTTTGAAGAAGTGAATAATAATCATAGTAACTTATTGTTCAATTTAATGGGACATATTGACTGAGGCCAATGGAAATATTGATTGTTCCATGTTGATACTAAAGTTATTCCTAGCCATCATTATGAAAATAAAACACCTGTACATATAGTGGCATTAGCCTTGATCTTTCTCTCACATTATACATTACCTTATGCAAATAAATCATGTAAAGACTACTATGAATGCAAGTTACTGTATTAATAAGCCAATGTTGGTGGTTATAATGCAGGAAGAAGGATGGGTGGTGTGTCGGGCATTCAAGAAGCCCAGTCCTAATTATAGACAAGGTTTCGAAGCTTGGAACGCTTACTATGTCAGAGATAACAGCCAAGTTATGCCTCCATCATATTCACATATAGCAAGTAAAACACAAGCGTTTAATCCAAATCAAGCAGCAACTTTTCATGAACCCATTACTTCATTACAGCAAGAGCTTGTTTGCAACCATACTCTTTTGGACAACCAAGTTGTTGAGCTACCACGACTAGATAGCCCTTCTTTATCAACTAGTTTGGCAACAAAAGAAGGATTCCAGCATAATGGTATAGCCAATAATGAAGATTTCGATGGTATCAGCAGCCAGTATGTGGATTGGAAAAATCTGGATGATTTACTCGCATCACAATTTACTGGCACAACTTCCTATCCAAACTTGCCATTAATATCCCAGAACAATGAACTAGGAGCTCAAAATAATGATAGCCCATCTCCTTGGATGCTTTCCTGACTTATAAGAAAAGGTCATCCAATAGCCTTGGATGCTTTCTTGACTTATAACCAAAGCTCATCCATAGCCTCAATCTATATATGTAGATGATGAATTCATCGTAATGGTAATAATAATAATAATAATAATAATAATCAGTCTCTACCAGCTGATTTAAGGTTGAATTCCCGTGTAGAATTGTCAAAGAGAGTCCACACACTAAAACACATATAAATTAGGGGAACAATGACTTGATGTGATAAAGGGAGAGTTCCTGAAAAGTAAATCTCCTAAAATATTAGAAATGTTGGTGAAAGTTTTTATTCACCATTGTACTTGTTTATGTTATTTTATAATTGTAAATTTTTGCTTCATTGCATGCATTATTTGTACTCAATAATTTTGTTTTGTCCTAAAATTGCATTTTGTACCATTTACCCATTACTCGTGAGCACAATGCAATTATTGCTTCTTTTTTCCTAGTTTACTAAGGCTTGTTGAGGGAAAGTAATGCTATCAATGTAATATATTTACAACATTTTACAATAAATTCTAAGTAATAGGTTGTTACTGGCTGTTATTTGTGGGAAAAAAGTAATTTTAAAGGTGAGTTCCAATTAAAAATTAATAACAACTTACCAAAGAAGATTTGTTATGAAAATGTTATAGAGGTAGTACTTCTCAAAGAGTAATGCTACGAACATAACAAACATTCACAAAAATTTCACAATATTTCCAAATTATTATACCATATCATTAAAAAAATAAATTAGAAATTGTGGTGGGGCCATGAATGAGTTAGCATGCAATAAGAATATTGTAAATTGTTGTGATCTTTAGTTGTATTTTGAGCATTATTCAAGTCTAACAGCTAATAGCTAATTCTCTTCCATTGCTCAAAATATGTTCTTGATAAGGATAAAATTTGATTTCATATCTCTAATATGATGTCAATAAACACGCATTATATATTGGGGTAGAACAGAAATTGGGATTCATTGAGCATATCTTAATATTCAATTGCAATTTTGCATGTACAAAAGGTGTCTTCCATAGCCACACGTACCTACAAGCACATTGTTGAGGAGTGTTTCAAAAGCCTATGATCTGAAAGGCCCATACCCAAAAGGCAGACACCCCTAAGGCAAATGGGTTAGGTAAATACCGAGCTTCTTGGCCCATACCTACCTAAAACTGAAGCCTACAAATTTTTTTCCCCTAAAATTCATTAGTTTCTACTTATGTGAATCTTTAATTTTATTAGAACATATTTTGAGAAAATTTCCATGTATGATATAATTTGGAATGAAAAATGTTCATGCTTCCAAAAATCCATATTCTAAATAGTATACTTATCCTTCTCCAAAAAAAAAAAAAATATATATATATATTACACTTATAATTAATTTCATAAATACGATTCAAAATTTTTTTTTTTTTTCTATATTTCATTTTTGTTATATCAAACTGCTTTCATTCACATGTTCAAAGGCTCATTTTGTAATACATGTGTGTGCATATATATATGTATAATGTTACGTTTATGCATTCCCCACATATATAATGTTTATGTTTATGTTTATGTTTTTCATGTTCATTGTCTATGACCTAAATTGCCCTAATTATAAATGTAGTATCATTTTTTTTTTAATCTAGCAGGGCCATTAGTTGAATTTTATTTATAGATTTTTATTTGTTATAAAAAAAACATTTAACATCTTGGAGGGGCCATGACACACTCTAGCTCTACCATTTGCTAGTGTCTCCAACTAACAAGTAAACCTCTCCTTTTATTTTTCTAGCTTTTACTATTTATCTTTCATTCTCGGCCCATTTAAACTATTTGAAAAAATAAAAATTTCTCTCTCTTAATTTTCCTTTAAAAAAAGGTTAAAAAACAAACTATTTGGATAGGACTTAGAAAGATAGATCAATCAATCTATGTCTCTCTGTCAACGTAATCCTTAGCTGCTTTATATTTGGATATGAAATTGTTAATTTGTCAAAGATACATCGTCAGCATTGTAGTTTATATATCTAAAAAATCATAATCAATCTAAACCTCGATTGTTTTTTCATTACATTTATGAATTTAAATCCATGTGAATCTTAAATTTTATTATAACATATTTTGAAGATTTTTCTATATATCATATAAATATGATAAAAATATTCTTGCTTCCAAAATCCATAAAGTGCATTAATAATTAATTTCAACATTTTCATTAATACAATTTTTTTTTAAAATATAATATAAATTTAGTATAAGTATTATATTATCAAATTGCTTTCATTCACTTTCAAATGCCTTTTGTAAAATATAATAATATTTTTGTTTTGTCTCAAAAGTCCAAATTTTCAACATAAAGGAGCTCTTTTTTATATGGATAATTATCAAATATTGTTTACTTCAAAAATATTATTTAGTTATTAGACACACACAAAAAATGTTTATGTTTATGTTATGTTTTGTGCCATGCACTCACGTTCGCGTGCACACACACACACACACACACACACATACTAGCACCTACCAACTTAAGGTTAAAAAATAAATGTGAACTAATTAATTATAGATGAAAATTATAAAAAAAAAATTTGTAGGTAAATAAAAAAAAATATGACAATAAGTAACATAATAATGATAACTGCAACATGCACATATTTAGTTTTAAGATTTCATTTATTATCAACTTTTTTATATAAAAAATGAACTTGAGAGAGGGGGAGAAAAATTTACCTGTAAAGATTGCAATAAGGAGCATGCTTATGTTCCCACATAATGTAGGAATGAGGTTGTAGGTTTCTTGCTGCAATTTTTAAATAAATCAAAATTGTCAATTTTTCCTCTATTAATTGTATTTACCATGCTAAGAAAAACTTTGTTTTTACTAGTTGAAGGCATTCCTATATATCATATAAATATGAACAAAAATATTCATTCTTCCAAAAATCCATAGAGTGCACTTATAATTTTGTACTATTTAACACAAATATATATATATATATATATTTTCTTTTATAATTTTTGTGTAAGAGTTATATCAAATTGCTTTTGTTCGCATTCAAAGGCATTTTGTAAAATATGATAATATTTTTTTTTGTTTTAAAAAGTTCAAAATTTTAAAATGAAGAGATCTTTTTAAGGATAAATAAGACATTGTGAACTTCAAAATATTAATGTTTATACTTATGGTTATGTTTTAACTTGTGCCCTCGTGCATGATTGAATTGGAATTAAATATTGTAGTGATGTTTTTTCAATGAATAACATCAAAGCGTCTATCGAAAACTCATTTTTCATTTTGTTATGAAGGCTATTTTTGATGACTATCATAGCTGAAAATACTCACTTTGTAGTTGTAGTAGAAATTGGAAGAGTAAGCACAAGTATGACCCCTCTATAAGCATGTGGATAATATTATGATTTTCTAGTTCTCACCATCAAATGAGTCAATACCATATAGGAGATTGTTTTGGCTACATGGGTATGACATATTTCGGTATTGATTAATATCAATGTATCGTTTCAAAATTACCGCTAATATATATATAATATTTTTCATTAACATTTAAAATAAATAAATTTATTAGTGTTTAAATAATTATTGAGTCAATCAATACAATTATTTTATAAAAGAGCAGCTTGAGAGAACCCTGAAAAAGATGATGTTGAACAAAGTGGTAATCGATCTCAATGTGCTTGGTATGTTCGTGGAAGACATCATTATGAGAAATGTGAATTATACTTTGGTTGCCACAGTAAATAGGAGTGGTAGATAAAAGGGATAGGAATAAATCCTTTGTGAGCCAACGTAACCAAAGGAGTTTAATTATGTTGTCGGCAAGTGATGTAGAACATACCTTCATGGTCTTCCTGGATTCTCATGCGCGCTTAAAAACAACACGCAAGGCAAAAAGGCACTAGTAAAAATCATGGGCCTCGAGTCAGAATTGCATGAAATTTAGCAGGCTAAAGTGAAACGGCCTTCTAAGCAATAGTCGTCGCTTCACCACGAGGTACCCCCTAAAACTGGCGAATTTCTTCATTTAGGTTCCGAAACCTGTGATTTTGCCATTTATAGTAATATTTGTTTCCTTAATAACTTTTTGCTCAAAAGTCAGAATAAGGTCTCGTTTGTTTTGAGACGACCCTTAAGATCAGTAGTTTATGATTCTGCATTTAACTCAATTTTGCCATTTTTGGTAAATTTCGGTATTTTGTCACCTAATCACATAATTAATGCGAATTAGAGTTTTAGTCATTTTTCTTAGTATTTATATGTTTTGTGGCCGTCAAAGGCACATGAGACTATTATCAATAAACACAGACTTTTTGTCAAATTATTTCTCTAGTGGATTCCAGTTTTCTTCTCCTTGTTGATTTAAAGAAACCTTTCGTGAATTCGAGGTTTACTACCAGAACCTAATAGTTTAGTTTTTGTTCCATCAAAAGAGTATCGTGTGTGCTTTCTTCAGGCTTTTGCAACATCAGTTGGTATCAGAGCCTTGACTTATCTTGGTCTGATGGTTAACTGGCGAGATGGTGACCACTGCAACAATGACGGTGATGACGACGTCAACAACCTAGTCCTCACTAGGGCTGAGTTCCTTAATTTTTGTGATGAAAATCAATAGTTTCGTGATTTAACCCAACAAACTTTGGACCAGATTCAAGAAGCACTTGCCACCCTGCTTAACCGAAACCCTAATCATGATGACGAAGAGCAACGTGACAACTGAGTGTGTGGCCCTCTCCATCTCTGTCCAAATCGGAACAGGCAACAAGACTACGATGAAGAGAACAACGAGGACGAGGAGTATGCAGAGAGAGTCCTTGGGAATCATCGTGGTCTTGTGAGGAATAATGACCGAGATTATCAAGAGCAGAAGGACTATCAGATGAAAGTAGAGTTACCATCCTTTAATGGTAATATCTCCATTGAAAAGTATCTGGATTGGGTCAGTGAGGTGGAGAAGTTTTTCGAGTATATGGTTACTGCAGATGACAAACAGGTGTATTGGTGGTTTACAAATTGAAAGGAGGAGCATCTGCTTAGTGGGATCGTGTTCAATTAAACTGTACCCGTGAATGAAAGCTTTCGATGTGATCATGGAGGAGGATGAAGAGATTAATGGCAGATCGGTTCTTACCACTAGATTACCAGTAGGAGTTGTTCAAACAGTACCAGGATTGCAGGCAGGGTACTCGGTCAGTTAATGTGTACATGGAGGAGTTTGACAGGTTGGCAAATTGCAATGATTTGGAGGAAACTGAAGATCAATGGATATCCAGATTTGTACACGGATTGCGAGTTTTTATCCGAGATCAGGTATCCTTACAAACCCTATATACTATAAATGAGGCTGTAACCCTATCCAAGAAAATAGAATATCAGCATCTTAGGGCAAGTTCGAAGTTTTCCAACCGCAGTGCAGAGTCATCCAGTTTCACTGCCAACAAAGGTAAACAACCTATGTTTACACCGATCATAACCCGTGGTTAGGAAGAATAGTGGTGTCAACCAGTCCACAGTGGTAGTAACAGGTTCTGCAGCCTAGCCGATAGTGAACGCCAACCCTTATGCTAGGCCAACTGGGAATAAGTGCTACAGGTGCGGAGAACCAGGACATCGATCTAGTACTTGCCCTAAGTGAGTTGCAATGAATCTGATGGTGGCAGAAGAGGGCAAGGCAGAGGGTGAACAGGAGGATGAAGAGGTGTATAACGATGCTGACCATATTCCTATGATCCCAATGAGGTCCAAGAAGATGAGGAAGGCTTGCCATTAGGGAGGTCTTTGGTGATTTAGAGGTTGTTGCTCACATCGAGGGTGAAATACCGTGATTAGCGGAATGAGATCTTCTGAGCACGATGCACCATCAGTAAGAGGGTCTGTGATTTGATCATTAACAATGGCAATGTAGAGAATATTGCGTCGAAGAGTTTGGTTACCAAGTTGGGCCTGAAGATAGAAAAGCATCACTCTCTGTACAAGATAGGTTAGATCAAGAAAGGTACGGAAACTGTTGTTACTCAACAATGTCATGTTACTTTTTTGATGGGTAAATGTCATGTAGATGAAGTAGTTTGTGATGTTGTTGAAATGGATGCATGTCATTTAATATTGGGTAGACCTTAGCAGTATGATATAGATGCTACTCATAGGTGTAAGGATCATGTGTATGTGTTCTTTAAGAATGACAGAAAAATTGTCCTTGGTCCTATTAAGGAAGGCAGTGTACCAAAAACTTCTAAAGTGGAGGGGAAGCCATCACTTCTCATAGTCAACAATGAGAATGAGTTTGACGAGGAGTGTAAGGAGTTGAAACAGGTATATGCTCTAGTGGTGACGAATGGAGAGCCGAAGAAGGTTGCTGAGATACCTAAGGAAATTCAACCATTGATCAAGGAGTTTGAAGAGCTTTTTTCCAAAGGAGATGCCTATAGGTTTACCAACAATGCGCGACATCCAGCATTGCATTGATTTAGCTCCTGGAGCTAGTCTACCAAATTTGCCACATTATAGGATGAATCCTCAAGAGGGTCAAATTCTACAGGGATAGGTGGATGAGCTTCTGAGTAAGGGGCAGACCAAGGAGAGTGTGAGTCCATGTGCAGTACCGGCATTATTAACATCAAAGAAGGATGGGAGCTGGCGTATGTGTGTGGATAGTTGAGCCATCAATAAGATCACAGTTAGGTATCGATTTCCTATTCATCGACTAGATGACATATTTGATATGCTAAGTAGGTCCAAGTGTTACACCAAGCTGGATCTCAAGAGTGGGTATCACCAGATTCAGATTCGACTTGGAGATGAGTGGAAGATAGCTTTCAAGACAAATGAGGAGTTGTATGAGTGGATGGTGATGCCTTTCAGATTGTCCAATGTTCCCAGCACTTTTATAAGGCTTATGAATCAGGTATTAAAACCATTTTATAGGGAAGTTAGTGGTAGTTTATTTTGACGATATCCTGATTAGTAAGATAGAAGCAGCCCACTATAACATGTGCGAGAAGTATTGACCATGTTACAGGCCAATGAGTTGTATATCAACTTGAAGAAATGCAACTTTATGACTGATAAGTTGCTGTTCTTAGGGTATGTGGTTAGTGTGGATGAGATTCATGTTGATGAGGACAAGATCCGTGCAGTCAGAGAATGGTCAACCCTAAAGATAGTAAGTGATGTGCAAAACTTCCATGGGCTTGTAACCTTCTAGCGAAGGTTTGTTCGAGATTTTAGTAGCATAGTGTCCCCTATCATTGAGTGTTTGAAGAAGGGGAGGTTCTCATGGGGAAAGGAGGTAGAACAGAGTTTTGCCTTGATCAAGGAAAAGTTGAGTACCGCTTCAGTTTTGGCATTGCCCAACTTCGATAATGTGTTTCAAGTGGAGTGTGATGCATCTGTGGTCGGGATAGATGCTGTTCTTTCACAAGACAACAGACCAGTAACATTCTTTAGTGAGAAAGTTTGTGAAGCTTGAAGTAAATGGTCGGCTGATGAGTTGGAGTTCTTTGCTGTAGTACAGACTCTTAAGCATTAGAGGCACTACCTGATTCAGAGGGAGTTTGTATTATATACAAATCATCAGGCATTGAAGCACATCAACAGTCAGGCTAACATTAACCGGATGCATGCTTGGAGGGTAGCTTATATACAGCGCTTCCATTTCACATTGAAGCACAAGTCTGGTGTCACTAATAAGGTGGCAAATGTGCTTAGTAGGTGAGCATCTTTATTGACCATCCTACGTACTGAAGTTGTAGGGTTTGATTGCCTCAAGGAGCTGTATGAGAATGATGAGGATTTTGGTGATATTTGGGGTAAGTGTCAACAAACTCATACTACTGTCAATAGTATGTACATCCAAAATGGTTTCCTCTTTTGGGGGTAATCAATTATGCATCCCTAAAAGTTCATTGAGGGAGCAGATTATTAGGGAGCTGCATGGTGGAAGTTTGGGTGGACACATGGGCAAAGATATATGGACACATGGACACATGGGCAGAGGTTTAGGTATTGAGGTAGTGGTTCTTCATAAGAAAAAGTTAGATACGTATTAAGTTCAATTCGAGTATCAATAATCTTATTGCCAATAAGACCATCTCGAGAATGGATGTAAGATGTGAACTTAACTTGGATCATATGAAAACCATCAATATAACAAGTAATTTCAAGCCCTAGAAAACAACTTGAGATTTTCAAAGATTTTTCATCTCAAAGTAGGCTTTAATGGAATATACCTCGTGAACTAGCATATGTAATATACCCTTTTATGAGTCTCGTTTAAATGCTGTCGAAGGAGGTATCCTCAAGTCAAGGTGATGCAACAGGCAGCAAAGCATGCAAACTCCTTCAGATTCCAAAGGTGGCATATTATGGCTAGAATGTTCTTGCATTGTACCAAAACAAAATTTAAAAATTCACAAAAGGTTTTAATTAAATTCCTTATTTTTATTGATCCCACCACCAAAAAAAAAAAAAAAAAAAAAAAAACCAAAGTACTAAAATTTCAAATAATAATTCAACTATATAATTTAAAAACAAAAGGTTTGAAATCCACCACAATTTTTCAAAGTTAAAAAAAAAAAAACAAAAAAAAAAAAAACCTCCCGGGGAAAAAGAAACAAATAAAGTCCAATAAAAGCTCCTCTCTCTGTAACGCTCTGCTTTTCTGCTACAAACACAAATTACAAAAGTTTCCGTTTCCAGATCCCATTCTCTACACTCAGACAAAGGCACACAGATACAGCACCAACCAAAATTAGGGTTTCTTTTTATTTAATTATTTGAATTTTTTTTTTTTGAAAAACAAATTGAGAAGAGTCAATACAATATATGAGTGGGTTTGATGTGGTCAGAGTGTAACAGCAGGTGGTGAAGAAATTCAACAATGTCGTCAATGGCGGCTCCTCGGAGCGCGATGGGCGAGAGCGTGAGGATAGTGTTGAGAGACGAAGATGAAGAGAATGGGGACGATTCGCCCTCCGCCAAGAGGCCTAAATTGGACCGATTCCCTTTGACTCGATGGGAAATCGTTGCTTCTCTCTCCGTCTTCTTCATCTTCTCCGCTGGCCTCTTCTGCGTCTACCTCACCATGCCTGCGGCGGACTTCGGGAAGCTTAAGCTGCCTCGCTCCATTTCCGATCTTCGCTTGCTCAAGTACTTTTCTTTTCCATTGTCCTTTCTTTGTTAGATATGAATTTCATGTTTTGAATCTGAAATTATTGGTCTCTTAAATTGCTAATTTTGTTATTAGAATTATCATTATTTGATTTTCTTACCGATTGTATCAAAAGCTTAAAAATGGTGAATTTAATCAGTTAACCATTATTCTAACGAGTACGGCTTGAGTCCAGTATCAAGTTGTATTAGACCCATCATGATGGTGACATGTGTCATCGTGACAAGACCGAGACCACTTCCTTTGATACCATGATAAATAATTAATTGTTCCAAAAGCAAGCTCTTAAGAAAGGGGGAATTTAAACATTTCATTGTAATTCTAACATTAGTTACTTGTTTTCCATGACACAAAAGTGTGTGGTGTGCATTAGCTTTACAAATTGTCATGGCTTCTACATTTTGATCCAAAGTCTCCATTTGTTTGGACAGAAAACGTTTCTGCATTTTCTGTGTTTGGTATGGCAGAAAACACAGGTCAATGGAAAATGCTTTTTGTGGGCAACCAAAAATAAGCCCAAATGCCCAATATAGTGAAAACGTTTTCTGGAATGTCACATACTTAACATACCACTGCAAATAATCTCCACACTAATTTTCCATTTCACAACCAAACTTAGGAAAACAAGTCAGTTTTCCAGAAAACATTTCTGTCGAAACAAAAGTAGGTGTTGCCATGCTCGTTTCATTTGCAATGTCATTTGAGTTTGTTTGTTTCTTTACTTTTCATGCTTTAAGTTGTAACTGCCTCAAGCTTTTCCTGAACTATGAATCCTTTTTTTGTTTTTGTGAATTTTGCCTCAGAGATCATCTGGGATCCTATGCTAAAGATTATCCAGCTCAATTCATTCTGGGTTACTGCTCCATTTACATCTTCATGCAGACATTTATGATTCCTGGAACAATTTTCATGTCTTTGTTAGCCGGAGCTCTTTTTGGTGTCATTAGAGGCCTTCTCTTAGTTGTTTTCAATGCTACAGCTGGAGCATCATCCTGCTACTTTTTGTCTAAGTTAATTGGCAGGCCCATAGTTAGTTGGTTGTGGCCTGAAAAGTTGAGATTCTTTCAAGCAGAGGTATATCTTTTTCCTGTCTTTTATTTGTATCATAAAATTATTATTTATTTTTAACTCTGGTCATTTATTGTGCTACTCAATTAACATGAAATTTCATGGAATCAGATAGCTAAACGTAGAGATAAGCTGCTGAATTACATGCTCTTTCTGAGGATAACTCCGTCGTTGCCCAACCTTTTCATTAATTTGGCATCTCCCATTGTTGATATACCATTTCATATTTTCTTTTTGGCTACCTTGATTGGTCTTATTCCAGCATCCTATATCACAGTCAGAGTAAGTCCCTCTCTCTGACCTTCTCATTTCACAGTTATTATCTTGTTGCTCATGTTATATTTTCTTTTTCTTTTTTAATGCAGAACCTTATTGATGTTGCTGTTATATTGATTGCTTTACATTCCTTTTTACTTTTTGGTGTTGTTTTCTCCTTTACAGTCATAACACTGTTATGGGAGTGTTTGATATGTCAGTTAGATTTCAAAAGTACATTTAAAAATGGCCACCAGTTATGAAATTTATTAAAAAATACTTCTGCTACATCTCCTTATTAGGTCATTTTTTGAGTTTTAGAGAAATTGACATGATTTGTCTTTGGCATGAGATAGTTCTATGTTTTTGTCTTCTTTGATCATCTGTACTTGGGTGGCTGCTTTTATATATAACTTGGTCCATGCTTCTCTACTATCAGAGGCATTTTTTATTAAGAAGTATTTTGGTGGATCATTTGTTGTGTCAACAGTAGGATTTACGTAACTAGTGCTGAATTTGCAAAGCTGGGCTGAGAGACACTAATAATAATTCTTTTCAATGTTCTCATATTATTTTTTCCCGCAAATACTTTCTTATGTTTGCATTATTAAAGGATTTTACCCCAAGGGGTTGGCTTAGTGGTTCCTAGGGTCTCATGATTTACATGAGATCTTGGGTTCAAAACCTTTGGCCAGCAATTTGGGGTGACCCTAAGGGATTCCTCCATATAATAACGTGGAGTATGTGGAACAGTGCATATACGAGGGAATGGTTAGGTGCTCATAGAGTTTTGGATACCCTCGTTTCTCAAACTTATAATAACAATTATTAAAGAATTTCTTCATAATTGAAGAAAGGGAGTCTTTTCTAGAAGCTTCATGCTTATGCTCTCATGTGATCGGTGTAAGGGAGTTGATTTTTTTTTTTTTTTTGGATAAGTTGAATATTTTATTGCAAAGAGACACTCCTTCATGTACAATGAACATAAAGGAGTCTGAAGAATGGATAAAAGTTTGATGACCCAAAGTCCTTGTTGGGGGCATTTGAGAAGATGTTAATGGTTGTCCTTCTCATTTCATCTCTTTTGTGTAGGTCCTATGCTAAATGTAGTGTTCTCATTTTTGAGTTCGCCTTCTTCTGGTGGGTTCTACCTTTCCTTCTTTCTCTCTCTTCCCTCTCTCCGTCTTCTTTGTTGCACTATTTTCTCTGTCAGCCACTTAAAGATTATCTTGGAAAAAATCAATATTTAAAGAAAAGTGCTTGTGAGCTCTAGCTCAAATGGCACCCCCTATTGTTGTAAGTGCATGATGGAGGGTGAGATCATGGGTTCAAGACCCATTGAGTTCATGTGTAACTTAATAATAAGAAATATATAAGCCAAAGAAATTTGGTCATTAACACATTATTCTTTATGAACCTCCTTTGAACTTAAGGAGATAAGCTTTACCAATTGCAGTAAGGGTAGTATTGGATAGTAAAAAAATTAGTGCTTTGACCTTTTTAATTATTGACAAACATTCTGGAATGCACACAATTGAAAAGTAAGAAGTTCTTTATGGATGGAGTGTAGATTTCTTTTATCTTAGAAACAATGAGCAACGTCAAATAATCATTCTCTTGTGCATGGATTACCATACTGCTGCAAGTTTAACATTGTTGATAGAATTGGCTTCTTTGTTTAAAAAAGGAATGGTTGGGGGCGGGGCAGTGCTTTTTATCTTTTTTTACTGGATCTCTATTGGCCCTTGACTGCATTGTAATCGGAACTAAAAGAATATTCGTCTCTTATTCTTATCCTTCTGTCCTGATTGTATATTGCATTCTTTATGGATTAACAATGACCTTAATAGTCAAGAATTACAACCTTGTGGTTGAACATGAAGCTTGTTCATAGTGGGTTATCATTTAAAAACTCTCATAAGGATTGCAGAAAAAACTACACTCCAAATTCTTAACTATGAGCAGTTGTTGATATTTCTTTGTGGTGACAAAGATTCCCCCCCATTGATATGATTTGTGTATTCTGAGAAATTGAATGCCAACATTATTCATTAAGAAACTGGCAAATGTAGTTCTAGTAAGTGGTCACTTAACTAGTTACGGTTATCAACATACATTTAAAGGTCATAATGATCATATATTTTGTTAAGCATAAGATAATACAACTTTATAAGTTGTTATAACTTAAAAATGTGAACATCACTATGTTGATGGGTTATGTTTTATGTGGTATAAAGTGTTGGTTCTTGAGTCGGAGTTTTAGCGGTATTTGCAGGAATGTTGGTTATAAACAATCAACTGATGTTGGTTCTTGGACTGATGGGTTGGGGTTCTTGGGCTTGGACTGCAATGCCGAACATTTCAAAGGTGAAGTGCAGATGGGCTGTTCCATGGTTTTTTGAGAGATATTAATACTACCAAGGATTTAGTTGGAAATAGTTTTAGCATGTTTTAAGTTATAAAGTTGGAGATTCTTTTGGTACTTGTACAGTTTTTGGGCTAGTTAATGTTACATCATGGAGAGATTGAAGAGTATGTGAATCATAGAATAAAAGCAAGGTGGATGAAGGGAAGAATTACATAAAAAGTATTGTGTTTTTTTATGCTAACATCAAGAGCATTGTATGATCATAGAATACCTATTAAGTTCAAGGGAAAGTTTTACAGGAATTCTACATGTCCAATTTTGCTATATGTTATTGAATGTTGGGCTATCATATCAAGAAGTGATATGTTCATAAAATGAGCATAGCTATAGTGGGAATGCTGCTGAGATGGATAAGTGGAAATACAAGGAAAGAAATTAACAAAAAAAAAAATTGTTTAAAGATATGGGTGGCTCCTATTGATTAAAAGACAAGGGAGAGTTGTTTGAGATAGTTTGGTTATGTGCAAAGAACAACAATTAATGCATCGGTGAGGAAAAGTGATTTGATTCAGGTCAATGAAATGAAAAGAGGTGGGGGAAGACATAAAATAATACTAGTAGTTGTAAAAGTGATATGTTAATTAATGGAGATACCAAAGAGTATAATTTTGGATAGGATAAAACGGTGGAGAAGAGTACATGTGGTTGACTATGATTTGGCAATTGAGTGTTCATAGTCAACCCCAAAGTTTTAGGATTAAGACTTTATTATTGTTGTTCTTGGTCTTCTTTTGAAGGGCGTGAGGGACCCTAGGGCTCCTACTCCATCCACTTGCCCAGGTTTCTCAAATGGTGGAATGAATGGGTTAGGAATCTTGAGGTCCCAGGTTTGAGTCCTGCGCTCACATGATGTAACTTGCAGGTGGGTCCAATGGCATCCAAGAATTTCACATGTGGCCCAATAAAATAAGTCTTGAATAGACAAATTTACGAAGTCGTAACAAATTAATCTGCCTTGGCTGTATTAAGAAGGCTACCCACTCTTTGCAGCTTATTATTGAAGTGGTCAAAGACATGTAAAACACCAATGCTTTTTTCTTCTTAAAAAGTATGTGCCATGATGAGCTAGTTAAGAATTATTAGAGGAAAAGGCAAATGATTGAGTGTTTGTTGACATTATAGTTACCATTTTCATTTGTGATTGACATGGGCCTGTTATTATTAAAGCTCTCAGGTAAATGGCATTGGAAGTTTGGTATGATGTATGGTGGGTCCAATTGTCTGAATGTGGAGAGATTACATTGGGTTGCAGGGAAACATTAAACTATCTTAGTTGCACCATTTCTAAAAATATTTCCTCCATATTGTACACCTTTAGGAATGGTGTTAGCCTTGAGGGAAGTAGAGTTTTGTTGCGTTTGTGATTGAATTCTTCCTGCCCTGTTGTTTTATAGCAAGATCCATCCTGATCTTTTCCAAATAGCTTTTGAAAAAATGCCATTAGTCTCTCTGGATCAAATGTGGTGTTGTCCCCTCATTTCTGGAAGAGTTTGCTTGCCAGAATGGTGATCAATTTCTGGGGGAGTACTTCATTGCTGCTTGGTGTGCTCAGCTGATGAATATAGCAAAAGTGTGCTTTTGCTTCACACATACCCTCTTTGAGTGACTTTTTCATTAGAAATCATGAAGGAACAGAGAACTTTTCATGCAATTGGTTTTTTACTTTGGATAGAAATTTTTTCAAACTGGTTTGGAAGAAAATTCCCCAATCCACTACATGACTATTCAAATGATCATCTTTGTATGCTTTTAATTTCATGATTTGAAATCACGACTAGTTTAGATGACTTATGAGTAATATTATTATAATAATGTGCATGATCATTCACATAATGAGTTGGAGGAAACTTTTATCCTTTTACTTTTGTGTACACTAGTCTACATAGCAAGGAACCAATACAAATATGTCATTTAAAGGTTTTTCCCATACCTCCCTTTTTATCATTTTATTTTTTGGTTGTTGCTGGATTGTTAGATAACCATGTGTTTTTCTTTTCTTTTTCTATTGGTGTTACTCTGGAATTTCATAACCACAGTTCATAAAATTTGGTTTTCTCAGGTTTCTACAGTCTACAGGCTTGGTAGTTTATTTATATATTGTCTAAATACTTTATGTATAGTAAATTGCTTACGTATATGGTAAGTTCCTTTGCTTTGTTGTTTGTCATTTTACTAATCATGTTGCTGATTTTGTCTGATATAGGCTGGTCTTGCTCTTGGGGATCTCAAGTCAGTCAAGGATCTATATGATTTTAAAACTTTGTGTGTTCTTTTCCTCATTGGTTTCATCTTCATTTGCCCTGCCCTTCTGAAGAGGAAGAAAATATATGAATGAAGGTTTCATCAGGGAAGGCCCCCCCTTATATTCTTTGGTTGTAAGTTTGAAGAGGAAGTAAACCTGAGAATATTGGTGGGGCCCGTCCCATCTCCCTGTTGAAGTTTGAAGAGGAAGCAAACAGTAGAATTTGGTGGGGGGCCCATCTCATCTTCCTGTCGAAGGCATCTTAAATTATGAATCCCTAGCTATGAATTATGATGATTAGGCCAAAACTTAATATTCGAAGTAAAGAATGTTAATTGAAAATTGAATTTAGTATAGGCTCCACAAAGTTTCAATTATTTCCACCGGGTTCAAATTATGGAGTCATTTAAGGTCTGGAAAGATGAGTAAAATGATGTTTTAATGGTTATGCACGTAATTTAATACAGACGTTGGGAATTGGCATGGCCTTGTATCTTTGGTTTACGATTAAATAACAAAATCCTGTAGTTTACAGTTAATCAAGTCAAGCATCATTAGGCAAAAAGGTCTTGTAGTTTAGTGGAATTATCTAATTTTCTTACTATGTGTGCGTTTGGATATTGTTTATTTTGCTGAAAATTGAAAACAATAAAAAAAATATTAAAAAATTTACTGTTCACAGAATTTTTACTGTTCATATGCCTTGGTGCACTGTTCATGTTCCATGAACAGTGCACCAAGCGCTGCTCTTTAAAAAAACGCGGACATGGGAAGCACAAAATGCGCTTCCCAAACACACCTTATATTCTAGCTAACTTGACTTTACTCTCCTTGCACTTAGAGAATTTGGGTTCAAGTGACATCAAATAGAATTAAGTAAAATTAAAGAGTGCAGCCCATAAAGGAGGGAAAGCCAGACAGCTAGAGGACATTCTGTGCATGATTTCTATATAATGGGGCTCGGCCTGTAACCTTCATACTAGCGAAACAAGAGAAAGTTACGGGGTTAGTAGATTTGTTGTGCTGCTAACTGTTAAGTCGAGCTTGGCATCTGAGGCAGGCCTTGTCAAGACTCAAAATTGGCTTTGCTATAATAGACAAGTACTGCAGCCGTCCTTGGAGATTTGAAAGGTTTTATTATGCTCCGACCTATCAATATACTAGCAAGGTTCCTCAAGTTAAAGAGCCTATTAGCAATAGCAACATGCGAAGTAGCAACCTTTGATGGCCAAACTTTCCATGGAATCGACTGTGGAGTCAAGTTCCTCTGATTAAGAGGCCGTTATATATACTTAAATATACTATTAACAAAAGTTAAGAGTCGAATCTTGTAACTCAATTAGTTACTTACGGAGCCATTATATATACTATATAGCAATTACTAACAAAATAGCCTAATTCTATCGTAACAAGTCTTTTTCCAATTATAATATTTTATATGTTTGCGTGATTGCCAAGAGTCTTGTAAAAAACTAACAATTCTAGGTGTTTTTAAAGAAGACATCTAGAGTTCAAATCCTCCCATAATAACTAGGGGTATTTTGATATTTTGAAAATTACTTTTGATGAATTTTGAAATTTGGAATATAATTTAAGCATATTATTGAAAAAAGTGTTTAAATAAATTGATAAAAACCTAATTTTTTACAAGGTATAAAACATGTAAGCATAACCCACTAACCCAATTGACCCATATGGGTTGGATTGGATTGAAAAAGCCCTCTAACCTAACCTATGCACACCCCTAAATGTAACTATCAAATTTTCTACAAATAATAATAATAATAATAATAATAATAATAGTCTTATTGTATAGGACGAGTTTCTCTACTTTCCTGGGAGCAATGTTAGGAACAGTTTTTTTTTTTTTTTAATCAGCACTTGTTAAAAAGTGGTAAATTGTGATTGGAACATCATTTTCAAATGGACTTACCACAAACAACATTTTTATTATATACCAATTACAACAAGTCATATAACTAGTTGTAAAAAAATTTGGTGTTTATGGATTTATTGAATAGTGTCTCTCTCACACAGTCACATAGGATTAAATTTTTATTTATTTATTTGATCGTACAACAAGTGGGAGAAGGGGATTTGAACCCAAATTCTCTTTAACGTGGGAGCTAAGTAGTGCCACCCAACTATAAGTGTTTTGGCTCACAATTGAAACTTTCATTTGAAGTTGTCATCTGATTAGATACTATAAAGTAATATTTTATACACAAACACAATAATAATAAAGGCAAAATTACATTATTAGTCCTTAAAGTTTACCCCGTGAGCGTAATTACTTACGTGACTAACAGAATAATGATGTGACATTTTTATAATGAAAAAATTACAAAAATTATTTTACATGTCAAAAACCCATCAATACCAACATACTTGACTCGGTAAGTAACAGATTATACCAAATCAAAATTTGAAAGACTGAAACACATATGAGAAGTTATTGTGAATTTTTTAGTGAATTTCCATCAGCAAAAACTATTACTCTAGCTCAATTCATTAGTTTTTGAGATTCCAAGGGTACATCTTCCAAACTATCGGACCAAACTAACCTAGTCATCATGAAGAGAATGTTCTTCTTGTTTCTTATCCCGATTAGACGACTAGATCTTTTTGGTCAAATTGGGGTCATATATGGGTTGACAATGGTCAAACTTTTGAAAAATGTTTGGAAATATTCATTTTGACATAAAAGTGTGAAATTTAGCATTTGGGTGAATTTTTGACTTAGTTTGATAGCAGCCAACCTAGGTCAAAGATTGGTCAATAAGGGCATTTTGACCTCAAACATGAAAAATTGGGTAATCTATCCAATTGGGAAAATTTTCAACTTTATTAGCATTCCCATAATCCAGGATCAAAATGGTAATTTTTGTAATTTTTTGTGAAAAAGATGGGATTTTGGCAACCACCAAGGGAAAGACCAAAAGAAGTATATTAATTTTTTTTGTTACACACCATATTCCAAATGTTTGATAACTTTGTTTAAAGGTGATTTTGAAATATTTTATTTTATTTTTTTAAGAAATAACACAATAAATGAAGTTTTTTAAAAAGTTGGATTTTTTGAATATGACCAACAATTTAGGATGGAAGAAGTAGATATTAAGGAAAATTGTTAGTACTCCCACAGTAATGTGGTTCTCTCTCCTCTCACATTCATAATAAACCTTACTATAAATTTAATTTGTGTAATTTACCATGAATGTGATAGGAGAGAGCTTGGCATCATTGTATTAGAGGAGTATCTAATAATTACTCATATATTAAGAATTTTTCAGCTTGGTTTGAAACATGACGGACAACTTCACTTATTTCTCATCTTTATGTGAAGATCTTTTTTTATAATTAACATAGTAAAAAAATTATTTTTGCACCTAGCTCCATCTCACTTGATTCGTCTTAGACTTCTAAGTTATCAAAATAAGACATCTCACATAATTATCAAACCTATATGAAATCATTCGTAGCTTCAAATGTTCTCCTCCGTATTAAAGTAGCTCAAATTTCAACCTCTCAGTGATAATCCTTTAACAGATCTGATGAGCAATAAATCAATCTTGAACATTCAAGCACAGCAAAAATTGCCACAAACAACCCAAATTAGAAAAATCCAGGTGTGAATCTTATTATCACTCGTATGAGAAGATTATATTGGTTCCTCCTCTTGACTTATTATATTGTTCATTGTCCCACATTGTTTAGATTTCATATTCTGCATCATTTTTAAAATTACATCGTATATGTTAAGGCATATTAAAGTGGCATAGCATAGTCTCCATTGGAAAAATTTTCGGGTTCCGCATTATTGGTATCGCAAAATGCTTATGTTTTTAGACAATAAATTCAGTGTACTCCAAATGGCATTTTCAAGATTATAAATCAGATTTTTTTTTTGGGCACATAATCAGAATTTTTTTGGGCACATAACATGACATCCTAGTAGGCTACTTAGTACTTACAAATAACGATTCATATCATGAAAAAAAAGCACCCCAAACCCCCTTAATTAAACATAATACTGATGGATGTGTACTAGGTAATCCAAGCCGGCAAGGGAAAATTATTGTATAGTCTTGGACTATACTCCCTCCCTCTCACAGAGGGGTTGACCCCATGATGGGTGGAACCCACCCCTATGTGAGAGGGAGGGAGTATAGTTCCAGACAACACAATAACAACCCGTTGGCCAGGGCCTTCAGTTTAATAACAGACTATAATGGAAAATGGATATTGGGTTACTCTATCCATTTTGTTCACAACAACAAATAACATAGCAAAAGCTTGGGCAATACACAATTGTCTCACCTTGGCATGGAACTTTTTTCTTTTTTTTTATTATATGAAACTGGATACAAGCAGAAAGAAAAGTGAGTACAATAGAGATCAAACAGAACTAGGAAGCCTCAAGCTAACTACAATCTGCTGAGATTAGTTTTTGAACTATAGGAGGGGAGACCCCTATCCATCTTTGAGAAGCTTCATTCCTCCTAGCAAGTTGGGCGAGCTCATGAGCTACCTTGTTGTATTCCCTTTTCACATGCTTAATTTCCCACTGCTGAAGAGCTCAAGGACTTGACTAATACCAGAAAAAAAAAAATGGCCTAGACTTCCATTAGTTTCTTTATCAATTATACTTTGCACCACTGACAGGGCATCCGACTCTATGATTACCTGTGAGAGCTCCAATTCTCGGGTAAAAAGGATGCCACACTCAATAGCAAGCACTTCCACTTTAGAGGTAGTGAATTGGCCAGAAAGGTACCTTGAGCATGCTGCCACCACCAAACCTTGAGAGTCTCTAATGATCATCCCTACACTTGAGTTCCTTCCATTTTCTGATGTAGCTCCGTCCACATTAATTTTAAACATACCAGCTAGTGGGGCTACCCATCTATTGCCCTCATGTGACCTAAGAAGGCTTAAAGGCAAGACTGCCTCCTTGTAGTCCTTTAAATACGTTCTGGCAAGGCTCCAGATTTGATTGGGGGACTGGCAAACCGACTCACGCACCACCTGGTTCCTATTGTACCAAATTGACTAGGCCGTGACAAAAAAAGAATTCAAGGTCTTGAGATGTCTCTTGTGTCATAATCTCCATAGCTGATAGGCCAAGAAAGTATTAACCCCTTGTGATGAATTAATTGATTAATTAGTCAAGTTTATTAATTAATCAAATTAACATGCAAAATGCGTGGCAGCACAAAGAAATCACCAATTAAACTAAATGCAGCGGAAAGTAAATTGACAAGGTGATTTGTTTACAAATGGGGAAAACCTAAATGGCAAAAACCCCACCGGGTGATTTTAAGGTCACTGCTCCCGAGAATCCACTATTATCAAAACAAGCAGTTACAAGTAAACGAATCTCAGTACCTTATACCAACCTACAGTTGAACCCTTACCCCAATACCCAATTGGACTTGTTCTGTAGTCAAAATCTCTCCTTTCAATGCATGGCTCCCAGCACGTGACTAACCAATAGATGCGCGGATCTCAGTACGTGACTTAATCACCAATTTGAGAAAGATGTTGGCTGCAAAGTTCTTCAGTTCATCACATGATGAAGATCAAGAAGCTCCTTGGTCACAAAACCCTACGGCGTACAAACACAGTAGCTTCTTCAAGAGAAAGATGAACTAGGGCAAATTCTGTCCCCGGTCACAATTTGCATGAATAAGACTTTGCTTCACACTTGTGCAACTTGTGTAACCATTGACGGCCCTTAAAATAATCCTTATATATGTTTAGGGTTGTGAGAAAAGAAAGCCCAAACATATACTCACGGATTGAATGAAAAACAGCTCTGAAAAACTGAGTTTCATAAACCTCGATAGATAGCCATCTATCGAGCTAGCTGTCGAGCCACGGGCTTCAGCAGCTTTTAAACCTCAATAGATGCTAGCTATCGAGTTTTAAAATCCAGCACTTTCTTACTTGATTCTTGGACAGACTTGCATGGCTTTAACACTTGAACTTGAAACCTTGTTCCTTGAAATATTAAACACATCCTAGATCTACCCAATTACAAGTAAAGTGTGTTTTGTCAAAGGATTAGCCAATTACATAAAATAGTGACATATGTTCCTAACATTGAATCACATATGTCCTAACAATCTCCCCCTTTGGCAATCCATGACAAAACCACAACAAACAAATGAACATATGAGAGAAGTCATAAATCACTCTCATACTCACTTGTTGAATACAATAAAATCTATCCTAACACAAACTCTTGAAAAATTTGCAAAAAGAGAGTTTATGGCAAGAAGACTTTGACAACTTGTATTTCTGAAACATTTTAAACAAAACTTATCACGGCATCTTAGTGTGAAACAGAAATAATAGATTGCAGACAATAAATAAGAAACATGTGTATAAAGAGAGAAAAGAAACAACACATGGAGAGATAGGTGAAATAACATACATCAATATATATATATATATATATATATATATATATAAACCAAATATAAGTACAATGTATGTCAAATGGTCACAAGACCAATGTACAAGAGATAATGTATCTAAAATAGAAAGAAAAGAAAAGATACAAGAATCCTCACTACATCCCTCATAAAAACACTCCCCTTACCTCTTATACTAACCCTCCCCCTATGAGTATGACTACTTTCATCTCAAAACTACTCCCCCTTTTTGTCATGAGTGACAAAGGGGTAAGTACATCAAGTAGACATCTCATCATCACTAGGCGAGCCAACATCATCATCCTCTTCAACGTCATCACTGTCGGAGCCATCGTCACTCTCATCCTCAGATGCCTCGAGAGAAGGAGAGGAAGCCACAGTGAAACCACCCATGACAGCCTGTCATCGCGCTATACGACCAACACGGGTGTTCACCTGACACAACTCATCGTTGAGAGTGTCAAGGCAATCCAGGCGCACAAGCTGTGCCATGATGGCCTCAAGTGTCACTTCACCCGTTAAAGACGAAGGAGTGGAGGTGGATGGAGCGGTAGAAGTTAAAGGAGCTGTCGTCTCTGTCCGGGGCTGCCTCGATCGAAGCTGTGTTGCGCTCCGTCAAACGGTAGCTACATCTATGGCACACATGAAAGTGAAGTGGGGAGACTTGGGATAGGAGACAGAGAAATGGCGAAGGAGCCGCGTGATAACCGAAGTGAAAATGAGCTTATCACGGGTCATCGTATCCTTATAGACATCTATAAGGGAGAGTATGAAGTGAGAAGGAAAGTCAATAGAAAGATCCTTAATGAGGGATAACAAAAAGAGAGCACGAGACTCTGTGATAGTGTTATAGTGTGACAAAGGATGAAGAATAAATGTCATCACCATATTAAGGAATCTTGGTCCTTTAGCAAAGGCCGGGCAAGGGGTGTTTTGACGCTCACCCCAAGATGATGGTGTCTTACAAAATAGAGACGCGAGTTCGTCTTTGGACACTGTCCTCAGATGCTCACAACCAGGGTAGTTAGGATGTGCTACCCTGGGAACGTGTAGTACCTTGGATACAATATTCAGAGTAACTACCATGAGTATACCTCGAACGCAAGTGACAAACTAGGGTATAGAATAATCAAATCCGTGCATATTGGAGTAGAACTCCTGTATGATCACAGAAGGGCACGTGACCGGGACGCCACATAGTGACTCCCAACCTCTACTGTGGATGACAGTGGGTAGGTCAGTGTCAGAAAAATCTGACAGAATGACTTGGCGTTCCGAATGAATGCCTCATCGTGAAAAGTTCTCCGAGAAGTCTGATTTGGCCTTCTCATCACGGAACCGTACGTGAGATGGAGTGGGGTTAGATGGAGAAGAAGAAGAAGATGCCTCGGAACGAAGAGGGTTCCGAGACGGAATAAATTTACGTTTAGGTGCCATGATGCAACTAATGTAAGAAAGAGAAAGAGGGAGAGAGAGACAATTAGAAAAGCACCAAACATATTTAATATCAAAAGATAAAAATAGTAAGGTACGTATGCATGAAAATGCATGAACATGTGACATGCAAATTTAAATGCATCATGGGCTCAGCCCAATCCAAACCTACCAGCACACAATCATAGCAACAAAGTAAACACACATCTAAGATGCATGAAACATTGTTATAATGCATATGTGATGCAATGCATGAAGTTTTAAACTTATTGAAGCAACACCCATCCCAAAAATTGCACAAAAATTTCATTAATTTTGAAAAACCCCAAAGTTTATCAAAAATCCTAAAAGTTAGGTTAGAAGATATGAAATGCATGAGAAAGAGGGAGAAATTAGCGTACCAGATGAAGAAAAATGATCTTAAGACCAAAGATTGAGTGAGGAGGAAGTTTGGAGTGCTTGAGAGGTGTTTTGGGAGGTGAAAAGGCTGAAAGAATCGAGAGAGATCGAGAGAAATGAATTTGAAATCGCGAGGCGCCTATATATAGAATCTTCATAAACCTTGATCGATTGAGAAGCTATCGAGGTTTAAAACGCGCCTTTTAGCTATCGAAGAGCTATCGAGGAGCTGTCCAGAGGTTTCCTCAGCAATAAAGCTCGACGGATCGAGGTAGCTATCGAGAAGCTATCAAGGAGACAGAAAGTTTCTCGATGGATCAAACTAGCTATCGAGAGCTATCGAGATTGCAATAAAAAGAAGTTGAAGGGTCTCGATAGATAGCTTATTTGTCGAGAGCTATCGAGAACCTATAAAAAGAAGCTGAAGGGTCTCGATAGATAGCTTATTTGTTGAGAGCTATCGAGAAGCTGTCGAGAGCTATCGAGAAGCTGTTGAGAGCTATCGAGAAGCTGTTGAGAGCTATCGAGAAGCTATTGAGATTGCTTAAAAACAATTTTTCAAAGAAGAGAAAAACACAGATATGAATGCAATCAAGCATGCTACACAACCAAAAATCCAAATAACATTTTAAGCTCTCAAAATCATCTCTCAACAATAAAAATGTAAAGCACATAGATCCAAAACACACACACACACTAAACAAGTCTAACCAATTTTATATCTTATAAACAAGTTAAGACAGTTTAGTGAGCATACATTAACACATGTATTCCTTGTGACGGCCAAATCACATTGTACTTGCACATGTATCAAAAGTAGCAAAGAATATTGCGTGTTATGTGTGAAAAACATCGCAAGATTGCATAAGTGTCTACATGTTATGATGATTTGAGATATGAGAAAATCACTTTAACTCACACACAATCATAATTGTTTGATGGGGACTATCACCTTCGAGGTACATCCTATAACTCTCACATCTCCTAGAATACACGCTTGCAATCATATATAAAGCATTTTGATCTTTTTGCTTTTATTTTTCTTTGCATATATTTTTTCTTTTTAAGCAAATCATGCATGGGCATATAGGAGAGAGAAAAGAAATACCCAATGATGTTAAGCATTTGACATTCCACTTTTGCTATGCTGAAGCATACAAATGTCATTTCATGATTGGCGGGCAACAGTGGTGAAATGGTTATTTATGCCTTTCTCTTAGGATTTTCTAGTCCTTCTTGTCAAAAAGAGTGAAATGAGTGTTAAGCACAAGAGATTACTTAACTTTACTCATCACAGACACGAGCCACAAAGCTCACTTGCTTAGTTGTGCATAGAGATGCTCATCTAGGCTACAAAAGATATAAAGTTTAGAAAACTTTGTTTCAATGGCCATCCAAGGTATACAAGTACCAATGTACACAAACACACATTGTTTTTGTATTTTTCTGATTTTTTTTTTCAATTTATTTATTTATTTTTATATGAAAAAAAAATAAAACAAAACTGAAAGTAAACAAACAAAAACATGTTAAACAAAGCAATGCATAAAACTAGACTGACTCAAAACACGAAAGCAAAACACACAAGTAATGCAAAAACAAAAACAAAAAGGGGAGAGAGAAAAAGTGACAGAATCACTTGGAGCCATTTTCCTTCCACACCTTGGAAGAACCTTTTCGTTTAGCAAACCTTTGATCCGGCGGTGAGGGGGAAGAGTTAAAACCGTTCAAGTTCGAAAGGAACATGAGGGCTTTGAGAAGATCTCTAAGAGGAGCAAAAGAGGATAGAAACTGGTTTTAGTCTCCCGATGCGATCATGCTGTTGCTCTTTTGAGTGGCTAACCACTTGTAGCAATTAGTCGAGTATGTCCAGCTACGCCACAATGATGACAAAAATGCTAATTTTTCTATTTGGGCTTTTGAGTATTTCCCTTCATAGCCCTAGAGTTCTTAATCTCTTTCTTATCAAGCTTAGGGGGTACTCCTAAGATAGATTTACCCTTGTCTAAGTTCTCACTAGCTAATTCATTCTTAACATCATTATTCTCAGTTTTAACATTATTAGCAGGAAAAACAAAAATAGTAGTACTAATAGAAGCAATACTAGGAGAAGAGAAATCATACCCTAAACTGGTTCGATCGGAAGCAGCTTTTTGAAGACTAAGCATTTCATCGAGCTTAGCACTTGAAGTCCTTTCCAACTGAGCTCTGACTTGAAACAATTCTGCTTCAAGCTTCTTGGTCTTCTTAGCCAAGAAATTATTTTCAAATCTTAGTGCTTCAATAGTTTGATTGGTTTCATCAAACTTTGTGGAGATTTCTTCTCGCTCAAGCTCCACATCACTAAGCTTCTTGGTGGCCAACCTATACAACTTCTCATGCTTTTCGGAGACCTTGTATAACTTTGCATAGGCTGTGTGGATGTCATCTTATTCATCCATCTTCTTAAATTTAGACTCCACCAAGTCCTCTTCTTCATCCACATTTTCAACAATCCCTTTAATAGGATTTACAGTGGCAGTGAAAGCATTTAGGATTCCATCATCCTCATTATCGGAGTCATCCTCAAGCTCAGTGTCGCTCAACGTAGCAGTAAGTGCCTTGCTCTTCCTAATGGTTTTGAGATACGTAGGGCACTCTTATTTCATATGATCGAAACCTTGACACCCAAAACACTTTGGTCCTGAGGGAACAGTGTACTGACCGCCATCCCTAGCATCATTTTTCCCTTAATCTTGGCTCTTGAACTGTGAGGAACTAGATTGCCGACGGTCCTTGTCGAAGCCCTTCCTATTGGCATTCTTCATGAACTTCTTGAATTGCCTTGTGATATAGGACTTCATTTTAGAATCTTCATCATCTGAAGACTCATCAGTATCACTACTCTTGGCCTTCAATGCCATGCTCTTGCTCTTGCTTTTGCTCGATTTCTCGATCCTTGTCAAACCCAACTCATAGGTTTGCAAATTGCCAACCAATTCTGTCAAAGAATCTTCATCATCTGAAGACTCATCAGTATCACTGCTCTTGGCCTTCAATGCCATGCTTTTGCTCTTGCTCTTGTTCGATTTCTCGATCCTTGTCAAACCCAACTCATAGGTTTGCAGATTGCCAACCAATTCTGTCAAAGGAATTTTGTCAATATCCATTAATTCCTCAATCGCGGTGATCTTGGCATGAAATCTCTCGGGTAGAGATCTGAGCACCTATCTCACAATCTTGGGTTCAGGAATGGTTTCTCCAAGATTAAAGGCTGAGTTCACTATGTCCTTGAGCTTGGCATAAAACTCATCGAACGACTCATCCTCCTCCATCTTGATCTCTTCAAAGCTTGTAGTGAGCCTCTGAAACTTTGAATCCTTGACAGCCTTGGTTACCTCATAGGTTGTCTGGAGGATGGTCCATGCTTCCTTAGCAGTTTCAGTAGAGGATATTTTCTTGAACTCCTCATTTGTGACTGCACTGAATAAAGCATTCAATGCCCTGCTGTTGAAGTTAGCTGCCTTGATCTTAGCATCATCCCAATCGGCAGACATTTCAGTAGGCTTGGTCTAGCCTATCTCCACAGCTTGCCACACTTTCTCATCTAAAGAATGCAAGAAAGCTCTCATGCGTACTTTCCAGTATGCATAGTTAGTGCCATCAAATAAAGGAGGTATAATAAAAGACTGTCCTCTATCCATGACAAACAGGGGTCAATGGATCACACAGCAAAGATTAACCCTAATTAGAGTGTGCCTGCTCTGATACCACTTGATAGGCCAAGAAAGTATTAACCCCTTGTGATGAATTAATTGATTAATTAGCCAAGTTTATTAATTAATCAAATTAACATGCAAAATGTGTGGCAGCACAAACAAATCACCAATTAAACTAAATGCAGCAAAAAGTAAATTGACACGGTGATTTGTTTACAAATGGGGAAAACTTACACGGCAAAAACCCCACCAGGTGATTTTAAGGTCACTACTCCTGAGAATCCACTATTATCAAAACAAGCGGTTACAAGTAAAGGAATCTCAGTACCTTATACCAACCTACAGTTGAACCCTTACCCCAATACCCAATTAGACTTGTTCTGTAGTCACAATCTCTCCTTTCAATGCATGGCTCCCAGTACGTGACTAACCAATAAATGTGCGGATCCCAGTACGCAACTTAATCACCAACTTAAGAAAGATGTTGGCTGCAAAGTTTTTCAGTTTATCACACGATGAAGATCAAGAAGTTCCTTGGTCACAAAACCCTACGGCGTACAAATACAGCAGATTCTTCAAGAGAAAGATGAACTAGGGCAAATTCTGTCCCCAATCACAATTTGCATGAATAAGACTTTGCTTCACACTTGTGCAACTTGTGTAACCTTTGACGGCCCTCAAAATAATCCTTATATATGTTTAGGGTTGTGAGAAAAGAAAGCTTAAATATATACTCACGGATTGGATGAAAAACAGCTCTGAAAAACTGAGTTTCATAAACCTCAATAGATAGCCATCTATCGAGCTAGCTGTCGAGCCACGGGCTTCAACAGCTTTTAAACCTCGATAGATGCTAGTTGTCAAGCTAGCAGTCGAGCTTTAAAATCCAGCACTTTCTTACTTGATTCTTGGACAGACTTGCATGGCTTTAACACTTGAACTTGAAACCTTGTTCCTTGAAGTGTTAAACACATCCTGGATCTACCTGATTACAAGTAAAGTGCGTTTTGTCAAAGGATTAGCCAATTACATAAAATAGTGACATATGTTCCTAACATTGAATCACATATATCCTAACAATAGCCAAGTCAAAAAAATCCAAAGGGCTTGAAAGGATCTCAACAGGGCGATTTGATTAGCAATCCCAAACTCTCTTAGCGACGTCATAATTAATTAGGGAATGAGAGATTGACTCAGGTCCTCTCCCACAGCAAAGGCAAAGCTCATCAATATTAACCCCCCTTTCTGTGGAACTTAGTCCATAGAAATACAATTCTAGAATCAGATTCTGCATGTATTATATCCATAGGAGCATCATCAGCAAAATTTAATCATCAAACACTTTTTTTTTCTTTTTTCTTTTTTGGGCGATATCTTGCCCTTTTTTAGTTCGATCTCGGCATGTGAACAGTCAAATTGAATGGAATTTAATTATCTACCATGTGGGCTAAAAGTTATCTTGATCAGATAGTATCGACACTGCTTAATAAGACCATGCTTCTTCTTCTTCTTCCTTTTTTTTTTTTTTTTTTTTCTTTTTCGCCCACTAACTTTTATATTTTCCTCAAAGATGAACAATCAAGAATATTTACCAAATTAGAATGAAAAAAAAAAGAATTCACATTTAAATTTATTAGTTATGTCAGGTTGCATTCTTTGCACATAACCTTATCTCTTTTAAGTTTCTCCTAAAAGATAACATTTGGAATACAATCTTCGAGAAACAAGGAAATCCTGCTGGGCTAAAGTTGTGGTTTTTTATTTATTTTTATTTAAATTCTCATTGCATGTATTTTGTGTAGATTAATAAATGGCAGATATGAATATTCCGGGGAAAATGGGCATTGGCCTTTCTTTTTAAAAATATTCAGCCCAATGTCCCAATTTTGAAATTATTAAGCACCATGTCCCTGTTTTGAAACTCGATTTTTAAAAGATCGAGTTTTACATAAAACTCGATTATCATAAAATCGAGTTCCAAGGTAACTCGATGTTATGATTATTGAGTTGTAGGTACGTTTTTGCCACGCTGGCCAAGCAGCTGTGGCTTTCTCCAATTAAAAAATTCCAGCTGGAAAGTTAGTAACTCGGTAATTGGAAAATAGAGTTTTGAATAGAATAAAAACAAAATTTGAATGTAACGTCTTCAAAGCACCTCCTTTGTCTCCCTCAGTCTCTCCCGATAGTAGCCCAACTCCTTTTCTTTCTCCCTCAGTCGTGGTGGAGCCCTTTGTTGTTATCAGTAGACCAAAACCTAACCCAAAACCAAAACGCAACCGAAAACCCTCACCGAAAGCCCAAAACGCAATCAAAAACCCTAATTGTAACCTTTATCGCAATCCTCACCATCAACCTTAGAAATTAGAGTTAAAGCTGGTGTGAGTTTTATTATATTTGCTGTTTGAGCAAAGGATTAGAACTGCATTAAGGTAATTTCAAAAATCTGAGTTCAATTTTTTTAGGTTTTTAATCCAGGTGTGAGTTGTTGTTGTTGTTGTTAATCCTAGTTGTTGTTGTGTTTAATCCTAGTTGTTGTTGTTTTTAATCCTAGTTGTTGTTTTAAATTTGGGTTTTAATTTTTTGAGTTGTTGTTTGATCTGAGTTCAACATGGCATCACATAAATGTTTTTTGTATTTGTTGTTGGTATACTAATGCTTAAAATTTTAGGGGAGGGAATCAAAATTTTGAAACTTTTGGGGAGAAAATCAAAATTATCCCAAACTAGCTTGAAGGGTGCAATTTACAATTTAATATTTTTTTGGGTAAATTGATAAGTTGGAGGAGGAGAATTTGAACACCAATTCTCCTTATAAATAATAGCAAGCAATGCCATGGAATTAGAAGACCATTGGATGGTTTTGTGTGATTTTAAGTTAAACCTTATAATCACTACCTTTCAATCCCAAAAAACATATAATTTAAAAAATTTTAAAACCTTAAAAATATTTCAATTTAAATCATATAACCATTACACACAAACACAAATAACAATTGGTAAAAAATGCTTAAACAAGAAGTGTGGTATGACTTTAATTAAAATTATGTTCTTACATGTGTTAAAAATAACCAAATATGGAAAGAGAAATTATTATCTTCAACAAGTAAAGAAACCTCATCAAAGGTGTAGCTAAGACAATCCCATATACAATAGATGTATTTGATCTACGTAGCTCACTATGTTGGGAACTAAACTAAAAGTTGAGTAACATTTGGTGGGGTAAACAAAATAAGAAACCTTTCTTGCATACCATAGAAGGAAAATTTTTGATACTCCAATTGTTCGTCTGTTTTACATATGCATTAATATATTGATTATGTTCATCAAAATAAGAAACCTTTCTTGTGACTGTTTTTTTTTTAATGTTGTCAAGTGTGAAGTATTATCATATGAGGAATGCGAGATGTGGATGCTTTCAGTTATATATAGTCATAATTCTAACATGGTTAAGTGCAATCAATGTGTCAAAATTAAATGAGTAACAAATTTAAAGCTGCCAACCTCTTCCCTTTTATTTAATTGTGGAAGCTCAAGGGAATTTTTCTCTCTTTTTTATTCAAATTCTACCAATTGTCTTTTAATTTTGTTTCCATTACTTTTTTTTTTCTTTATTTACAGTTTTGTATGCAAGTTGTTCGTTGTGTAATTTGGTGCATATTGAAGGTTTTTTTGCGGAACATATTTCTAATTTTTTGAAGAATATATGGACTTTAGTATTAAAAACTTAGCATATGTAACATGGTTGCTTAACATATGGTAACATAGTTACTTTTGAAATATCATGTTGCCATTTGTGAAGATTATAACAAATGATGAATAAATGTAAAGTTGTAATTTGAATGATGGCAAAAAAAGAATCAAAAGTGAGATATGAAGTATGATTAATTTGTATATAGAGCTTAAGCTTCTATGTGATATCAAGCTCAGTAGATTGATGTTGACCTTGATATTAATTTTGTGTTTATGCTTGAGATTGCTTTGGAATTTTTAATGAACTTGAGTTCGAACTTTGTGTTGTCGGCTTGATTTAAGCTCGAGCCAAGTTTGAATATGTTATTTTTATTGTCAAGCCGAGCTTGGTTATACTAATGCATCAGTTTAGGGTATTCGTCAAATCCTCATGCCTTTGTGAAATTGCAATATTTATTTTTTTTGCAATTTGGAGTTGCAGGAATTTGGTTAACTTAGAAACCTTGGAAGTTGTATGCCATTTGTGTTACTTGTAAGTACTAATTAGTTTGTCTTTGAGAATGTTAATTTTCCTATTTGAGCTGAATCTGCAATGTTGTGTTACAGTAGAGTTTTGAAAAGCAAGGTGAATTATTTCAAAAATAAATTGGAGTAGGGAGTGAATTTGTGTGGTGAGGCTGATTCAGAATTAACTGAACTTGTATGTTTTTATTCAACCTCTTATTTACTTCTGGCTTTTTATGACATCTAGGTTAAAAAAGAATGGATAGGGTTCTAGAATGATGTACTCGGGTTAATTTTGTTAATGTCTGGCTGGGCTCAATGGTTTATTAACATCATTGCATACGTGTCAAATATGTCAGACATGGACCTTGGACCCAAAGATGCCAGACTCTTGAAGTGGCAAGCTGATCATCGATCCACTTCGCTATGGGCGGGCCCTACCAGTGGTCATGTACATAATTGCACCAAACTCCTCCATTCAGTTATAATTTTGATGGTGAATGATCCTCTTCAATTGAATCCTCCAATTCCCTCCCATTCTTAGCAGAAAGTGTAACACATGGATTTCCTTTGATTTTTAAATGCTACATGTCTTACATTAAAAAATTGGAGGGAATTAGAAGATTCAATGGGAGGGGAATTTATCACAAAACTAGAATTTGGGTTTACCCCAACTTGAAAGGTTGTTGTGAGTTTTGTATTATGAAAGCTTGAAGTGGCTTCTCTAAGCTTTACACCTCTAATTTGTTTTCATTTTGGTCAGATCTATTATTTGATTATTTACACCTACTTTGACAATTTGCTCTTAAGCTGGGAAACCTAGTATTTTTTTATATTGGAATTGGCACCTGAAAGTCTGTGCTTGGTTGCTTGATTTCCTAAAGTTGAACAAAGAATTTGTATGCAATTCAACAATTACGTAGATAGGGATTTGATCACAAAAGATGCAGATGGATGAAGTAGTTTATTAAGGAGTCTTCAAAGAATGTTGCTAATCACTTGCCAATTAGTGTAGTGGGACTTAGCCTATGGTTTTCATTGGCCACTAGCCCCTGTAAATGTTTATTTATAGATAGAAATGTTCAAGGAACTACTTCACCATTTGATTTTAACATTGATGATGACTTGTATAAAAATAGTAATACTGCAGATATTGTTAGGGAAACCATTATATATTGCATTTTCTGTGATGGACTGATTTACCTTTTTCAATCGTCATAGTATATCGCCAACACTTTTGAGTAGTTTTATTGCTACTTATCTCCATCATATCTTGATGTATCTTCATCATATATTGCTCAATCTTATTATGCACTTTTTGATCGCAATGTTTTTTCGTGTGTAGCAAGTGCTAGGCGTACTAGAGTGTCGGCGCCAATCCATTTCGTTACCCCGGGGCGAGGTTAGACCCACGGATCACCCGTTATATCAAAGAGGCGGGTTTAGAAGGGCTATTCTGTGTCCCAGATTTGGCATTTGATCACATGTTGATCACTGCTTTGGTCAAGTGTTGGTGTCCGGAGACGCACACATTCCACTTACCTTATGGAGAAATGGGTATCACCTTACAAGATATTGACGTGATGCTAGGGGTTCCTGTGGATGGTTTGTCGGTGGTTGGGAAGACTAATTTGACATGAAAGGACGTGTGCACGAAGTTGCTGGGTTTTACTCCTCCACACTCGATACCCCATCCCAATAAAAACAAGCCTGTCCTTGCTAGGGCGAGGAAACAAATCAACTAGCTTGCTGAACAGTTTAGAGATCCCTTAGCTACGAATGCCAGTGATGTTGTAGTGCAACGATATGCCCGCTATCATATACTTCTTCAGTTGGGGTCCCTATTGTTTATGGACAAGTCAACACAACAGATCTCACTCATGCCTTTACAGTTCTTTGACCGAATCAGTGATGCAAAGAAGTATAATTGGAGTAGTGCAGCCTTAGGTTGGCTCTACAGGCACCTATATAAGGCATAGAACATTAAGGCGATGCAGATTGGAGGAGCTTTTATGTTGGTGCAACTTTGGGCTTATTCAAGGTTTCCATAGATATGCCCAATTATGAGGTCGCCGCAACAGACGATGCAAGCATGTCCCCTCACCTGCAGGTACGTTAATTTTTATCCATAATTCGAAATTCTTTATCTGTTGGTGAATATGCATCTTGTAATGTTTTAAAGCCGCATTGATTTTGCGTAAATAACTAATGAGCATTTTGCCAAACTGTATGTTTGCTAGATGGAACTGGCCAAAGTGCACCACACAGCATGCCACGCATGTCCTAGCTGTCTATCGTGCGTCACTATCTACATTATGGGCATACCAGGTTTTCTACCACATTTATGTCATGACAATAAAAATAAACGTATGGAAATCATGACAATAAAAGACCGATCATAGATGGAAATCATGCGATTAGAATATTTTGCTATGGTCATTATGTCTGACATAATGCATGTGGCACACGTTAGGTGCACCTCTTATTCAAGCTACACTATCACTGTGTGTGCTTGTTAGCATGACATGGCCTCGCGGTTGTGCATATATGTGTAGGGGGGTGTGTGTGTGTACTGAGTATAAAAAATGTATAAAATTCTATAGAACTTTTGAATTGTCCTTTCTTGTTAACATAAACAGTATAAATCAGTATTAGTAATTTCCAAAGTTAAATTTTGAGTAAATTCCAGCTCAAAATTCATCATTTAAATATAACACAAGAGATAAAATTTCATTTGTGTATAACCTAGAAAGAGATGCATAAATAAATCTTATAAATGAATGAGAAAATTGAAAAAAAGAAATAGGAAATGTTACTATGGAGTATTTAAGTCTAAGTTGGCAAGCAAGCATATGCCTTGCCTACTTGCTTCCTTTATTCTTTCTTTCTTTTTATTGTTTTCTTTATTTTGGAGCAAGTATTTATTCTTTGACACAATGGCATGAAAATCCTTTGAGTTGGACAAGGTATATCTTGTTTGGCACAATTACATGATAATCATATATATAGTAGATGTTATATAGGGATTTCATATGAAGTTAGCCTTAAAAAAAATTGAAATTGAGGATAATTTGGAAGCTTCCTTAAGTGTGTTTTGAAGCTAAAATTGGATTCTTCTTGATGTAAGTATTGATAGTTGCCTTTGTAAATTTATTCACCTGTATATTTGTTTTTCTATTGGTATTTATAAACAACAGGTTACTTTGCTTAAAATTTGTCATATAGATGTTAAATGTAATAAGATTTTATTGCACTTAACACTATATTTTTGTGAGATATATTACTGCTAGATGGTTTGATTTATGTTACATTTAATGCAATTTGGATAAATGGTATATCACTCAATTAATTTTCATAAATCAATCTTTTCTTGAATCACATTTTATTTAATATCTATTATAGGTTAATCACACACAAACTTATGAAAATCTAGTTGCACCATTTGTATTAGATACATGGTTGTTATGTCTGACATTTGTGACAAAAATAAATAGGTTTTGTATTTTTTTTTCAGATTGTATGGGAGCTGTACAAGGATGTGTTGGACTCTCTGCCCACATATTGCACTGCCGGCCAGCATATATGGAGGTCCGCCGTGCCTTTGATTTATTTTTAGGTAGTAGAGAAGCATCATCCTGAACGTGTCTTCCGTCAGTTTGGGATGAAGCAACTACCATCGGGTTTTGTGGATATTTTAGAAAACCTTCACAAGATATCACTATAAAGTGAATACGACAAGGATTGGGCCGTAAAACATGCTCCTTATATTTAGCAATGGTTGAACCGAAGGCAATATGTTCGCGATGCACCGATCTTGGATGGTGACATGACGTTCCTTCATGCTTACATGAAGTGGTATATTGACATGACTAGATGATTCATTACACAAGAGTCTACATACTGGGAAATCTTGGTAAGGCAAAAATTCAATGATTCTTTTTATGGTTTGACGATATATGTGTGTTGCTTCATGCTTTCTCTTCCACCCTACTAACACTACTCCCTTCTTTGACAGGTTGAGTCTAATGTTAAATTACTATTGACCTGTGAACAAGACTTCGATATGTACAATCACCTTAAGTATACACTGCAGATCGTGGAAGAGCTTCATCAGGCGACGTTGGAGAACACGCGTGCGGCAAGCGAGACGAGTGTCTGTACGCCTGAGCCGGAACATGCCAATGAGGATGAGGACGAGTTGGTTATAGAGGACGAGGGTGCTTGTGACACATATGTCGATTGTGTCGGGACACCGCGATGCATGTCTGACGCTAATGCTGTGCCATCCCACACCGTTGGCCATGAGGACACATTGTCATCCCAATGTACATCCCGTGATGATAGTGAGGAACACACATCCCATACTCATGCCGGCCCTCGATCCCTACTACCCACATGGCTGTCTCCCCAATTGTTCATCAGATCTACCCACGAGGGTGGCTATATATTTGTAACCACACCTAATCGGCCGACCCACCTTTAGTTCATGTTGAGCCCACGCAAGAACCTTCACTTCCTATTACCCATGAACTAGTTGTACAGATTGAACAGATAGGGAGTGAAAATATTGAGCCGGTAGATGGTTTGCGAAGATCGCTACACACTCATGTACATACTTTAGTTTCCCACTTATTAAACTCTACTCTGGCTTTTAGGGAATGTGCGCATTTATGTTATGTGGTGTATAATATTTCAGGTAAGATGAGACCGGTTAAGGCAACTGTGAGGAAACGAAAAGATTGTTGAGCTTTTGATGATGTGGAGGGTGTTCATGCTGTCAGGGTGGAGCGTATGGGAGTAAAATTTCTTCCATCACTTAATATTCAAATGTTTCGGAAGTTCAATCAAACTCCTTAGTCCTTAAAGACATTAGGAAGTTCAATCAAGCTCCTTGCCACCAAAATAACCCTGCAAATTACTGCATTATTAGAAATATTTAACTTAAAAAAAAAAAAAGTCAATTGAGGCAAGAAATAAGCTGTGGTTACAACTTTTAGAAGTCACCCGGGCCCAAAAAATTGGTCCTATTTCGTAGAGGCTTTGATTTAGCTACCTAATACATGTTTAAGTTGTACTGAAATATAGTGTATATGGTTTGTAGCACTATGATTGTCTTTCATTTCTCCTTTATATACATCAAATCAAATTTCATAATCTAATAAGAAAAATCATCATAAAAACATGCATATCTGTGTATGGTTCTTCTAACATTACTCACTCTATCTCCTTGATAACGTTTAAACCTAAGACCCATAAATCCAATCCAAGGTAAAGGACAGAAGAACACTTTACCTTATAAATACGATCCATAATAAGTCAAACGGTAGGCCTTCATCTTTAATAGGAGAAAAGGTACCATTAAACTAAAAAGCCATTTGTAAGACTTATCAAATCCCGAAAAGAAAGATTAAAATTGTTAGGACGTATGTGATTTGATGTTAGGAACATATGTCAACATTTTAATGTAATTGGCTAATCCTTTGACAAAACGCACTTTACTTATAATTGGATACATCTAGGATGTGTTTAATGCTTCTAGGAACAAGTCTGTCCAAGAATCAAGTGAGAAAGTGCAGGATTTTAAAGCTCGACAGCTAGCTCGATAGCTAGCATCTATCTAGGTTTAAAAGCTGCTGAAGCCCGTGGCTTGACAACTAGCTCGATAGATGGCTATCTATCGAGGTTTATGAAATTCAGTTTTCAGAGCTGATTTCAATCCAATCCGTGAATGTATGTTTGGGCTTTCTTTTCTCACAACCCTAAACATATATAAGGATTATTTAAAGGGCCGTAAAAGGTAACACAAGTTGCACAAGAGCACAATTCCACAAGTGTGAAGAAAAGTGTGACCGGAAACCTAGTTTGCCCTAGTTCTTCTTTCTCTTGAAGAAGTTACTGTGTTTGTACACCGTAGGGTTTTGTAACCAATCAACTTTGTGATCTTCATCGTCTGGATGAACTGAAGAACTTTGCAGCCAACATCCTTCTCATGTTGGTGATCAAGTCGCGTACTGGGATCCGCGTAATTGGTTAGTCACATACTGGGAGCCGTGCATTAAAAGGAGAGATTGTCACTATAGAACAAGTCCAATTGGGTATTGGGGTAAGGGTTCAACTGTAGGTTGGTATAAGGTACTGGGATTCCTTTACTTGTAACTGCTTGTTTTGATAATAGTGGATTCTCGGGAGTGCTGACCTTAAATTCACCCGGTGGGGTTTTGCCTCGGTGGTTTTCCCCATTCGTAAAATAAATCACCGTGTCAATTTAATTTCCGTTGCATATTTAGTTTAATTGGTGATTTGTTTGTGCTGCCATGCATTTTGCATGTTAATGTGATTAATTAATAAACTTGGCTAATTAATCAATTAATTCATCATAAAGGGTCAATACTTTCTTGGCCTATCAAGTGGTATCAGAGCAGGCACACTCTGATTAGGGTTAATCTTTGCTGTGTGATCCATTGACCCATGTTTGTCATGGATAGAGGACAGTCTCTTATTATACCTCCTTTATTTGATGGCACTAATTATGCATACTGGAAAGTATGCATGAGAGCTTTCTTGCAGTCTTTAGATGAGAAAGTGTGGCAAGCTGTGGAGATAGGCTGGACTAAGCCTACGGAAGTGCCGGCCGACTGGGATGATGCTAAGATCAAGGCGGCAAACTTCAATAGCAAAGCATTGAATGCTTTATTCAGTGCAGTCATAAATGAGGAGTTCAAGAAAATATCCTCCACTGAAATTGCAAAGGAAGCATGGACCATTCTTTAGACAACCTATGAGGGAACCAAGGCTGTTAAGGATTCAAAACCTCAGAGGCTCATTACAACCTTTGAAGAGATCAAGATGGAGGAGGATGAGTAGTTCGATGAGTTCTATACCAAGCTCAAGGACATAGTGATCTCAGCCTTTAATCTTGGGGAAACCATTCCTGAACCCAAGATTGTGAGAAAGGTGCTCAAATCTCTACCCGAGAGATTTCATGCCAAGATCACCGTGATTAAGGAATCAAAGGATATTGACAAAATTCCTTTGACAGAATTGGTTGGCAATCTGAAGAATGCCAATGAGAAGGGCTTCGACAAGGACCGTAGGCAATCCAGTTCCTCACAGTTCAAAAGCCAAGATAGAGGGAAAAAAGATGTTAAGGATGGCGAACAGTACACTGTTCCCTCAGGACCAAACTGCTTTGGGTGTCAGGGCTTTGGTCACATGAAACAAGAGTGCCCTACGTATCTCAAAACTATTAGGAAGAGCAAGGCACTTGCTGCTACGTTGAGCAACACTGAGCCTAAGGATGACTCCGATAATAAGGATGATGGAATCCTAAATGCCTTCACTGCCGCTGTAAATCCTTCTGAAGGGATTGTTGAAGATGTGGATGAAGAAGAGGACTTGGTGGACTCTTAAGTTCGAGAAAATGGATGATCAAAATGATATCCATACCGCCTATGAGAAATTGTACAAGGTCTCTGAAAAGCATAAGAAACTGTACAGGCTGGCCACCAAGAAGCTCAGTGATGTGGAGCTTGATCGAGAAGAGCTTTCCACAAAGTTTGATGAAGCAAATCAGACCATTGGAGCACTGAGATTTGAGAACAATTTCTTGGCTGAGAAGACCAAAAAGCTTGAAGCAGAACTGTTCCAAGTCAGAGCCCAGTTGGAAAGGACTTCAAGGGCAAAGCTCGATGAGATGCTTAATCTTCAGAAATTTGAATCGAACCAGTTTAGGGTATGATTTCTCTTCACCTAGTATTGCTTCTACTAGTACTACTGTTTTTGTTCCTCCTGCTAATAACATTGAAACTGAGAACAATGATGTTAAAAATGAATTAGCTAGTGAGAACATAGATAAAAGTAAATCTATCTTAGGAGCACCCCCTAAGCAGGATAAGAAAGAAGTTAAAAACCCTAGGGCTAAGAAGGGAAACACTCAAAAGCCTAAGCAGAAGAAGCAGCATCTCTGTCATCACTGTAGCGCAGTTGGACATACTCGACCTAATTGCTATAAGTGGTTAGCCACTTAACAAAGAAACAGCATAATCGCGTCGGGAAACCAGAATCAGTTTCCATCCTCTTTTACTCCTCTTGGAGATCTTCTCAAAGCCCTCATGTTCCTTTCGAACTTGAACGGTTTTAATTCTTTCCCCTCATTGCCAGTTCAAGGGTTTGCTAAACGAAAAAGTTCTTTCAAGGTGTGGAAGGAAAAGGGCTTCAAGTGATTCCATCACTTATTCTCTCTCTCCCCTTCTTGTTTTTGTTTACATTGCTTATGTGTTATTGCTTTACTGTTTTAAGTCAGTCTAGTTTTATGCATTGCTTTATTTAACTTGTTTTTGTTTGTGTTCTTTTCAGTATTGGTTATTTTGTTTTTCATATAAAAATAAAAAAAAAAATTGAAAAAAAAATCAGAAAAATACAAAAACAGTGTGTGCTTGTGTATATTGGTACTTGTGTACCTTGGATGGCCATTGAAACAAAGTTTTCTAAATTTTGTATCTTTTGTAGCTTAGATGAGCATCTCTATGCACAACTAAGCAAGTGAGCTTTTTGGCTCGTGTTTGGGATGAGTAAAATTAAGTAGTCTCTTGTACTTAACACTCGTATCACTCTTTTTGACCAGAAGGACTAAAAAATCCTAAGAGAAATGCATAAGTAACCATCTCACCACTGTTGCCCGCCAATCATGAAATGACATCTGTATACTTCGGCATAGCAAAAGTGTAATGTCAAATGATTAACATAATTGGGTATTTCTTTTCTCTTTCCTATATGCCCATGCATGATATGCTTAAAAGAAAAATATGCAAAGAAAAATAAAAGCAAAAAGATCAAAATGCTTTATATATGATTGCAAGCGTGTCTTTTAGGAGATGTGAGAGTTATAGGATGTACCTCGAAGGTGATAGTCTCCATCAAACAGTTATGATTGTGTGTAAGTTAAAGTGATTTTCTCATATCTCAAATCGTCATAACATGTAGACACTTATGCAATCTTGCGATGTTTTTCACTCACAACATGCAATATTCTTTGCTACTTTTGATACATGTGCAGGTATAATGTGATTTGGCCATCACAAGGAATACTTGTGTTAATGTATGCTCACTAAACTGTCTTAACTTGTTTTTGAAATATAAAATTGGTTAGACTTGTTTAGTGTGTGTGTGTGGGGATCTATGTGCTTAACATTTTTCATGTTGAGAGATGTTTTTGAGAGCTTAAAATGTTAATTGTATGTTTGGTTGTGTAGCATACTTGATTGCATTCATATCTGTGTTTTTCTCTCCTTTGAAAAACTGTTTTTAAGCAATCTCGTTAGATCCTCGATAGTAGGTTTGACAGCTGGAACACGTGTTTTAAACTTCGATAGCTGCTCGACAGCTCTCGATCGATCGAGATTTATGAGATTTCTATATAAGGAGGCATCGCGATTTCAGATCTCACTCCCTCGATCTCTCTCGACAAATTTCAAGCTTTTCACCTCCCAAACTCACTTGTCTCTCTCTAAACCTTCACTCCACGCAATTTTCGACCTGTTCTTGCCTCTAATCACTTGGTATGATCTCTCTATCTCTCATTCTTCATGCATTTTATGCATTTAGATCTAGGTTTTGGGTTGTTTGAAAAATTTTGGGGTTTTTCAAAATTTATGAAGGTTTTGTGCAATTTTTGGGATGGGTGTTGCTTAAATAAGTTTAAAACCTCATGCATTGCATCACACTCGCATTATAACAATGTTTCATGCATTTAGATGTGTGTTTACTTTGCTGCTATGCTATGTGCTGGTAGGTTTGGATTGGGCTGAGCCCATGATGCATTTAAATTTGCATGTCACATGTTCATGCATTTTCATGCATACGTACCTTCCTGTTTTTATCATTTGATATTAAAACTGCTTGGTACTCTTCTGATTGTCTCCCTCTCTTTCTTTCTTTCTCTCCCTTTTACGTTAGTTGCGTCATGGCACCTAAACGTAAGTCTAATCTGTCTCGGAACCCTCTTCATTCCGGGGCATCTTCTTCTTCTTCTCCATCTAACCCCACTCCTTCTCACGTTCGGTTCCGTGATGAGAAGGCCAAATCGGACTTCTTTGAGAACTTCTCACGACGCGGCATTCATTCGGAACGCTAAGTCGTTCTGTCAGATTTTTCTGACACTGACCTACCCACTGTCATCTATAGTAGGGGTTGGGAGTCACTATGTGGCGCCCTGGTCATGTGCACTTCCGTGATCATACAGGAGTTCTACTCCAATATGCACAGATTTGATTACTCTATACCTCAGTTCTCTACTCGTGTTCGGGGTATACGCATGGTAGTTACTCCGGATATTGTATCCGAGGTACTACACGTGCCTAGGGTAGCGCATCCTGACTACCCTGGTTGTCAGCGTCTGAGGACAGTGTCCAAAGACGAACTCTCGTCTCTATTCTGTGAGACACCTTCTTCATGGGGTGACCGTCAAAACACCTCATGCTTGGCCTTTGCTAAAGGTCCGAGATTCCTTTATATGGTGATGACATTTATTCTTCATCCTTTGTCTCACTATAACACCATCACAGAGCCTCGTGCTCGGTTTTTGTTATCCCTCATTGAGGGTCTCACTATTGACTTCCCTTCACACTTTATACTCTCCCTTATAGATATCTATAAGGACACAACGACTTGTGATAAGCTCATTTTTCCTTCCGCTATCACGAGACTCCTTCGCCATTTTTCCATCTCCTATCATGTGCCTCCCCACTTCACATTCATGTGTGCCATTGACAACGCTATCGTGAAGCGGAGTTTTGCACAGCTTCGCTCGAGGCAACTCCGGACACAGATGGCAGCTCCTCCGGCTTCTACCGCTCCGTCCACCTCTGCTCCTTCTTCTTCAGCGGGTGGAGTGACACTTGAGGCCATCATGGCACAACTTGTGCACGTGGATGCTCGCCTAGACACTCTCAACGATGAGTTGTGTCAGGTGAACACCCATGTTGGTCGTATCGCACGACGACAGGTTGTGATGGGTAGTTACAAAGTGGCTTCCTCTCCCGAGTCATCTGAGGATAAGAGTGATGGCTCCGGCAGTGCTGATGATGCTGAGGATAATGATGATGTCTCGCCTAGTGATGATGAGATGTCTACTTGATTTACTTGCCCTTTGTCACTCGTGACAAAAAGGCGGAGTAGTTTTGAGATGAGAGTCGTCATACTAATAGGGGGAGGGTTAGTGAGATAAGGGGAGTGTTCATATTTTGAGGGATGTAGTGAGGACTTTATGTATCTTTTTCTTTTCTTTCTATTTTAGATACATTGTTCATGCACCTTAGATCTTGTGATCATGTTGTGATAGCAAACCTTGTACTTGTTGATATATATACATTTGAGGTTGTTATTACAGTTTTTTCACCTATCTTTACATGTGTTGTTTCTTTTCTCTCTTTATGCACATGCTTCTTATTAATTGTATGCAATCTATTATTTCTGTTTCACACTAAGATGCTGTGATGAGTTTTGTTTAAAGTGTTTCAGAAATACAGGTTGTCAAAGTCTACTTGCCATAAACTCTCTTCTTGCAAAGTTTTTCAAGAGTTTGTGTTAGGATAGATTTTATTGTATTCAACAAGTGAATATGAGTTAAGTGATTTATGACTTCTCTCATATCTCATTTGTTTGTCGTGGTTTTGTCACGGATTGCCAAAGGGGGAGATTGTTAGGACATATGTGATTTTATGTTAGGAACATATGTCAACATTTTAATGTAATTGGCTAATCCTTTGACAAAACGCACTTTACTTGTAATTGGGTAGATCTAAGATGTGTTTAATGCTTCTAGGAACAAGGTTTCAAGTTCAAGTGTTAAAGCCATGCAAGTCTGTCCAAGAATCAAGTGAGAAAGTGCAGGATTTTAAAGCTCAACAGCTAGCATCTATTGAGGTTTAAAAGCTACTGAAGCCCGTGGCTCGACAGTTAGCTCGATAGATGGCTATCTATCAAGGTTTATGAAATTCAGTTTTTCAAAGCTGATTTCAATCCAATCCGTGAATGTATGTTTGGGCTTTCTTTTCTCACAACCCTAAACATATATAAGGATTATTTTAAGGGCCGTAAAAGGTGACACAAGTTACACAAGAGAACAATTTCACAAGTGTGAAGAAAAGTGTGACCGGAAACCTAGTTTGCCCTAGGGTTTTATAACCAAGCAACTTCGTGATCTTCATTTTCTGGATGAACTGAAGAACTTTGCAGCCAACGTCCTTCTCAAGTTGGTGATCAAGTCGCATACTGGGATCCGCGCAATTGGTTAGTCACGTACTGGGAGCTGTGCATTAAAAGGAGAGATTGTCACTACAGAACAAGTCCAATTGGGTATTGGGGTAAGGGTTCAACTGTAAATTGGTATAAGGTACTGGGATTCCTTTACTTGTAACCGCTTGTTTTGATAATAGTGGATTCTCGGGAGTGGTGACCTTAAATTCACCCAGTGGGGTTTTGCCTCGGTGGTTTTCCCCATTCGTAAACAAATCACCGTGTCAATTTAATTTTCGCTGCATATTTAGTTTAATTGGTGATTTGTTTGTGCTGCCATGCAATTTGCATGTTAATGTGATTAATTAATAAATTTGGCTAATTAATCAATTAATTCATCACAAGGGGTTAATACTTTCTTGGCCTATCAAAAATTAGTGTCTCTTGACTACATAAAGGATAACAAGTAAAGCCCAATGAAAAACATATAATTGATAAAGGAGCACAGGGTACTTTCAGAATTTGGAGAGCTTAACAATTACATTTAGGCTAAAAATTATAGTTTAAGTGTGTACGTGCAAGGTAGATTTGAGCTTGTTTATAAGAGTGAAATAAGTTATCTAACAGTACATTTACATGAAAAAGTTTGAAAAGATGCAAGCTTTGTCATGACACTCAAACAAGAAATAAAGAAAGTGATGGTAGGACATGAAAAAGACGCACATTTAAACAACAAGAAGAAGCTAATTATCAAAACAACACAGGATGTATGTGGAAAACCCTAGGGAAGGGATAAAAAACCACGATTTGAGCAAGAACATAACATTCTTGATCGGCTCAGCTTGTATTACGTATGAAAAAGAGATCAGTTTACAATGAAATTGCCTTTCTTTCCTACCAACTCTCCACTTTCATCTCAAAATATCTACTTGGGTTCTTGCCCTAGTAGCACAGTTGCATATTCCTTTTATACTCTAAGGAATATGGCTGAATACAAGGACAAGTGTCAAGTCATCATATTCTCTTTTTGAGATCTTTTCATAGCTGTGATATTATTTGCTGACTAAGGGATAAGAACTGCGCCAACGTGGCACTGGGACCCGTAGGTAGGTAGCTTTGCCACTGCTTGGGAGACAAGTCTTGGACATTGAGAGGGACATCAGGAGTACTGTGATTGGGACACATGTTCCTAAGGTGACTCATTGTGCACTCAACCAGTAAGGGGTGTCCTCATAGCTTTTGATCTTAGAAAGTCACTATCTCCCTTTTTGTGAGTGCTTGAGTACCATGTCAGGTGTAAATCTTACTTCCTTCCCAAGGCAGTCATGCCTTTAGCATGGACCAAGACAAAATCCCTTAGCCAACACCTACTTTCCCTTCCCTCACAGCTGCTCCACTTGTAGAGTCTAGATTCAACCACTTACGCATTCTCCCAAGCCTTAGTGGTGTTATGTACAAAGTGAAAACAAGGGCATTACCAAAAACAAAAATCCACATACAAAGTTTTTCCAAGCCTCCAGAGGATCTTCATTTACCACAAGCCCAAAGTTATTAGAATTTATCACCCAAGTACACATGTCCATATCCTAGTGGACACATCCATATCCTAGTTGACACAGTATCTTGACAAAAGAGATACCTAACTTGACCATTTAAATATTCTTGCCTCGCTCTTGTGCCTTCCCCTGTAGATGTTTCCTAGCTTTTTGGATTGCATGAAAATGGTCTAGTCACCTTTGCATTTGATTGTCCTCTTTTTCAAGACGAGCAAGTATGTTGGTAGGTTCGTCTCTAGGTAACTCGGTTGAACGTGCTTTGGGAACTCGTAACCCGTTCCATTGACAATACACCTCCAACTCACATCTCTTCTCGTATAGCGTTGA